>CP139505.1:167798730-168280812 GCA_021014915.2 Artemisia tridentata subsp. tridentata | reverse complement strand
TATGTAATAAGTGAGATGCGCGCATCTGGAGCAGATTTGTCTTGATCTTGTACATTTCCATAGACTCTTAACTTCTTGCATGTTTTGCTCCATAATAATTCCAAAATCGCCAAGTTTCACCAAATGCTTGTTTTTACCTGAGAATTACAAAAGTAAACGATTAAGTATCAATCCTCATACATAATATAATAAAACAAGTCAAATAATTAGGATAAATGATAGTAATAAAATGTACTTATTTGAGTTCATCAATGTTGCTTCTATTTATCACATAACTTAACACTTTACACTTTATTAATAGGATATATACTAAACTAGTTTTATGAGTGTTTTAATTCAGGGGGCATTTGTTTAATCTTATTTATGAGGCTTATGTACTTATTAACTTATATAACAACAATAAGCTTAAGAAAGTATTCGGCTAAACTTATACGTTTGGCTTATGAGCTTATATGAAGGGATTTTGATAATCTTAAATTTTATGGCTTTTCTAAGGTGATTTGGCTAAGGATAATATATAAAAAGACTTTTATAACCCATATAATAATTACACACTTTTAATGTTCATGCTTTGTTCATTTTTTTTTTTTTTTTTTTTTTTTTTTTTTTTTGTGGGTCATTTTACTTTATTACTTGTGATAAGTTAAGTCAAACAGTTAGCAAGGGCTTATGAGCTCATGATATATAAGCCATAAGCCGTTTTATAACATCTTATATATCATAAGCATAAGCCAAATTGTTGGGTCCGTCAGTACCCAAGCATCCTGAAAACAGGATTTGAATACAAATTAAGCTAAGTGTTAATCAACCGAAAACATACTTAAGTCACTGAGTGAACAGTCACTCAGTGAGTTACCTTCAAGATGCTCAGGACGAGTCTAAGAAGAAAGACTCACCACTCAGTGAGGCGGAACTCCCTGAGTGTTACTTGAGACAAAGAAGAAGGTAATGGGTTCATTGAGTGTTGGACAAGAACTTACTAACCCCAGTCTCCTCAACAATAATAAGTGATTGAAGACTGAAGACTGAAGGCGAAGACTGAAGATCCTGAAGCCTGAAAGAAAGGCGGGATTGAGTGGGAAGAGTTTGAAGAGATAAGGAGAAGTTTTATCGGGCCAGAAACAAACCATCCCTAAAGCGGCTAAAAGTCAAGAAGTGTCAGAACTGACACTCGAAGACTTTTTGGCCCATTCCTATTGGTTCTTGGAAATGAAAAATACTGTTGTAGTTGTCAGACACGCTTTCTTATTCTTGTTGTATTTTAATCTTCAGTACTCTTTGATGTTTGTATATAAATAGCAACAGATGGAGAAAAGTGGGACAAGTTTTGTGCATTAAAAGCTTAGACTTTCACAAAACCCCTGTTCTCCTACAAAGAGTAACCAATCCCTGAGATAGCTCAGTGGGTTGATATTGTTACCACTTAAGCATAGCTTGAGTTTAGATAGGAGACACACCATACCTTGTCTATTCAATCCCAAGTGTTTGTTCCGCAAAACACTTGGGTAGTGGATTCTTTGATTTATTTCTAATAAGAATTTAAACGTTGAAAAACTTTGTGTTTTTATATTTACGTTTTACTTATCAGTTATAATTAATCATTACATTAATCTCAGTCATTACACAATTAGATTAACTTTGTAGTTATCTCTAAGCGTGTAAAGGGAACAACAAGTGGTATCAGAGCCTCTGGTTTATAAAATCTTTCAAAAACTAAGAGTGCTCAAGGTTTTTAAAACCAAGATCCTACTATGGCTGATATTAATGTGCCCCAGCTCGTCGATAAAAAGGGTGGTAGCTTTTCAGCTATTGCCCCCTGATAATGCTCATTTTGAACATGTTTTTATAGCGTTATTCTTATGATTATGCATGTTATTTGGTTGTATTTATGAACATTTTACGCTTAAAAGGTGCAAAAGATGTGTTTAGGTTCAGGTACAACTATGTCGAAGGAAATAGAGAAAAAGATGAAGAAAAGTCGACAAAATCAAGTAAATATGCGCGAAGTGAAGTTTTCTGTAGGAAATAACCACCTTGATTGTGTGGTTGATTCGGGTGGTCTTGATTCATGGAAGATTAGATCCATGGTTTGAGTTAGATGCAAGAACTAGAGAGAGAGAGAGTTGAAAGGGAAAACTTGTATGTATTAGATTGTAGGTGAAATTGTGACAAGAGTTCCACCCTTCCCATGTGTGGGAAGGGGTTTATATACTTACTACTATTTGGTGCCCCTAGTGGGCTGTGGAGTGAGCTGACAGTGGGGAAAGCCCCGACCCACTCCACAAATATAAATACGACTAAGATAATACTAATATTACTAATAATACTAAATGAATATATATAAGCCTACGAGCTATATAAATGCTAATTAGATACTCGGGGTGACCGAGCCTTCATCTGAATATTTATATTCCTAACAATCTCCCCCTAAGGGAGGTCACCCCGGAAATAATAACTTGAATTCTAGCATTTTATCTTCTGAAGTAGTCTTCATAGCTCGTAGTCTTTGATTCTTCAACGTCTTGTATCTTTGTGCCTTTAGCAGTGAACTTTTGATGGCCTTTCCTTTGTCTTGGATGATTTTGTGTATTCTTCGAAAAATATCATCCAGCATGTGTCTTCAAGCCATCTTTCAGTAGTATGTCTCCACGTGATGTGTAAATCTTTGAGCCGACATGCTCACACTATTTGGTGTCATGATCTTTAGCATCAGAGTTTGCAGAAGCCGTGTTAAAGGTCTTTTAGGTTGATCATGACATTGTTGAGTTACAATGATGATGTAGTGTGAACATGTGGTAGAGGATTGGCATCTTTTCTGCAACCAGCTACAACCGCATTCAGCTGCAACCTCAATCAGCTACAACCGCAAACAGCTGCAACAACAATCAGCATCAACCGCCAGATGTTCCTGCATACGACAGTTAGCAATAAAACGTCCGGTACTTACAAGTTCGGACTTCGAGATTGTTAACAGCATAGTGTGAAAACTCTCTCTAATCCTTACCAAGACCGTTCCTAATCGAAAACCCACAGAGGGCTTTTTAAGATCAAACCGTAGCACATCAACGATTAGGTGAGTCGCTGGAGATCACTCCACGACTGTAGACCGTTAGAAACCGCCGTGACCACTAAGCGTAATCCATAAAGAATTACCGAAGTGACCTGCTTTCAGGGCTGCTTTATGTTGACCCTGGCAGGAATTTCCATTCAATCATTGAGAATTACATTTGTAAATTCTCTCATAAATGTTCTGGCAGATTGCTAAGATCTGCGTAGGACTCATAAGTTTACATCTGGTGTTCTTAATGTTGAACTACCAATGTAGAAGTAATTCGTGTCCCTATGAGATCTTATTATGCATCTCGTGGCTCTAGACTCAATTGTGCGTTTTGATTTGGTGATCGGAGGCTGGAGAGGACTGCCACCTTTTCAATATCATCTAACTCGGAGTGAGAGAGACGATAGAAATGTATTGTTCTCCGTGACAAGTGAAACAAGAATCCTTTGAGGGACCTTGAGTGGCTAGGGAGGGTTGTGCAGCGTATCACTGGGTCCATGATACTTTGTCTTCAATGCCAGCAATCAACCAAGTGATTCTGACAGCATATGTATTGACCCGGTTTCTGCCTAAGTTGTAAGGAGGGCTATTTCTTTTCACCCTTTATCTTTACAATTCTTTTTCATTCTTCAACCCCTTCAGTGCTTACCGAGACTTCATAACTAACACCTTGTTGGGTTTATTCCAGTGTTAGCTCCATGTCAGTCGGCACTCTTCCCTTATACACATTTCTCCTTTTTAATCATACCTAAGGACTTCTACACTAACTAGTGGATTGTCCCTGGGTAGATCCCTCCGGCTCTGGCGGGATCGTGGGAACTTGAGCCTAACCTAACCATCCTTATAACTCCATACTTTAATTAAAATTGCCGGTCTTTGGTGTACTTCCACGATTGCCATAAACTAAATCTTTGAAAAATCTCTCAAAGTGTTCATGATTCTGAAACACATTTTTGCAAACACTTGAGAGTTTTATATTTTTCAAATGCTCCCCCTCAACATGTGTTCAAATGATTGTTTTATAAATTTGCACATGTCAGGTGAAGCTCGCACTTTTGAATTGATTGATTTTCCAAGAACATGATCATCGCGAGACACGCTTACATCACTAGTAAACTAGCTTGAAATTATTACCCGTCCAGATCACATTCAAGGAAGATCGCTCGAAATCGGTACATTCTACTCAGACACGTCCTTTGCGAGACACGCTTACATCACCAGATAAACTGGCTTGAAATTATTACCCGTCCAGGACATGTCCTTTCGACTACTGACTTTAGCTATCGTCAATTCATTGGTGAGGTCTGAGCCTTGCTCACATAAGATGCATGCCAAATCCTTTGCTCCCCCTCAATAAGTGCATTGGTATACAAAAGAGTTTAGCACTTACTGGAGAGCTTACTTTCACATACAAAATATTTTGCTCCCTGATGAGTGTCTAAATACTCTTCATTTTTGTCCCATCTTAACCGCCAAAACGTTTAAAAACATGCGAATATGCTTCAAAATACCGAAAATATCATTTGATCGTGTTTTTATGTGTTTCTTATGCAAAATGATTAAAAACGATCGAAAACGAGCATTATTTGCATACTTGGCAATTTTAGTCCCCGAACTTTGAAAAGTTGTCATAAAAGGTCCCCGAATATTTAAAAATGGAAAATAAACTTTTATGGTCCTTATACTATTGCAACTTGTCACTAATGGTCCCTGGAATAAGTTTGGAAGTTTGACAGGATTGGTCCTCGAAGTTTCAGCAAATTACAAATTTGGTCCCTATGGTTTGTTACACTAAAACACTTAACCAATCCTATACTAAAACCCAGGCCCAACCCAAAATAATAAAAACCCGGATCCACTTGCCCAAACCCACTACTGGTATAGTTATACCAGTTTGACCAAAAGTCAAACTGGTCTTCCTTCTTCTCCCTCACAAAGAACCGCCAAAAGCTTAATACCACCATCACCCACAGCTTCCTGAAATACCACCCCCCTCCTACAAGTTACCTAACATGCCAAAGAGCATTTATTGCTTCTTCTCCACTCCCTCAGACCCATGTGCAATTTTCCCACTACATCAATTTTCCCGCCAAAAATACGTGGCACATGGAGAGTGGACCAAAAGCTAAGGTGAATGGTGGGATTTACTCTTGATGACACCTGGAACATGTGGGATGCTATAAAAGGAGCAAGAGGCTGAAGAGATCAAGCAGTAGATAAAAAGTAGTTAATTTTAGTTAAATTGTAATTTTCAATTCCAGTCTTTCAATTCTTGTAATTCTCAGTTCAGTTTTAATATAAGCTCAATTCAGTTATCTTGTTAAGTTTCAAGTCATTTTGATTCACATTTCAGTCATAAGTTAATTCCAATTTACATAGTAATCGTATAAGCTCTAAGCTCCCTTAAAGTATCATTAACACTCCAATAAACCTTTCCATAAGCTCACATAAAGCTCTACATAGCTTCATGTAAGCTTATGTAGTGTTACTTAGCTCTTAATTTCAAATTCGAATAAAAGTCAACAAAAGTCAACGAACAGTCAAACAAGCTACTCTGGAAGAACAAGCTGAAAATTGTGGAAGCTTATGGTTTAGTGGCTTCATGGGAAGCCTATAGGTTGTTCTTGGTCCTAGTCCTTGGTTTCTCAGTGCAATTCGATTGTAAGCAAAAATCTCATTTTTAGCTTAATTTTCTAATTTACTGTTAAGAAGCTTTTCATTAGCTTATCTGCCTAATTCTCAGCTTATTATTAGTATACTATCATATTTCATTCAGGTTTTTAGTTGTCTTATAACTAGTTTCTCCTTATCACTAATATAACCAATAAAAGCCAAAAATAGAAGCTATAAGCTAGCTTCTTAATCTGTTTTATTTTCAGTCACAAAAGTTCATTTCATAGCTTGATATAACCACTAGTGTCATTAGATTCCAATTCGAAGCTTAATAGAACCAAGTTAGTTGGTACATACCAGAACAGTCCCTAAAGGACTGTTTGGTTTTGCACTACATTCGAACCAAACACCCCTAGTACTGTTACTTGACCATTAGTCCAACTTCACACTAGCTTATCTAACACCCCAGAAGCTACTTTCACCCCTAGATCAGCAACACAGCTTGATAAACTCATTTTGAACCCCTTGTGAGCATAACAGTCCATATTGAGCTTAAACAAGCTCAAACAAGCTCTAAGCTTGTTTTGTCGATTTCTTTGGTTTCTTTGTACTTCATATAGTGCACTTAGTCAGTCCCTAGAACCTTAGACCCTTGCACAAGTTGTGCAAGAAAATAGCACAACATCAGTCATGCGAATTGCATATAGCAGTTTTCATGGTTTTTTGGAAACTTTAAGAATTTTTTACTCACTCATCACAAGCTCTCATAAGCTAGTTCTTTTTTATTCTTAAACCTCGCCAGCTAGTCTCCACTAGGGAATTTTACTTTCGATTTTTAGAACTTGCTAAGGCCTCGAAAAAGGCCCTCGAACAGGCCCCTTTTTGCCCTGGTGCTGCGCACCATACCAGCAGCCCCAAAAAAGCTTTAAGCTCGTTAGAGCTTATAAGCTCTAAAGCCTAGAGCTTTTCTAGTTCATTTAAGTTCATTAGTGATATCTCAGTACCTAGAAGCTAAGTTGACAAGCTCATAGCTTATTCCAAGGCTTTTAGATCATTCGAAGCTTTCTAGTTCATAAAATAAGTTTCAAGCTCAACTGTAGTTCATAAGCCCTTTTTACCAGCTTATTTCGTGAGTAATAAAAATAAGTCCAGAGTTAAAAGCTCGTTTTACTAGCTTATAGATAATTTGCAAAAAGAAAAAATCAAAAAAATAAAGTTTAGCAAAAAGTGGGGTGTGTGGGTTTCGAACTCAAGACCTCTCGGATAGGATAGCATGCTTAAACACAACACCCCCTTCCAGTTGCTCTAGGGCACTAGTTCCGTTTGAGTTTACTTTCCATACATATTTAACCCTTCTTTTGTCCGTTTAGCTTATTTTCCATTTTCTGCTTATTGTAGCTTATTTAAATAAGCTGTTGGCTTGTTTTTAATTTTACTAAGTCTGTATTTATGTAAAGTATTTCCAGAAAATTTTTCATAATTTTTGCAACTGTTTTAGTATTTATTATGTATTTTTATTTGTAGAATAGTAATTAAATCATAATAAATTAAATAATTATCAGAAAAATATAATTTTACTTTTCAAAATTTTCTTTTGTTAAATAGAACCTGTAAAAAATAGTTTTGCACCCGTAGTGTTTATATTTCATTAAATTCACGTTTTTACTTGCGCACGTACGTTATTTTTATTAATAACGCTCGTTTTTAGTTTTCTTTGTAGTTTTTGTATACTTAAGTTTTAGATAACCGTTTTTCTTACATTTTTTATCGTTTTTAATTTATATTTAGTTTTTTTACATATCTCAGTAGTATACGCGTTTTAATTAGTTCCCGATTCGCGTTATTAGAAAACGAAACACAGAAAAATAGTGATAGCTTCTATTTAATAGAATTTAACTTTTTCAATTTTAAATAAGTAATTTTCATATTTCTAGCTTTATTTCATACTTCCCTTTAATTAATTAGCGTTTAATTTTATTGTGCACATCTGTTTTAATTCGTTATTTAGAATTGTTAAATCAAGCAAAATCAAATATCTGATTCATCAATCACTTTAATCCAAAGCTTTTCACAGTTTTCCATTCACATCTCGTTGGGAAACGATCCGGGTGATCACTTGCCTGGTTTCACACACTACACACGAGCATCCGGTTCCGAGTCTGCATTTGTTTAATTATAAGTGTTGGTTCGGGGCGGATCACTCCCCCTCAATATGTGCCTTGGTATACAAAAGAGTTTAGCACATATGGGAGAGCTTACACTTAAATCCAAAACATCACATTTTCATCAGGTTTCATATTTAAATCACATTCTCTCCCCCGATCAAAAATTTCAAACCTTTTGAGATTTGTGATCCCAATTGATTTAAATAATTTAGAAAACATGGGAGAAAATGTGGTCAGGTTTAACATGTTCTGATGATGAAACATACTTTGCTCCCCCTTAATCTAAGAGGGAGATTCACTGCTTATTTTGCACAAGATAACTTTAATGACACAAATGATATTGACCTTTTTGCTCAGATGATGTGATCATCCGCTTCTCTGAAGGAGTCATTGGTCAACATCGATTATCCATCCACCAACAAGAACGTCCAAGAATTGTAGATCCCCACTTGGCGAGATCGGAACAAATATTGCTTTGTTTCACTGAAGGTGTTGGTGGTGATGACGGTGTTGTTGTTGTTGTTGCTGCCGATGTTGTTGTGGTGGTGAGTTCTGAGCCAATCAGTAGAGTTTGAACGTCTGATCAAATGGTTAGAATGGGAACTGGCACATTCATTTTGGCTATGGAATCTGCATAAGAATATCAACACAGATATACATACATACAGATACACTATTCCTAAATAGCTACCCTTCAGCAGCTTGCCACATAATAATACCAAGTTCATCTTATAATCAAACCACAGTCAGGAAATACGTCAAACTACTATCTAGCATGAAGAGCAAATACCAATCATGCACATGGCAATTCACACAGATATCAATATTCAACTCAGGAACTTAGGAACATGATTCTAACATAATAGCAATCTACCTAAGCGAATCCTGAGAACATATGCACAATATCAACAACAATTAAGCAGCAATCGACCAACAAAAGTCAAACGACATTTGAAACTCATTCATTTAGATCATACAAATGCCAGTGGAGCATTCAAGAACATCAAACACAACTGGTTTTCTAACTTCTTTTAGGTTTTGAGTCTTAAAGCATTTTGGGGATTATACGAGGATTCCAAAGTATCACAAATGAACCTTCTAGATACATAAAGCTAGGAAACTATAAGCAAATTGCACATAATGTCCTAAACTTTCTAGCAACTAACACATTTGGCCATTTGATATAAAGTTTTTGCAAGATCCTCTTCAACTAATACCCCATTAACTACAAAACCTTTTCTAACAAGTATGTTTCAACCAATAAATCCGTTTGATGATATAAAATTTGAATTCACTCTCCCCCTCAATCAATGACCCGTATTCTAGTTGAGCCTCAACTAAAATCAAGCTTAACCCCACAACTCATCAAACAAGAACTGTCATGAGGTTTTGTAGTCGTTGATTGAGTGACAAATTTTATGCATAATCCAAGTATAAACAAATTTCATACAACACATATTCACCAAGTGTCTCACAAATAATTTTCAGAAGAATCATAGAATGAAAACTATTTGTTATACTAAGAAGATTTCTCTTCTTTTACAAGAAATGATGCACTGAAGCGTACATCAAATCAGGAAACATGGATATGAAGAAATCCATGCCCAGGTGAACATCACCCAGTTGGAGGAACAGCCGTCTTTTTGGCGACGTGCTTTCCCCACTATGAAGCGCGGGTTGCTATCTAAAGTAATAGCAAGCCATTAAGACATGTTTTAACTGATTAGTATAACTTCTGCTCGAGCTTCATTTAAGAATCCGTGCCATTATTGAATGACATTTCTAGATCCGTAAATGTTATCGATAAACAGAAGACATGCCTAGGTAGGACTATTTTTGGTATTTTCTGATTTTTTGATTTTTTATGGTTTTTATAGGTTTTATATTTTTGTATTTTTCTTTTTGATTTAAGATATATACAACTATGTACAAGGATATAAGAAGACAATCCTTTACTCCTCCTTTTCCTCCTGAAGACACTTGAGGGTTTCAGGAGTCATGCTTTTCATGCCAAGGCGTGGAAGAATAAACTGAAACCTTTCTCTTGGGAGGGCCTTGGTGAAGATGTCAGCTAACTGAAACTCTGTCCTCACGAAGTATAGTTCCACAATTCCTTTTTCCACCTGTTCCCTGATGAAGTGATGCCTGATGTCGATGTGTTTAGACCTGGAGTGCTGAACATTGTTACAACAAAGAGCAATGGCGCTTTTGTTGTCACAATATAGGGGAATTTTGTTGTATGAGAATCCATAGTCCGAAAGTTGTGATCGCATCCAAAGGATTTGTGCACAACAAGCAGACATTGCAATGTACTCAGCTTCAGTAGATGATATGGAAGTACTCATCTGCTTCTTAGAAGACCAACTAACCAACTTTTCCCCTAAAAACTGAGCTCCTCCTGAAGTACTTCGACGAGTATCTTGACATCCCGCATGATCAGCATCCGCGTAAGCTGTTAACTCCATTGCAGTGTCCTTAGGATACCAGAGACCCATATGAACCGTGCCTTGAAGATATCGAAAGATCCTTTTCACTGCTTCAACATGCTTCTTGGTTGATCTGGATTGATACCGAGCACACATACACACAGCAAACAGAAGATCTGGTCTGCTAGCCGTGATGTACATCAAAGATCCAATCATGCTTCGATATTTTGTTATATCCACTGGAATCCCTGAAGGATCTTCATCCAGCTTCGTTCTATCAACCATGGGAGTGTCAACAGGTTCACTTGAATAAAATCCAAACTTTTTCAAGATCTCGTTGGCGTATTTGGATTGATTAATGAATATGCCACTGGGACTTTGAGAAACTTGTAATCCTAAGAAGAATGACATTTGTCCCATCATAGACATTTGGAACTTGGAATTCATCTCTTTTGAAAAACTATCACATTCACTAGGATCTGTTGAAGCAAAGATGATATCATCTACATAGATCTGAACTAGTAGTAGATGGTTTCTTGACTTCCTGGTGAATAGTGTAGGATCAACAACACCCTTGGAGAATCCGTTCACTAGGAGGAACTTGGACAATGTATCGTACCATGCCCTTGGCGCCTGTTTTAACCCATAAAGAGCCTTCTTCAAGCGGTAAACATGAGTAGGATGTTTAGTATCCACGAATCCTTCTGGTTGACTCACATAAACTTCTTCCTTTAAGTCACCATTCAAGAATGCCGTTTTGACATCCATCTGGTAGACTATCATATTTCGACTAGCAGCATTTGCCAGGAAGATTCTTATAGCTTCAATTCTAGCAACCGGAGCAAACGATTCTTCAAAATCAATGCCCTCTTCTTGTCTGAACCCTTTAGCAACTAGCCGTGCCTTGTTCTTTAACACATCACCATACTCATCAAGCTTCACTTTGAAGATCCACTTTAAAGCAATGATCATTGCAAGCTCTGGAGGAGGCACTAATTCCCATACTTCAAGTCGATCAAATTCATGGATTTCATCCTGCATAGCCTGGAACCAGCAATCTTTAGTCATTGCTTCTTTGGCATCTTTTGGTTCGACTTTGGACAGTACGGAATTGAGGAAGCACCATAGTGCATCAGTGGCTAGTTGATTACGTGTGGATACTGGACGTGAGGGATTGCCTATGATGTTGTCGATTGGATGATCACTGGTCCATTTCCTGAGATGGTCGTGAGGTTGAGGGTTATGAACAGACGTAGCAGTGCTGTGTCCTTCAAGTGAGGATGTGTCTGATGAATTTTCAGGAGCAAATATGTTTTCAAAAGGAACCTCTTCAACAGGAGCAAAAGGATTAACTTCCAATGAATTATTATCTGAAGATTCTTGTATTACTGGAGAAGTTTGAGCGTTTGATGACGAAGGCGATTGACTGGCAGCTGGAGCATTGTGACTGACTGATACTGAAGCTGTAGGGCCTTCTGAACCTTGTGGGGCTTGAACCTCAGCCATAGGAAGTACAGCAGGTTCACTTGGGATGGTTCCATTCGTTGGCTCAAAGTATTCATCAAACATAGGATCAAATAACTTCTTTAACTCCTCGCATGTAGGTGGCACATAAGAATCTGCAGGCGTGGAATTCTGTACAAGTCCTGAACTAATGGGTCCAGGAGACAAAAGGTTAAGATCGGGTCCAGAACTAATTTGTCCTGAAGCAGGTTGCTCACTCAGCTCATCGAACGTAACATGAATGGTTTCCATAATTTTACGGGTTCTCTTATTGTAGATTCGATACCCTTTACTGTCTGTTGCGTATCCAACAAAAATACCTACATCTGCTTTAGCTCTTAACTTTCCCAAGTCTTGACTATCGTTAGTTGGGTAGCAAAGTGCACCAAACACAGGAGAAAGGAAAGATCTGGTTTCTTGTTATGAATTAACTCGAAGGGAGTCTTCTCATGAACCGGATGAATTAGGGATCGGTTTTGAGTGTAACATGCTGTTGCAATAGCCTCTGCCCAGAGAAACATCGGTGTCTTTAAAAATATACGCATAGTTCTTGCAGCCTCCACCAGAGTACGGTTCCTTCGTTCAACCACTCCGTTCTGTTGAGGGGTGCGAGGGATACTTTTCTGATGCGTGATGCCAATACTTTCATAGAAATTACGGAGTTGTTGGTTAACAAACTCAGTACCATTATCAGTGCGGATGATTCTGACAGTTTTATCAAGCCTTACTTGCAGCTGTTTTATCAGTTTAATGATAAACTCTGGAGTTTCGTCCTTGGTTCTCAAAAACTTTACCCATGTGAACCGAGAATAATCATCTACTATCACCAGAACGTAATTCTTTCCATTTATGGTTTGTATTCTCATTGGACCGCACAAGTCCATGTAGAGGGTATGAAGAACTTCCAAGTTGGTGTTGATGGTTTTAGGCTTGTGGGTTTGTTTCTTGCTTTTACCCAGTTGACATGCAGAGCAGAGATGATCTTTCTCATATTTCAGTCTGGGCATCCCTCTAACAAGATCTTTACGGGAAAGATTATTTATGGTACCGAAGTTCAAGTGGTTCAAACGACGATGCCACAGCCATGATTTTGTTTTAGAGGCTTTAGAAAGCAAGCATATGGGAGAGGACTTCAACATTTCTTCAATCGATATGGTGTATAGATTGGTGCCCCGACTGCCCTTGAGGAGATCTATACCATCCAATTCTCTGACGAAACATGTATGCTTTCTGAAAGCCACTTCCAGATCTGAATCACAAAATTGACCCACAGAAAACAGATTGTGCCCTAGTCCTTCCACATAATATACCCTTGAGATTACACTGTCACCAAACACATAATCTCCATAACCCATAATAGCACCAAAGTGGTCGTTCCCAAATCTAACTGTCCCGATAAACTTATTTACGAAGTTCTTGAGCCGCGAGCGATCCCCAGTCATATGTTTTGAGCAGCCTGAGTCCAAATACCACAGGACGATTTGTACGACCTGCATTTGAAACCAGACAACAATGGATAACTGAAAAATGTGGATCCCCAAGTGCAATTGGGGTCCGTTTGGTCAGCACACACATATTCTGGAACCACAGATTTCACAGATGCTACTGTCTTTACTGAGGAGACAGAACTAGAGACAGGACAAGACCTAGATGGAAGGCATTGTGACACTAAAGACAGGATTCTACCAGTTGGTCTCCATTCCTTATTCTTCACAATTTTATGCATATTCATTTTAGGTAATGGTCTTAGTTTTCCTAAATTGAATTTCCTTCCAGTGGGTCTCCATTCCTTAACTTTCACAATTTTATGCTTATTCATTTTAGGTAACGTGCACTGTGTTCCTAAATTGAATTTCCTTCCAGTGGGTCTCCATTGATATCCTACGCTAGCAAATGTTTTTCCTGTTGCTTTCCAAACTTTCTTGCATGCTTCAGTAATCCTACCATTCTTAACATGGGGTGATGCAGAAGACATCAAGAAAAAAACAACACAATCATCATGATTAGCAGAAATTAAGCAATTGTCGCATGTTTTACAGATAGCATTAGAATTCAAATTAATTACAGTACTTTTGATACTAGAATCAACACGATTCATCCTACTCATTGCAAACTTATTGTTCCTAGGTTGGGCTTCTACATTCTTCAAGTGATCATTCTTAGCTGGCGCAGTCCTATCCTTTCTTGCATTTTCTCTAGACCTTGACTCGCTAGCTTGGGTGTCACTTTTTACTCCTGTAGAAGCATCGAAGGAAACATTAGTTTGTTTTTCTGTCACATGCCTTCCTGATAAAGATGTGTTGGGTTCTGATGTTTTTGGTGGTAGATCAAAGGCTACATGCTTGTTCTCAACAGTAGATGATGATGCAACAAATCTATCTCTATGGCTGCTAAACTTAGGAATTGAGCCTATGGCATATTCTAAGTTTTCCTGAATCCTTTTCGTGAGTTTGCAGGCATAGACAACTGCCCTATCAAGTGGCTTATCAGTCCTATCCTCTTCAACTACCTCACGAAGTGTGTCAAGGCCCTCTCTAAGATGATCGAGATATGTTTGATGGGCAAAGCTGTTATTTCTAAGCTTAAATGGAATACGCCCAACATCAACATCATACTTTTTACTATCAGTAGCCTTTGGTGCATCACAATTACAAGTGGTGCATGGCATTTTACCTTTCACCCGAGCCTTAAGATTCTCAATTTCATTTGTCAAAGAGGTTATTTGATCATTGTGATTGCTTCTTGTAACTTTAATAGAATCATATAACTCTTTGAAATGTTGTTTAACCTTTGAATTTTCTTCTCGAAAACACTCATTTTCATAATGTAACTTATTTATGGTGTTTTGATATTGAAAATTCTGAGAATCTGAAGACGAAGGTTTATTGGTGCCATACACTTCACACTTGTTGGATTTCAATTGGGCAATTTGGGCCCTCAGCAGTCGAATCGTGTTCGTGTGAGCTTGAATTGTCTCATCTCGTTTGCTTAATTCAAAATAAGTATCAAATTCAGGAGCATCCAAGGATGTCTTGTTATTTGATATTTTATGTTTTTCATTTAAATGTTGATGTTTCAATTGCAAATTAAGATACTCAACTTCTAATTTTGAAAAACGTTTAACCATATTATCATGGTCATCATTTTGAATTTTTTTAAGCAATTTTAAATTCTCCCCCTCAAGCTCAACAACACGATTCTGGGTGACATTTAACGCAATAGCATACTCATTAAATTGACAAGCAGACAATGCAGAATCAGTGACAGTGTAAAATACATCTTGTGCAATACATTTAGCAATCAAGTTGTCGTTAGTAATGAGTATGTTTTTTCTTTCAATCTCTCGACTCTTAAGTTCTATTGCATATTCATTCACCTCATTTTCCATATCTTTAAACACTACTTTCATTTCTTTTATTTCGGCTTTAAGGGCAGTTTGCAACCCTTCAAAGTGTTCTTTAAGTAGTTTAAAGAATGGCATGACCTCAGTTAAGTAACACCTTTTAGCATGTTCAAAACACCTTTCCCCCTCAGTAATACCAGAGGGTGTGATTCTCTTCTTGCATGTTTTATCGAAATCAGCAAACAGTTGCCAAAGCACATATAAGCTAATAAAGGTTTTACATTCAGTGGGAAGAGATAAAGGCACCAAATTCCTAGGTGTATTGGGAGGATACACCGTTATGGACGCAACTTTTCTAATGAGGGGGGTGTTGGCCTTAAGTTTTTCTACCTTAAGTCTTTCATTATCTTGTTTCCAGAAAATCTGTTCAGGTGTTAACTTCTTTTGAGGAGCAAACACAGTCAAACGATTTTCCTCACCATAGTCATGGGGTTTGATTATTATTCGTCTGACTGCGCACTCGGGATCCCTCATTTTCTCATTCATTCTTTCCTTTGTTCTCTCACTCATCTCCTCCTCCTCTTTAGTGTAGAGAAGCTCAGGCGGGTCATGAATAGGCATAAGCATCACATTACCATCATATAGAGCTGGTTGAACTACTTTCATGTCCCTAAGGATGGTTGACTTGGGTTCACCTATCATGATTTTACTATGCTTATCACTCAACTTTCTGTGCTTATGAATCATTTGAGCAGTTTGTATGGTTTGATTTTGTGTGTACAACTTATCTTCAAGCTTATTTTTTAATGTCTTGAGTCTAGAGAAATCATTTAAAAGTGTTGTTTCTTTTTGTTTGAATTCTTGCTTAAGTGTAGTTACACACTTTTGTGCTTCCTGTTTCTGTTTGACAGACTGTTCTAGCTGACTTTTCAAAGAACTCAACTCTAATTTTAATGTTTCTTCTCTCACTCTAGACTCTTTAATAAGTGTACTCCATTTTACCTTCTAATTTCTGCTCACGTTCATTAAGCTCAAACTTAGCACGCTGTTCGTACATAGCTACTTGTTCTTTATAGATGTTTAGTCTAGTGATCAAGTTATCATCAGGGACAGGCAATTGGTTCTCATGGCGCTCACATGCATTATCTATATTACACGCATTATCTAAGGCACATACATTACTTATAACACAAACATCATTATTGACAAAAGATTCACCATTTGGTACATCAGGCGAGTTGTTGTGATTCAAATACTGTTCATATGAAATAATATTGCTATTTTCCATGTCAACATTACTTGAGTCAGAAACATCTGCCTGATGTACTTCTTCGGGATTCTTTTGTCCCTCGACTATATTATATGTGTCATAAATTTTTAGTACCTCAGATATCACAGATGCATTAGAAGGGCCAGCTTGACGGGGAGATGAGACCAGGGAAGACAAGTTAGCCATGAAGATTGTTTGAGCCGTAGGTTCATCATCTACATCAGAGTCAAATGCATCACAGTCATCTGCCTTGAAGATGTTAGGATCATTAAGTGCTAGATCCAGAACAGGTTTCTCATCCACATCTTCATCAAAAGTATTTCCTCCATCTCCTGCCAAGAACAATAACTCTTCCTCATCCAATACAGCTCCATTCTCTTGAGCTTGCATTAACAGCATCTTGTCTTTGAAGTAATCTGAGTTCTGTGGACGTTTAGGTTGATTGCAGTTTCTAGCAATGTGTCCAAGCCCCCCACAATTATAACACTTGATCTGTTTCCCTTGACCCTGATTGGCATTCCCTCTCTATTCGGCACATAACCTCGACCCATGTTTCTACCAGCTCTCCCTTGCACATTCTGAACCACAATTTTCCCATCCTCCACCATTGCTAGATTGCGTGGGTTGGATGAATTCCTTAATTGATTGTTGGTCTGAAGGAGTGATGCTTGAAACTGTTGAACCAGTAATGATACTTGATTGGTGAGGTTGTCAATCATTTTGTCGGTCTGAGAGTAGCCTGAGTCAAGTTGAGAACTCATAGCAGGTACTTGTGGGTGAAGTTGATGATAGCTTGGATTGGAAGATGATTGGATTGTCGGTTGAACATTTGTCATGAACGCCAGTGGATCATTTGTAGTTGAAGGATTAAACTTTTCTCTCAGCACCCGATCATAGACAGCATGCTTCTCATGTTGTTGCAGGTAAGCATACAGCTGTTCATAGTTGGTATCCCTTAAACCTTTGTTGAGTTTGACAGCAGTAACAAATCTGTCCCATTCAGGAGTCATGTTGTTCACAAACTTTGAGTTTAGTTGGATATTGGGCATAGTCATTCTGATCATCCTCATATCATTCACCAACTTATGAAATCTCACATAGTAGTCTGTGATATTCTCTCCTGGGTTCATTTTGAAATGCTCGAACTCATCATACAGCTGTGACTCACGATCTTCCTTTGTGAGTTCTGACCCTGCCAACAACATTTTAACGTTGTCCCACACAGCTTTGGCTTCAGTGTTGAAATTGATGAGCTTGTATACATCCTTTGGAAAACCTTGAATGACTATGTTTGAGGCTCTAATGTCGGCATCATACCTCTTCTTTTCTTCTTCATTAAGATCATTGTAGTTTCTAGGTCTGTCTATGCCCCAAGTCACAGTCCCATCTTCACCAGTTGTAACAACATCTCTGGTGGTACCCATCTGATATGGTCCATCGTCAATTGACTTAAGAATGTTAACTCCATTATCTTTTCCCAAGCAGTAAAGTCTTATCCGTTGTGCCCAAGACTCATAATCCGTCCTATCTAACATAGGTGGACGAGTGTCAGATCCTGCTGCTTGAATATCTTCTGATGATGTGTTAGATGTGGTAGCCATAGTAACTACGGGATTTGTTAGGAATATGAATATTCAGCTGAAGACTCGGTCACCTCGAGTAATTATTAGTACATCATAGCTCATAGGATTATCAGTAATATTATTAGTAGCTTAGTTATTATTAGTATTGTGGAGTGGGTCGGGTCTTTACCCTCTGTCAGCTCACTCTACAGCCCGCTAGGGGCATAATATATTGTAAGTATAAATACCCCTTCCCACACATGGGAAGGGTTGGAACTTCACATTATCTTAAGCTAATACACACATTGTTTCTCTCTCTAGAAGTTCCCATCACTTTCTCTCTCTAGCTTCTTGTTCAATCGATCCATAACTAAGCCTCAAACTAGTGTTTCTTGCATTGTGAATACCCTACAATTGGTATCAAGAGCCATGGTTAGGTCCA
This sequence comes from Artemisia tridentata subsp. tridentata, assembly GCA_021014915.2. Lineage (NCBI taxonomy): Eukaryota > Viridiplantae > Streptophyta > Magnoliopsida > Asterales > Asteraceae > Artemisia > Artemisia tridentata. The sequence goes on along the minus strand of CP139505.1, from coordinate 168,262,430 downwards.
TGAGAGTTGGTATTCACGGATTTGTGTAGTTTTTGAGTTTTTTTTGGTTCGATTTGATAAGTAGCATAAATTCCATTTTGTGCTTTGTTTAGTGATTAGAAGTTGTTATACCTTGTACTTTCTAGCTTAAGAATAGTATTAGAGTGGTATTTGGTGTTTGGATTCACATATCTAAGTACGGTGTGGTGATTTTGGGATAATTCGTGGGTGTTTAGTGTTGTGTTCTTCGCAGCGGTTTGTGTCCTTGGGACATGTTCTTGGACTCGGTTTGTGTCAATTCGCAGATACGGTTTGTCTTATTACTTGTTTAGGCAAAAAGACAAAAGGCAGTGAAAGCGACGTGCTTGGGAGTTTGTGTCTACTCGGTTTGTCCCTGATGCGCGTACTCGGTTTGTGCCTACTCGGTTTGTCCCTCCAGCGTGTACTCGGTTTGTGTAGACTCGGTTTGTCTCTGAGGAATTTACTCGGTTTGTGCCTACTCGATTTGTCCCTCCAGCGTGTACTCGGTTTGTGTAGACTCGGTTTGTCTCTGAGGAATTTACTCGGTTTGTGTCTACTCGATTTGTCCCTCCAGCGTGTACTCGGTTTGTGTAGACTCGGTTTGTCTCTAAGGAATTTACTCGGTTTGTGCCTACTCGTTTTGTCCCTCCAGCATGTAGTCGGTTTGTGTAGACGCGGCTTGTCTCTGAGGAGTATACTCGGTTTGTGTCTACTCGATTTGTCTCTACAGGGTGCACTCGGTTTGTTCCAGCAGCGTGTATGCGGTTTGTGTCTTGGTGATTTTAGTAATTCCCGCGAAAGATTCAATTTCTCGGTTAAATCACAAGATCTGTAAAATCCCGTAGTTACTATGGCTACCACATCAAGCACATCATCAGAAGATATTCAAGCAGCAGGATCTGACACTCGTCCACCTATGCTAGATAGGACGGATTATGAGTCTTGGGCACAACGAATAAGACTTTACTGCTTGGGAAAAGATAATGGTGTTAACATTCTTAAGTCAATTGACGAAGGACCTTATCAGATGGGTACCACCAGAGACGTTGTTACAACTGGTGAAGATGGGACTGTAACTTGGGGCATCGACAGACCTAGAAACTACAATGATCTTAATGAAGAAGAAAAGAAGAGGTATGATGCTGATATTAGAGCCTCAAACATAGTCATTCAAGGTCTTCCAAAGGATGTATACAAGCTCATCAATTTCAACACTGAAGCCAAGGCTGTGTGGGACAACGTTAAAATGTTGTTGGCAGGGTCAGAACTCACAAAGGAAGATCGTGAGTCACAGCTGTATGATGAGTTCGAGCATTTCAAAATGAACCCAGGAGAGAATATCACAGACTACTATGTGAGATTTCATAAGTTGGTGAATGATATGAGGATGATCAGAATGACTATGCCCAATATCCAACTTAACTCAAAGTTTGTGAACAACATGACTCCTGAATGGGACAGATTTGTTACTGCTGTCAAACTCAACAAAGGTTTAAGGGATACCAACTATGAACAGCTGTATGCTTACCTGCAACAACATGAGAAGCATGCGGTCTACGATCGGGTGCTGAGAGAAAAGTTTAATCCTTCAACTACAAATGATCCACTGGCGTTCATGACAAATGTTCAACCGACAATCCAATCATCTTCCAACCCAAGCTATCATCAACTTCACTCACAAGTACCTACTATGAGTTCTCAACTTGACTCAGGGTACTCTCAGACCGACAAAATGATTGACAACCTCACCAATCAAGTATCATTACTGGTTCAACAGTTTCAAGCATCACTCCCTCAGACCAACAATCAGTTAAGGAATTCATCCAATCCACGCAATCTAGCAATGGTGGAGGATGGGAAAATTGTGGTTCAGAATGTGCAAGGGAGAGCTGGTAGAAACATGGGTCGAGGTTATGTGCAGAATAGAGCAGGGAATGCCAATCAGGGGCAAGGGAAACAGATCAAGTGTTATAATTGTGGGGGGCTTGGACACATTGCTAGAAACTCCAATCAACCTAAACGTCCTCAGAACTCAGATTACTTCAAAGACAAGATGCTGTTAATGCAAGCTCAAGAGAATGGTGCTGTGTTGGATGAGGAAGAGTTATTGTTCTTGGCAGGAGATGGAGGAAATACTTTTGATGAAGATGTGGATGAGAAGCCTGTTCAGGATCTAGCACTTAATGATCTTAACATCTTCAAGGCAGATGACTGTGATGCATATGATTCTGATGTAGATGATGAACCTACGGCTCAAACAATCTTCATGGCTAACTTGTCTTCCCTGGTCTCATCTCCCTGTCAATCTGGGCCTTCTAATGCATCCGTGATATCTGAGGTACTAAAAATTTATGACACATATAATATTGTCGAGGGACAAAAGAATCCCGAAGAAGTACATCAGGTAGATGTTTCTGACCCAAGTAATGTTGAAATGGAAAATAGCAATATTATTTCATATGAACAGTATTTGAATTACAACAACTCGCCTGATGTACCAAATGGTGAATCTTTTGTCAATAATGATGTTTGTGTTAGGAGTAATGTATGTGCCTTAGATAATGCGGATAATATAGATAATGCATGCGAGTGCCATGAGAACAAATTGCCTGTCCCTGATGATAACTTGATCACTAAACTAAACATCTATAAAGAACAAGTGGCTATGTATGAACAGCGTGCTAAGTTTGAGCTTAATGATCGTGAGCAGAAATTAGAAGGTCAAATGAGTACACTTATTAAAGAGTCTAGAGTGAGAGAAGAAACATTAAAATTAGAGTTGAGTTCTTTGAAAAGTCAGCTAGAGCAGTCTGTCAAACAGAAACAGGAAGCACAAAAGTGTGTTACTACACTTAAGCAAGAATTCAAACAAAAAGAAACAACTCTTTTAAATGATTTTTCTAGACTCAAGACGTTAAAAAATAAGCTTGAAGATAAGTTGTACACACAAAATCAAACCATACAAACTGCTCAAATGATTCATAAGCATAGAAAGTTGAGTGATAAGCATAGTAAAATCATGATAGGTGAACCTAAGTCAACCATCCTTAGGGACATGAAAATACTTCAACCAGCCCTATATGATGGTAATGTGATGCTTACGCCTATTCATGACCAACCTGAGCATATCTACACTAATGAAGAGGATGAGATAAGTGATAAAACGAGGGAAAAAATGAATGAGAAAATGAGGGATCCCGAGTGCATAGCCAGACGAATAATAATCAAACCCCATGATTATTATGAGGAAAATCGTTTGACTGTGTTTGCTCCTCAAAAGAAGTTAACACCTGAACAGATATTTTGGAAACAAGATAATGAAAAACTTAAGGTAGATAAACTTAAGGCCAACACCCCCTCATTAGAAAAGTTGCGTCCATAACGGTGTATCCTCCCAATACACCTAGGAATCTGGTGCCTTTGTCTCTTCCCACTGAATGCAAAACCTTTATTAGCTTATATGTGCTTTGGCAATTATTTGCTGATTTTGATAAAACATGTAAGAAGAGAATCACACCAACCGGCATTACTGAGGGGGAAAGGTGTTTTGAACATGCAAAAAGGTGTTACTTAACTGAGGTCATGCCATTCTTTAAGCTACTTAAAGAACACTTTGAAGGGTTGCAAACTGCCCTTAAAGCCGAAATAAAAGAAATGGAAGTAGTGTTTAAAGATATGGAAAATGAGGTGAATGAACATGCAATAGAACTTAAGAGTCGAGAGATTGAAAGAAAAAACATACTCATTACTAACGACAACTTGATTGCTAAATGTATTGCACAAGATGTATTTTACACTGTCACTGATTCTGCATTGTCTGCTTGTCAATTTAATGAGTATGCTATTGCGTTAAATGTCACCCAGAATCGTGTTATTGAGCTTGAGGGGGAGAATTTAAAATTGCTTGAAAAAATTCAAAATGATGACCATGATAATATGGTTAAACGTTTTTCAAAATTGGAAGTTGAATATCTTAATTTGCAATTGAAATATCAACATTTAAATGAAAAACATAAAATATCAAATGACAAGACATCCTTGGATGCTCCTGAATTTGATACTTATTTTGAATTAAGCAAACGAGAGAGACAATTCAAGCTCACACGAACACGATTCGACTGCTGAGGGCCCAAATTGCCCAATTGAAATCCAACAAGTGTGAAGTATATGGCACCAATAAACCTTCGTCTTCAGATTCTCAGAATTTTCAATATCAAAACACCATAAATAAGTTATATTATGAAAATGAGTGTTATCGAGAAGAAAATTCAAAGGTTAAACAATATTTCAAAGAGTTATATGATTCTATTAAAGTTACAAGAAGCAATCACAATGATCAAATAACCTCTTTGACAAATGAAATTGAGAATCTGAAGGTTCGGGTGAAAGGTAAAATGCCATGCACCACTTGTAATTGTGATGCACCAAAGGTTACTGATTGTAAAAAGTATGATGTTGATGTTGGGCGTATTCCGTTTAAGCTTAGAAATAACAGCTTTGCCCATCAAACATATCTCGATCATCTTAGAGAGGGCCTTGACACACTTCGTGAGGTAGTTGAAGAGGATAGGGCTGATAAGCCACTTGATAGGGCAGTTGTCTATGCTTGCAAACTCACGAAAAGGATTCAGGAAAACTTAGAATATGCCATAGGCTCAATTCCTAAGTTTAGCTGCCATAGAGATAGATTTGTTGCATCATCATCCAATGTTGAGAACAAGCATTTAGCCTTTGATCTACCACCTAAAACATCAGAACCCAACACATCACTATCAGGAAGGCATGTGACAGAAAAACAAACTAATGTTACCTTCGATGCTTCTACAGGAGTAAAAAGTGACACCCAAGCTAGCGGGTCAAGGTCTAGAGGAAATGCAAGAAAGGATAGGACTGCGCCAGCTAAGAATGATCACTTGAAGAATGTAGAAGCCCAACCTAGGAACAATAAGTTTGCAATGAGTAGGATGAATCGTGTTGATTCTAGTATCAAAAGTACTGTAATTAATTCGAATTCTAATGCTATCTGTAAAACATGCGACAATTGTTTAATTTCTGCTAATCATGATGAATGTGTTGTGTCTTTCTTGATGTCTTCTGCATCATCTCATGTTAAGAATGGTAGGATAACTGAAGCATGCAAAAAGGTTTGGAAAGCAACAGGAAAAACATTCGCTAGCATAGGCTATCAATGGAGACCCACTGGAAGGAAATTCAATTTAGGAAAACAGTGCACGTTAGCTAAAATGAATAAGCATAAAATTGTGAATGTTAAGGAATGGAGACCCACTGGAAGGAAATTCAACTTAGGAAAACAGAGATCATTACCTAAAATGAATATGCATAAAATTGTGATGAATAAGGAATGGAGACCAACTGGTAGAATCCTGTCTTTAGAGTCACAATGCCTTCCATCTAGGTCTTATCCTGCCTCTAGTTATGTCTCCTCAGTAAAGACAGTAGCATCTGTGGAATCTGTGGTTCCAGAATTTTGTGTGTGCTGACCAAACGGACCCCAATTGCACTTGGGGATCCACATTTTTCAGTTATCCATTGTTGTCTGGTTTCAAATGCAGGTCGTACAAATCGTCCTGTGGTATTTGGACTCAGGCTGCTCAAAACATATGACTGGAGATCGCTCGCGGCTCAAGAACTTCGTGAAAAAGTTTATCGGGACAGTTAGATTTGGGAACGACCACTTTGGTGCTATTATGGGTTATGGTGATTATGTGTTTGGTACAGTGTAATCTCAAGGGTATATTATGTGGAAGGACTAGGGCACAATCTGTTTTCTGTGGGTCAATTTTGTGATTCAGATCTGGAAGTGGCTTTCAGAAAGCATACATGTTTCGTCAGAGAATTGGATGGTATAGATCTCCTTAAGGGCAGTCGGGGCACCAATCTATACACCATATCGATTGAAGAAATGTTGAAGTCCTCTCCCATATGCTTGCTTTCTAAAGCCTCTAAAACAAAATCATGGCTGTGGCATCGTCGTTTGAACCACTTGAACTTCGGTACCATAAATAATCTTTCCCGTAAAGATCTTGTCAGAGGGATGCCCAGATTGAAATATGAGAAAGATCACCTCTGCTCTGCATGTCAACTGGGTAAAAGCAAGAAACAAACCCACAAGCCTAAAACCATCAACTCCAACTTGGAAGTTCTTCATACCCTCCACATGGACTTGTGCGGTCCAATGAGAATACAAACCATAAATGGAAAGAAGTACGTTCTGGTGATTGTAGATGATTATTCTCGGTTCACATGGGTAAAGTTTTTGAGAACCAAGGACGAAACTCCAGAGGTTATCATTAAACTGATAAAACAGCTGCAAGTAAGGCTCGATAAAACTGTCAGAATCATCCGCACTGATAATGGTACTGAGTTTGTTAACCAACAACTCCGTAATTTCTATGAAAATATTGGCATCACGCATCAGAAAAGTATCCCTCGCACTCCTCAACAGAACGGAGTGGTTGAACGAAGGAACCGTACTCTGGTAGAGGCTGCAAGAACTATGCTTATATTTTCAAAGACACCGATGTTTCTCTGGGCAGAGGCTATTGCAACAGCATGTTACACTCAAAACCGATCCTTAATTCATCCTGTTCATGAGAAGACTCCCTTCGAGTTAATTCATAACAAGAAACCAGATCTCTCTTTTCTCCGTGTGTTTGGTGCACTTTGCTATCCAACTAACGATAGTCAAGACTTGGGAAAGTTAAGAGCTAAAGCAGATGTAGGTATATTTGTTGGATACGCACCAGACAGTAAAGGGTATCGAATCTACAATAAGAGAACCCGTAAAATCATGGAAACCATTCATGTTACGTTCGATGAGCTGAGTGAGCAACCTGCTTCAGGACAAATTAGTTCTGGACCCGATCTTAACCTTTTGTCTCCTGGACCCATTAGTTCAGGACTTGTACAGAATTCCACGCCTGCAGATTCTTATGTGCCACCTACATGCGAGGAGTTAAAGAAGTTATTTGATCCTATGTTTGATGAATACTTTGAGCCAACGAATGGAACCATCCCAAGTGAACCTGCTGTACTTCCAATGGCTGAGGTTCAAGCCCCACAAGGTACAGAAGGTCTTACAGCTTCAGTATCAGTCAGTCACAATGCTCCAGCTGCCAGTCAGTCGCCTTCGTCATCAAACGCTCAAACTTCTCCAGTAACACAAGAATCTTCAGATAATAATTCATTGGAAGTTAATCCTTTTGCTCCTGTTGATGAGGTTCCTTTTGAAAACATATTTGCTCCTGAACATTCATCAGACACATCCTCACTTGAAGGACACAGCACTGCTACGTCTGTTCATAACCCTCAACCTCACGACCATCTCAGGAAATGGACCAGTGATCATCCAATCGACAACATCATAGGCAATCCTTCACGTCCAGTATCCACACGTAATCAACTAGCCACTGATGCACTATGGTGCTTCTTCAATTCCGTACTGTCCAAAGTCGAAACCTAAAGATGCCAAAGAAGCTATGACTAAAGATTGCTGGTTCCAGGCTATGCAGGATGAAATACATGAATTTGATCGACTTGAAGTATGGGAACTAGTGCCTCCTCCAGAGCTTGCAATGATCATTGCTTTAAAGTGGATCTTCAAAGTGAAGCTTGATGAGTATGGTGATGTGTTAAAGAACAAGGCACGGCTAGTTGCTAAAGGGTTCAGACAAGAAGAGGGCATTGATTTTGAAGAATCGTTTGCTCCGGTTGCTAGAATTGAAGCTATAAGAATCTTCCTGGCAAATGCTGCTAGTCGAAATATGATAGTCTACCAAATGGATGTCAAAACGGCATTCTTGAATGGCGACTTGAAGGAAGAAGTTTATGTGAGTCAACCAGAAGGATTCGTGGATACTGAACATCCTACTCATGTTTACCGCTTGAAGAAGGCTCTTTATGGGTTAAAACAGGCGCCAAGGGCATGGTACGATACATTGTCCAAGTTCCTCCTAGTGAACGGATTCTCCAAGGGTGTTGTTGATCCTACACTATTCACCAGGAAGTCAAGAAACCATCTACTACTAGTTCAGATATATGTAGATGATATCATCTTTGCTTCAACAGATCCTGGTGAATGTGATAGTTTTTCAAAGGAGATGAATTCCAAGTTCCAAATGTCCATGATGGGACAAATGTCATTCTTCTTAGGATTACAAGTTTCTCAAAGTCCCAGAGGCATATTCATTAATCAATCCAAATACGCCAACGAGATCTTGAAAAAGTTTGGATTCTATTCAAGTGAACCTGTTGACACTCCCATGGTTGATAGAACGAAGCTGGATGAAGATCCTTCAGGGATTCCAGTAGATATAACAAAGTATCGAAGCATGATTGGATCTTTAATGTACATCACGGCTAGCAGACCAGATCTACTGTTTGCTGTGTGTATGTGTGCTCGGTATCAATCCAGACCAACCAAGAAGCATGTTGAAGCAGTGAAAAGGATCTTCCGATATCTTCAAGGCACGGTTCATATGGGTCTCTGGTATTCTAAGGACACTGCAATGGAGTTAACGGCTTACGCGGATGCTGATCATGCGGGATGTCAAGACACTCGTCGAAGTACTTCAGGAGGAGCTCAGTTTTTAGGGGAAAAGTTGGTTAGTTGGTCTTCTAAGAAGCAGATGAGTACTTCCATATCATCTACTGAAGCTGAATACATTGCCATGTCTGCTTGCTGTGCACAAATCCTTTGGATGCGATCACAACTTTCGGACTATGGATTCTCATACAACAAAATTCCCCTATATTGCGACAACAAAAGCGCCATTGCTCTTGGTTGTAACAATGTTCAGCACTCCAGGTCAAAACACATCGACATCAGGCATCACTTCATCAGGGAACAAGTGGAAAAAGGAATTGTGGAACTATACTTCGTGAGGACAGAGTTTCAGTTAGCTGACATCTTCACCAAGGCCCTCCCAAGAGAAAGGTTTCAGTTTATTCTCCCACGCCTTGGCATGAAAAGCATGACTCCTGAAACCCTCAAGTGCCTTCAGGAAGAAAAGGAGGAGTAAAGGATTGTCTTCTTATATCCTTGTAAATAGTTGTATATATCTTAAATCAAAAAGAAAAATACAAAAATATAAAACCTATAAAAACCATAAAAATCGAAAAATCAGAAAATACAAAAAAAAAAGAAAAAAATAGTCCCTCCTAGGCATGTCTTCTGTTTATCGATAACATTTACGGATCTAGAAATGTCATTCAATAATGGCACGGATCCTTAAATGAAGCTCGAGCAGAAGTTATACTAATCAGTTAAAACATGTCTTAATGGCTTGCAGTTACTTCATACTGCAACCCGCGTTGTACAATGGGGAAAGCATGTCGCCAAAAGGACAGCTGTTCCTCAAACCGGGTGATGTTCACCTGGGCATGGATTACTTTATATCCATGTTTCCCCGACTTGATGTACGTTTCAGTGCGTCTTGTCGTGCATAAGAAGAGAAGTCCTCTTTTCATCAGACTCTTTATGCTGTGTGATTCTTCTAGAGAGTCTTGATGTTACACAAGGTGGTAAATTGAATTAAACTTTCACAAATACCCGTCGCTCAATTGAATGACTACAGCTCTTTTAATGGAAAACGGGTCATTAATTGAGGGGGAGCATATTTGTTCAAATTTACGACACCTTGCCAAATTTGTGCAACATCAGCAGTAACACTCTCTTGGTGTTTCAAGGGAAGCATAGTATGCTTCAAAATCAGAATACAATTAAACCTGACCACATTGTCTCCCAAATTTTCTAAACTAATTTAAATCACTTGGGATCACAAATCTCAAATGGTTTGAAATTTTTGATCGGGGGAGAGAATGTGATTTAAATAGGAAATTCTGATAAAATGTGATGTTTTGGAAATTAATGTAAGCTCTCCCGTATGTGCTAAACCATTTTGCATATCAAGGCACATATTGAGGGGGAGCAAAATGTTTTGGTCATAAACGCAAGCTCTTCCATATGTGCGAAAATCTTTCGTAATATCGATGCACATATTGAGGGGGAGCAAATGTTTTTAACAAAACAAAGGATTTGGCATCTCACGTGAGCAAGGCTCAGACTTCACCAATGAATTGACGAAACTTGAATTGCCATCAATCAAAAGGATACGTCTTGGCCGGGTAATAATTTCAAGCTGGTCTAACCAGTGATGTAAGCGTGTCTCGTAAAAGATGTATCTGAGTAGAGTGTACCGTTTCGAGAAACTTTCTGTGGACTTGACCAGGCCGGTAATAATTTCAAGCTAGTCTAACTAGTGATGTAAGCGTGTCTCGAATCGGTCATGTTCACTGAAAGTTGATCAATTCTAAAAGTACGAGCTTTACCTAACATGTGCAAATTTATAAAACTATCACTCGAGCACATGTTGAGGGGGAGCATTTGAAAAATATAAAACTCTCAAGTGGTTGCAAAAATGTGTTTCATAATCATGAACACTTTGAGAGATTTTTTCAAAGATTTGGTTTGGCAATTGTGGAAGAACACCAAAGACCGACCATTGTATTTCATATAATGGAGTTATAAGGATGGTAAGGTTAGGTACAAGTTCCCACGATCCCGCCAGAGCCGGAGGGATCTACCCAGGGACAATCCACTAGTTAGTGTAGAAGTCCTTAGGTATGATTAAAAAGGAGAAAAGTGAATGAGGGAATAGTGCCGACTGAGATGGAGCTAACACTGGAACAAACCCAACAAGGTGTTAGTTATGAAGTCTCGGTAAGCACTGAAGGGTTTGAAGAATGAAAAAGAATTGTAAAGAGAAAGGGTGAAAAGAAATAGCCCTCCTTACAACTTAGGCAGAAACCGGGTCAATACATATGCTGTCAGAATCACTTAGTTGATTGCTGGCATTGAAGACAAAGTATCATGGACCCAGTGATATGCTGCACAACCCTCCCTAGCCACTCAAGGTCCCTCAAAGGACTCTTGTTTCAATTGTCACGGAGTTCAATACATTTCTATCATCTCTCTCACTCCGAGTTAGATGATATTGAAAAGGTGGCAGTTATCTCCAGCCTCCGCTCACTAAATCAAAACGCACTTTCGAGTCTAGAGCCACGAGATGCATAAAAAGATCTCATAGGAACACGAATTATTTCTACACTGGGTGTTCAACATTAAGGACACCAGTTGTAAACTTATGAGTCCTACGCAGATCTTAGCAATCTGCCAGAACATTTATGAGAGAATTTACAAATGTAATTCTCAATGATTGAATGGAAATTCCTGCCAGGGTCAACATCAAGCAGCCCTGAAAGTAGGTCACTTCGGTAATTCTTTATGGATTACGCTTAGTGGTCACGGCGGTTTCCAACGGTCTACAGTCGTGGAGTGATCTCCAGCGACTCACCTAATCGTTGATGTGCTACGGTTCGATCTTAAAAAGCCCTCTGTGGGTTTTCGATTAGGAACGGTCTTGGTAAGGATTAGAGAGAGTTTTCACACTATGCTGTTAACAATCTCGAAGTCCGAACCTGTAAGTACCGGACGTTTTATTGCTAACTGTCGTATGCAGGAACATCTGGCGGTTGAAGCTGATTGCTGTTGCAGCTGTTTGCGGTTGTAGCTGATTGAGGTTGCAGCTGAATGCGGTTGTAGCTGGTTGCAGAAAAGATGCCAATCCATCACCACATGCTCACACCACATCATCATCAAAGAAGTCATGATCAACCTAAAAGACCTTCAACACAGCTTCTGCTAACTCTGATGCTGAAGATCATGACACCATATCGTGTGAGCATGTCGGCTCTAAGTATATTTCATCACATGGAGACCTACTACTGAAAGATGACTTGGAGACTCAAGTGGGATGATACTTTCAAAGATTACTCAAAGTTCATCCAAGACAAAAGAGGAGTCATCTTAAGATCACTGATATTTGCACAACAATCTATGACATTGAAGATTCAATGATTACGAGCTATGATGTCAAGATCCAAGGAAGAAGTACTGAATTTCAGAACATTACTTCTGGGGTGACCTCCCTTAGGGGGAGATTGTTAGGAATATGAATATTCAGCTGAAGACTCGGTCACCTCGAGTAATTATTAGTACATCATAGCTCATAGGATTATCAGTAATATTATTAGTAGCTTAGTTATTATTAGTATTGTGGAGTGGGTCGGGTCTTTACCCTCTGTCAGCTCACTCTACAGCCCGCTAGGGGCATAATATATTGTAAGTATAAATACCCCTTCCCACACATGGGAAGGGTTGGAACTTCACATTATCTTAAGCTAATACACACATTGTTTCTCTCTCTAGAAGTTCCCATCACTTTCTTTCTCTAGCTTCTTGTTCAATCGATCCATAACTAAGCCTCAAACTAGTGTTTCTTGCATTGTGAATACCCTACAGGATTTTACAGATCTTGTGATTTAACCGAGAAATTGAATCTTTCACGGGAATTTCTAAAATCACCAAGACACAAACCGCCTAGACAAATAGCACTCTTGAGGATACAAACCGCCTAGACAAACCGCGTAGACACAAACCGAGTTCACACTGCAGAGACAAACCGCGTAGACACAAACCGCGTTCACGCTGGAGAGACAAACCGCGTTGATACAAACCGAGTACACGCTGCAAAGACAAACCGCATAGACACAAACCGAGTTCACGCTGGAGAGACAAACCGCGTTGATACAAACCGCATACACACGTCAGAGACAAACCGCGTAGACACAAACCGAGTTCACGCTGCTGAGACAAGTTGTGTAGACACAAACCGAGTTCACGCTTGAGATACAAACCGCGTTGACACAAACCGAGTTCACACTGCAGAGACAAACCGCGTTGACACAAAACCGAGTTCACACTGCAGAGACAAACCGCGTAGACACAAACCGCGTATGCGCCTTAGAGACAAACCGCGTTGGCACAAACTTCCAAACACGTCACTTTCAATGCTGTTTGTCCTTTTGCCTAAACTAGTAATAGGACAAGCCGCGTTATCGATGGGACACAAACCGCGTTCAAGAACGTCCAAAATACACAAACCGCACCCAAGAACACTTGGATAAAAACCACTCGAATCACCCAAAAATGCCACACAAACCTTAAATCTGTGAATCCAAGCACCAAATACTACTCTTATACTATTCCTAAGCTAGAAAGTACAAGGTATAACAACTTTTAATCACTAAACAAAGCACAAAATGAAATTAATGTAACTTAACAAATCGAACCAAAAAACCTCAAAAACTACACAAATCCGTGAATACCAACTCTCATGGACCTAACCTTGGCTCTTGATACCAATTGTAGGGTATTCACAATGCAAGAAACACTAGTTTGAGGCTTAAATTTGGATCGAATGGAAGAGAACTTAGAGAGAGAAAGTGGGAACTTCTAGTGAGAGAAACACTATGTGTATTAGATTGAAAATAATGAGAGTTCCAACCCTTCCCTTGCAAGGGAAGGGGTATTTATACTTACTACATATTATGCCTCTAGCGGGCTGTAGAGTGAGCTGACAGAGGGTAAAGACCCGACCCACTCCAAAATACTAATAATAATAACTAAGCTACTAATAATATTACTGATAATCCTATGAGCTATGATGTACTAATAATTACTCGGGGTGACCGAGTCTTCAGCTGAATATTCATATTCCTAACATTTTCCGTTCAAGACAAAGATTCATGCTATGATTATGTTCAAGTTCAAGAGAAAGATGTGGAAATGAAGTCAAGAATAAGTGCCAAGAAGTGTGTTACAAGTGGGAATTATATGCTAGCTCTGAGTTGAAAGTTATGTGCAAGACTTGGTTTAAACCCAAGGTTTAAGTTTCTAGACCCAAGGTTTAAAGAAGGGGAGCTCATGCCTGAGGTATAAGAATTCATGCCTGAGGTATAGCCGTCGCTGTCACCCATACCCAGGGTCTACATTTTCATACCTGAGGTATGCAGAAAAATTGACATGAAGAGTTGCATTAACTCTTCACTTTAAGCACCATTAACACCAAGGCCAATCATTTACTTCTAATCACTAAAGTTCCTGCATCATTATGACACTTGGAGCCCAAGTTGTTTTCTTGTTGGCAAAGGGTAATCTCCCTACATAAGGATAAGAAAAACATAAAGAAAAAATGAAGATACAATAAACTACAACAAAATTCTGTCACTATTTTCTCTTACATTTGGGGCGACAAAGAGGAGGAAAACGCAGGAAAAGGAGACTAAAACTCTTACCAATCATAAATTCAATTACGCAAGGATCATTGTTGATCATTTCACAAGTGTTCTTCATTACTTGTAATCATCATTACAACATTTTGTAAGACTATTCAATCATGTTTACTATTGATCAATTTCTTATGGTTATTACTTTGTTTACCATGAGTGGCTAAGTGCCTTATGCACTTGCCTAGATGATGTTTGATTTATTATTCATTTGATTGATTATGACTTATTGGTTCTAACACAAAAGAAAAGTTAACACTAAGAACGAGTTGTGCTATCTTAAGTTTTCTCCACCAAAGAGTTATTAAGTTTGGGTAATTTCTAATGATGTATTGGGTTGAAAAAGACATTGTTAGTAAGTTAGTTGTAAACCTTTGTCTATGAGGGCTTTACCTTATGTATTGACCATTTCATAAGAAACTTAATTTAACTTGGAAAGCTAAATAGTGTGGTTGTCAATTATTTGTGAAACGAAAGTGAATCGGGTAATTGAGTTGTGTTAATCTTGGATTGATCAATTCTTAAATATTATTTTTATAATCCCTAAATCTTGAAGAGGATTGAAAGTATTTGAAACAATATAGTTAGTACACCACTAATCGAATTAGAACACCATCTAATTTGTTGATCATAATCAAATGGAACCAATGTCATAATCATGTCAAAGGAATTGTGCAAACTAGTCTAGGCAAGTGTAGTCTTTTAATTATTGAATTTTCATCATCTTTATTTGCTTGCTAATTAGAATTGCTTAGTTGGATTGCTATTTATTTACAAAAATTCATATCGCACAAACAAAACAAATCCTAGTGAACGACCTCGGCTTACCTCAATTATCTCTTACTACATACGGACGAGTATACTTGCTCGTATGTGTTTCGTTTGAATCATTGGTAAATCGTGTTAAAAATTTTAAAACTTGGACACCTAACGAGTATATCCCTTGAAACACATCAAGTTTTTGGCGCCGCTGCCGGGGATTTGAATCTCGTTTGAGTGAGTTTTTGCTTATAATTCATTAGTTTTAATCTTACTAGTATTGTTGCTCTTTAGCGTATTCTTTAGGTTATCTCTAAAAAAAAAAAAATTCTTTCCAAATTTTTCTCCCATACCGCCGGTATAAATCAAAACCGGGCGGTATAATCTTACTGTTCGACCAAACCGTCGGCTAAAAAATCCAAACCGCCGGTATCACATAAAAAAAAATATATAATTTTTTTTTTCTAAGTCCAAAACCGCCGGTATAAATCAAAACCGGGCGGTATAATCTTTCTGTCTAAAATTTTCTTTTCGAATTCGACCAAACCGTCGGCCAGTAATTCCATACCGCCGGCCTGACCATATAAAAAAAATTTAGTTTTTAAATCCTTTTCGATAGGCTCGTTTTTCTCGTGTATGACCACTCGTTCTTCTAACGAAGAATTAAGTTCACCATTGTCTAATCCCGAACGTTTATTTCGTAAAAAGAAAACTCCATTTATTCCACCCGATCAAAGAAAACCAAGAACCAAAAATCCACCATTTGAAAACCTTTCGAAGTTCATCCAATCGTTAATCTTTTTTCAAGAAATACCATTTCCAATGGCTGACGATCAACCCATGTGGGGTACCAATAGGGTAGTAGCTCCTACGCCCGAAGCCGCAATTATTCCCGTGAATCTAGGAGAAAATTTTACTATCAAAGGTCATCATCTCTCTATGATTAAAGACAACCAATTTGATGGTAGAGTTAAATCTGATCCACATAAACATATTGCCGATTTCCTTGAAATTTGTGACATGTTTCGTTATGGAACTACCGATCGAAATTCAATCCGACTTAAACTTTTTCCATCGTCTCTCACCGGAGAAGCGAAAATTTGGTATAATGAATTAAGCCCAGGAGTGATTACAACTTGGGACCAAATGAGAAGAGCGTTTGTTGGACGTTTCTTTCCACCAGCCATGTTTGATCGACTCTTAGGTGAAATTCGTAGTTTTACTCAAAAAGAAGGAGAAAATCTTGTTAAAGCTTGGCTTCGAATGAAAAACATGCTCCGTAGTTGTCATGGGCATGGATTGTCACGTGGTAATATTATCCAAATCTTTTACCATGGTCTAGATGACGCAACTCAAGGCATACTTGATGCCGGAGGAATTTTCCTTTATAAGACTCCTAATGAAGCTTACAATTTACTAGAAGACCGTGTACTCCTTAAGCTTGATTGGTCTAAAGATGCCAAAACTAAACCTCAACGAAAAACGGTTGCATTTGCGGAAGCAACAAATGAAAATTCCAAAATCTTGGATATGATGAAAGATTTTACCTCTAAAATTGATTCCAAATTCGAAATTATCCAAAAAGAAATTAAAGAAATTCGTGAGGGGTGTACTCATTGTGGTGGAAATCACTCCTCATCCGAGTGTGATGATAAACCCATGGGAGGTCCCGAAGCAGAAGCTAATTATGTTTCTAGAGGATATCGAGGAGGAGGATATCATGGAAACTACTACGGTAGAAATTCTCGAGATTGGCAAGATCGTCCACCAAGGGATGATAATCGTTCCCAAACTCGTGATGAAAACCGTCAAACATCTTTTCATGATGAAAATCGTTCTCGTGAAACAAAAAACGAAGAATCTGAATTCGAAAAAACCATGCGTGAATTTGTGCATGCTCAAAAACAAACGAACGAATTCATGAAAAATCAATTCTTTATGCTTAAAAGCAAGGTTGAACAAGGTCAAAAGAATCATCAAGCTTCTATTCAAGATCTTGAGACCAAATTTGGTTGTCTTTCTGATATACTCGCTACAAGACCATCCGGTACCTTGCCAAGTAATACTCAAACCAATCCAAAACCATCATCATCTGGAAATTATCGTCCACCTCAAACAAGAAATGAGCATGTGAATGCTATATATACTCGTAGTGGTCTATCTTATGATCCACCACCCAACCCAACCCAAACAACTCTTTTTGTCCAAAATAATAGTGGGGATGAAGTAGAAGAGGAATCTAAAGAAAATGAACCAGTTTCTACACTAGTTGATAAACCTACTCCAACACTCAAACCATATAAACCAAGAATTCCATACCCTCAACGTTTGAGGAAGGAAAAAATGGAAGAACAATATGGAAAGTTCATTGATTTACTAAAAGAAGTTAGAATCAACATTCCTCTTGTTGATGTTCTAGCTGGAATGCCCAATTACGGGAAGTTTTTGAAAGAACTTGTTAATAATAAAAGCAAAATGGAAAACATTTTCGCTACTTTCTTAAATGAAGATTGTTCTGCAATAATTGAAAATAAATTACCAAAGAAACTCGGTGATCCAGGAAGTTTTCTTATTCCATGTACCTTGGGAAATTCAATCACTTGTGATGCTTTAGCCGATCTTGGTGCAAGTATCAATCTTATGCCATACTCGTTGTATGCGAAACTTTCAATCAAAACATTGAAACCAACAAGAATGAGTATACGATTAGCCAACCATACTATCCAGTATCCTGTTGGAGTAGCTGAAAATATGCTTGTTCAAGTTGGAAAATTTGTTTTTTCCTGTTGATTTTGTGATCCTGGAGATGGAAGAAGATAGCAAAGTTCCATTAATTCTAGGAAGACCTTTCCTAAATACTGCAGATGCTATCATTCGAGTAAAAAACAAAGAACTCAACCTTGGAGTTGGGGATGAAAGAATTTCTTTTTCAATTAATCAAGCAATGAAGTATTCTCATGCTAATGATGACACTTGTTATAGCATTGATGTTATCGATGATATAACAGAAGAAACATTCGATGAGTTGCTTGATTAAAGAATTAAGACTCATAAAACATCTGGACAAATCAGTGATGAAGATCTCGATAGAGAATTTGCTGAATTTATGCAGATTGACACCGAAGAAATTTCGGAGGAAGAAAATACTAACTTTGAAGAGTTAGAATTCAATAATGATATGAGAATTTCAACCTCAATTGAAGAACCGCCAGTAGATCTAGTTTTGAAACCTCTTCCTGATCATTTGGAATATGCATTTTTGGAAGAGAATTCTCTTCTTCCAGTTGTCATATCTTCAAAACTTAAACCTGATGAAAAAGAACGACTAGTTTCTATACTCAAAAAGCATAAAGAAGCTTTTGCTTGGAAAACTTCTGATATTCCTGGAATAAGTCCAAACTTTTGCAAACATAAAATAAATCTTGAAACTGATTCTAAACCAGTTGTTCAAAGAAAACGAAGACTCAATCCAAATATGAAGGAAGTAGTTAAGAAAGAAATAATCAAACTTCTTGACGCTGGAATTATTTATCCTATTGAGGATAGCTCATGGGTGAGTCCTGTTCACTGTGTTCCTAAGAAAGGAGGAACAACTGTCGTAACTAATGAACGTAATGAACTTGTTCCTACAAGAACTATCACTGGTTGGCGGGTATGCATTGATTATAAAAAATTAAATGATGCCACCAGAAAAGATCATTTTCCATTACCGTTCATGGATCAAATGTTGGAAAGACTTGCGGGGAACAAATACTTTTGCTTTCTCGATGGATTTTCCGGTTACTTTCAAATTCCAATTGATCCAGCTGATCAAGAAAAAACCACATTCACGTGTCCGTTCGGCACATATGCTTATAGGCGTATGCCTTTTGGTCTTTGAAACGCACCAGCAACATTTCAAAGATGCATGATTGCTATTTTTCAAGATATGCTTGAAACCTCCATGGAAGTATTCATGGATGATTTTTCAGTATTTGGAGACTCATTTGAGTCGTGCCTTTCCAATCTTGATAAAATGCTTGAAAGATGCAAAACTTCTCATCTCGTACTTAATTGGGAAAAATGTCATTTTATGGTGACAGAAGGAATTGTCCTTGGTCACAAGATTTCGAGTAAAGGGCTCAAAGTTGACAAAGCAAAAATTGATGCTATTGCTAAGTTACCACCCCCAACTAACGTTAAAGGCGTTAGAAGTTTTTTGGGACATGCGGGATTTTACCGTCGATTCATTAAAGATTTTTCAAAAATATCTCGTCTAATGAAGAAATTGCTTGAAAAAGATTCAGTCTTTGATTTCAATGAAGAGTGCATCAAGGCATTCGAAACATTAAAAAACAAGCTAACAAATGCACCAATTATGGTTTCACCAGATTGGTCGTTGCCGTTTGAACTCATGTGCGATGCAAGTGATTATGCTGTTGGAGCAGTATTAGGGCAGCGAGATGGTAAACATTTTCGTCCTATATATTTTGCTAGCAAAACCTTGAATAGTGCCCAACAAAACTACACAATGACTAAAAAAGAACTTTTAGCTGTAGTTTTTGCATTCGACAAGTTTCGTTCCTATCTTGTTTTATCAAAAACAATTGTATTCACCGATCATTCAGCTCTGAAATATCTGTTTGCTAAACAAGATGCAAAACCACGTCTTATCCTATGGATTTTATTGCTTCAAGAGTTTGACATTGAAATCCAGAATAAGAAAGGCGCAGAAAATGTGGCGGCAGATCATTTATCTAGATTAGAAAATCCAAATCTAGAGGAATTAGGTGAAAACGAGATTGATGATTACTTTCCCGACAAAACTATTATGGGAATTGAAGATGAAGAAATTCCATGGTTTGCTGATTATGCAACTTATTTAGCTGGAGGAATATTACAAAAAGGTCTATCTCATGCTGAGCGTAGTAAATTCTTTGCAGACTTAAAATATTATTTTTGGGATGAACCGTATCTATTCAAAATGTGCCCCGATGGTATAATCAGAAGATGCGTGTATGGTTCCGAAACTCAAAAAATTCTTGATGAATGTCATCACGGCCCAACCGAAGGACATTATGGACCATCCGCCACCGCTAAAAAAGTTTTTGATGCGGGATTTTATTGGCCAACGATTTTTAAAGAAGCACATACACTTGTGCAGAATTGTGATGCATGCCAAAAATCTGGTAATCTTTCTCGTAGAGACGAAATGCCACAAAAAAGTATCCAAGTTTCTGAAATATTTGATATTTGGGGAATTGACTTCATGGGACCTTTTCCTAAATCTCATAAATTCGAATACATCCTCGTTGCAATAGATTATGTTTCCAAATGGGCGGAAGCAGAAGCTTTACCCACTAACGATGCTCGAGTAGTTGTGAATTTTCTGAAAAAAGCTTTTCTCTCGATTCGAAATTCCAAAAGCTTATGATAAGCGACAGAGGAACTCATTTTTGCAATCATCAAATGGAAAAAGCTATGAAAAGATATGGGGTCCACCATCGTTTCTCAACAGCATACCATCCTCAGACCAGTGGTCAAGTTGAAAACATCAATAGAGCTTTAAAAAGAATACTTGAAAAAACAGTTAAGGATAATCCTTCTGTTTGGTCAAGGAAACTCGATGATGCTCTATGGGCATTTAGAACCGCATATAAAACTCCAATTGGTACAACCCCGTATAGACTTATATATGGAAAAAATTGTCATTTACCATTTGAAATTGAACATCGTGCTTACTGGGCATTGAGGCAATGTAATCTTGATTTAAAAATCGCTGGAGAAAAACGATTTTTACAATTACATGAACTCGATGAATTGAGACTCCAAGCATATGAAAACTCAAAATTATACAAAGCTCGAACAAAAGCTTATCATGATAGGAAGCTAAGAATCCGTATAGAATTCAAGGCTGGAGACAAAGTTCTTTTGTTCAATTCAAAGTATAAATTCAAAGCTCCTAAACTCAGAACCAAATGGTTTGGTCCATTCGTGGTAAAACATGGTTTTCCATCCGGATATGTTGAACTATATGATAAGAAGGGTGGAACTTTCATTGTTAATTGACATCGAATTAAACTATACCATGATGAGGAGCAATTAAATGAAATGTCAAGTGAGGAAATTCCACTTGAAATGCTCGATAAAAAGAAATATATTGCTATTCCCTTCATGGCACCTTTTCCAGCCGATTATAAAAAAGTAATACGATGGGCTACGGAAACTGGTTACATCTGGGATGTTCTTCCTAGAACGTGTAACACCGCAAAGTTGCATGATATTGATAAAACTGGAAAAGGAATAGTAAAAGGAAATGTGGTGTATATTCCAAAGAAATTAGGAAAGAATCCTAAAGATAAACCACCAAAGTAAGAAAGAATGAGTCGGGCTGATGACTCATTAATAAATTTAGCGCTTCTCGAGAGGCAACCCGTGTGTTTGTTTTTTATGCCCCGATGGTTTCACCATAAGTGTGGGGGCCTTAATATTATGAATTATAAAATACAAAAATATTTTGCATTTTTGTGTGTTTTTGTTTTGATGATTATGCAGGTTAGGATGCTTGATCTTGAAATCAAATGAAATCCTCCTATTCCTTAAGCTCAGGCAATATCATTTCTCTTATGTTTCATTTCCCTATTTTTATGATTTATCGTTCTTAACATTGAGGACAATGTCAAACTTAAGTGTGGGGGGGAGGAAATAGGAAATGATCTAGATTTTTAAATTTTTCTATAAATTTGAGCCGACTTTTAAACTGTTTGCCCCTTTTATCTAGTTGTTTTCGCACGTTGAGAATAATTGATAAAGAATAACTAGATTAATCCACTAATAAAACATGTAATTTTTGAAAATTTGAGATGTGTCCTGATTGGCATTGCAATCCACTTTTGGATTGATAACATTGACAGCACAACCATAACCCATTCAACTAAATTGTGAGGATTTGAAGCCTATTCTTATATAGCATATATCTTTTATGCTCTAATCTTTTTGCTATGAGTGTGCCAGTGATCTTATTTATTCTAGAACTTGTACATGCAAATCATTACCAGACCGTAGTGAGATCACATTCGTGTGATATAAATGTATTCACGTGATAAGAGGCTACCTTAGGAATTAAACCAAATGGCCTTCCATTTTACACATATTGATATATTAGCTATCCACATTGGTTAGTTAACCACTTCCATGGACCCATTTGTTAGCACTCATTTTTAGTGCTAGATTCCATTAGTTCACCCTCCGAGCCAGTCTTTTCATTTTGTTACACCAGAAAAATATAAAAATATTTCTCACCTTTAGCCTTAACCTTACTCTTAGTCAAGTCTTGGTTGGTTACTAGCTACTTGGAAAGATGGTTGTTATGTGGGAATCCTTGAAAATGAGAAAGTTGCGAACTCCATGATAATCTCATGGATTATATATTGGTATGAAAAGAAAAAAAAGAATAAGTCATCGTCGTTGTTTGATGACATGGATAGCCAATGAGCTATGAATGTATGATATCAAGGAAGAATCTCAATTTCAAAGGAAAGTGGTGATGTAGCTAGTAGCACTTGGTTGTAGACTTTGGCTATTTGTAAAGTTTTTCAATATTAAAACCAAATATATATATATATATATATATATATATATATATATATATATATATATATATATATATATATATCCCATGTCTTATCCTTACCCCTTTTGACTTTGTGAAGTTATCAAGTGTAATGACATGTGGTGACCATCCGATTTCTTGAGGAATGAGATAGCGTTGTTAGCAAGCTAAGGTTATCCTTAGTGACCATCCGTTATTAAATAATTCGAGACTTCGTTGTTAGCGAGCTATTATGTTTTACATGAGATAGGGACACAATAGTCTCATATAACCCTTGAAACCTTAAACCCGAATAAAAGTCCTCTTAGATGTTTACATTTGGTGCTTACGCCACGTCGGTTGAGTTTTGTTTCTTGTACAAGCCTATGGTAATATTTGGATTATATCTGCGCAATGAGTGTGATTATATTATATTTTCCAATCACTACAAATGAGTGTTGAGTGAATCATACTTCATATTCCTTTCGTGAGGTGTCTTAATATGTTATCAGGCAAGAGAATCATTAAGGTATTGTCAAACATCTCATCTTTTCATTTATAAGCCTAAAATAGATGGATCTTATCTTGTACTTGTGCTGGATAGATTTGCATCTCGTTTTTATCATATGGATTTTCTTAAAAGCTAGATTTGCTTGGGGGCAAGCAATGTGTAAGTGTGGGGGATTTGATAACGCTCATTTTAAACATGTTTTTATAGCGTTATTCTTATGATTATGCATGTTATTTGGTTGTATTTATGAACATTTTATGCTTAAAAGGTGATAAAGATGTGTTTAGGTTCAGGTACAACTATGTCGAAAGAAATAGAGAAAAAGATGAAGAAAAGTCGACAAAATCAAGTAAATATGCGCGAAGTGAAGTTTTCCGTTCAAGACAAAGATTCATGCTATGATTATGTTCAAGTTCAAGAGAAAGATGTGGAAATGAAGTCAAGAATAAGTGCCAAGAAGTGTGTTACAAGTGGGAATTATATGCTAGCTCTGAGTTGAAAGTTATGTGCAAGACTTGGTCTAAACCCAAGGTTTAAGTTTCTAGACCCAAGGTTTAAAGAAGGGGAGCTCATGCCTGAGGTATAAGAATTCATGCCTGAGGTATAGCCGTCGCTGTCACCCATACCCAGGGTCTACATTTTCATACCTGAGGTATGCAGAAAAATTGACATGAAGAGTTGCATTAACTCTTCACTTTAAGCACCATTAACACCAAGGCTAATCATTTAATTCTAATCACTAAAGTTCCTACATCATTATGACACTTGGAGCCCAAGTTGTTTTCTTGTTGGCAAAGGGTAATCTCCCTACATAAGGATAAGAAAAACATAAAGAAAAAATGAAGATACAATAAACTACAACAAAATTCTGTCACTATTTTCTCTTACATTTGGGGCGACAAAGAGGAGGAAAACGCAGGAAAAGGAGACTAAAACTCTTACCAATCATAACTTCAATTACGCAAGGATCATTGTTGATCATTTCACAAGTGTTCTTCATTACTTGTAATCATCATTACAACATTTTGTAAGACTATTCAATCATGTTTACTATTGATCAATTTCTTATGGTTATTACTTTGTTTACCATGAGTGGCTAAGTGCCTTATGCACTTGCCTAGATGATGTTTGATTTATTATTCATTTAATTGATTATGACTTATTGGTTCTAACACAAAAGAAAAGTTGACACTAAGAACGAGTTGTGCTATCTTAAGTTTTCTCCACCAAAGAGTTATTAAGTTTGGGTAATTTCTAATGATGTATTGGGTTGAAAAAGACATTGTTAGTAAGTTAGTTGTAAACCTTTGTCTATGAGGGCTTTACCTTATGTATTGACCATTTCATAAGAAACTTAATTTAACTTGGAAAGCTAAATAGTGTGGTTGTCAATTATTTGTGAAACGAAAGTGAATCGGGTAATTGAGTTGTGTTAATCTTGGATTGATCAATTCTTAAATATTGTTTTTATAATCCCTAAATCTTGACGAGGATTGAAAGTATTTGAAACAATATAGTTAGTACACCACTAATCGAATTAGAACACCATCTAATTTGTTGATCATAATCAAATGGAACCAATGTCATAATCATGTCAAAGGAATTGTGCAAACTAGTCTAGGCAAGTGTAGTCTTTTAATTATTGAATTTTCATCATCTTTATTTGCTTGCTAATTAGAATTGCTTAGTTGGATTGCTATTTATTTACAAAAATTCACATCGCACAAACAAAACAAATCCTAGTGAACGACCTCGGCTTACCTCAATTGTCTCTTACTACATACGGACGAGTATACTTGCTCGTATGTGTTTCGTTTGAATCATTGGTAAATCGTGTTAAAAATTTTAAAACTTGGACTCCTAACGGGTATATCCCTTGAAACACATCACCCCCAGACTTGAAGCTGAAAAATTTAGCAAGTGGAAAAAGCGAATGCTTTGCTACTTGGCTGGTATGGAACCATACTACATCACTTGTGTCAAAGATGGTCCTTATGTCCCTAAGACTGCTGAGGGGCTAAACAAGCCTGAAGCTCAGTGGACCATTGATGAGAGAAGGGTGGTCAATCAAGACCAATGCCTGAAAAGCATAATTATATCTTGTCTTCCTGATGATATAATGGAATCAGTCATCAACTGTTCAACAGCCAAGCAAATTTGGGATGACTTGATTAATAGCTTTGAAGGACCCTCAGATACCAAGGAAAACAGGATCATGGACCTGAAACTTGAGTATAACACTTTCAGGGCAAAGGACTCTGAAAGCCTCTCTCAGACATATACCAGATACAAGACCCTGATAAATGAATTATCAAATGATGGTGTAGTTTTGTCTAAGCATGAGACAAATGTTGGCTTTGTCAACAGTCTCCCTGAGAAGTGGCTAAACTTCTCACAAGGCCTCAGGAATGCTAATCACATTCAAACCCTTGAGCTTTCTGAGATCTATGGAAAGTTTGTCTATTAAGACAACTTAATCTCTAGGAGATACCCAGACTCAAAAGCTCTTGAGACCAAAAAGGCCTTGATCTCCTCACCCATATCAACTACCTTTTATTCTAATGGTGTTGTACAGGATTTTCAAGAGGATTCTGAAGATGAGATTGATGAAGGAACTGGTGATGAGTACCTGAATGACCTAAACTTCGAATTCCAAGAAAGGGCACTCCTAGCCAATTCAAAACGTTTTATCAAAAGAAATCAGTCCAACTTTTCAAAAGCTAAAGCAAGTGAAACCACTGAGTGTTTCAAATGTGGTAAAAATGGCCACTTTGCTAGAGACTGTTATTCAAAAACCATCTCAGAACCCTCTTATAAATTTTCTGGAAACAGTTCCTTAGGAACTAGCAAGTTTCAAACTAGAATGTTTCAGTCGACCCAACATTTTCAAAACAATAATGTTCAAAAGGGTCAAAAAGACTTTGAGACTAAATATAGAAAAGCTAAGGCGAAACTTGCTCTTCTTGAAACTAATCCCTCAATATCTAAGGCTGCTCACACTTCCAAACCTGTTCAGACAAAGAACAAGGTTCTTGTAGCTGAAGCTTATGACTGGGAAGAAGAAGAAGTCTCCTCAGAAGATGAGAAAATTAGAGTGAGTGCACTGATGGCACTTTCTGAAGGTGATCAGGTGGCTGTTGGAAAAAGCCATGCAAGGAATGAAGAGTGGGTGAACATAACCATGAAGAAGGTAAACACTTTACTTTCATTGGATGATGATTCTGACTGGCAGTCCTATATGAATTATATTTGTGTAGATCTTAAGTTTGTAGAAGAACAAAGGCTTAACTTGCTTTCAAAATATAACAATCTGGTGTTAGAATTGAATAAGTGTAGAGATGAATTGCTTGTATTAAAACAAGCCAAGTTAGAAATTATTACACTAGAAATTCAAAACACTGAGATTTTGAAACAAAATCAAGCCCTTCAAATTGAACTTAACAAAGAAAAAGCTGTCATTAAAAGCTGGACTAAAAAGAACCCCAAGGTCTATGAAACTGTGAGTCTTATTCCTAATAATGACAAGAAAATTTTAGGAATAGACCAACTCACTGATACCCCCAGTGATAGTCACAAAGAAAAGACCTTTATTCCAGCTTGCATATCTTTTGAGCAAGAAATGTAACCCAAGTCAAATGACTGGATTGTCAGGGACAACCCAGTCAGTAAGTTATCAAACTTTGAGACAGGTAAATCTTGCTGCCTGAAAGTCAGGCTCTGAAAAATATGTTTGGACTCACTGGCCAACCCAGTAGTACTGAGTTAATAAATGAGTCTGAATCAGAATCATTCACACCACTCCCACCTCTGAATATCCTTCAGGGTGCTGCACCAAGCTCAGACCTCCCACCATTGGTCTACTCTTAGTATTCTCCAAAGGAGAATCCAGGAATGGGAAAAACCCTCTTGAAAAGGCAAACCCCTGAAGTCTCAGTACATTCTGATGACTCATCAACTTCAGTCCCTTCTGAAGTAATAACAAAAAGCCCTGACTCAAAAATTGATCAGTTGGCTGAGCTTGTCAGGAAGCTGAGTGAGAAGATTGAATCTTCTGAGAAACCTTCTTAATCCAAGATGAAGGAACCCAAATCAGCTTCCTCAAGCACCAAACCAAAACCCTTCAAACCCCTAAAAAGGTGTGAGCTGTGTCACTATACCAATCATTTCACTGATGATTGTTATAGAATCCTTTACTGCATGATATGCAAAAAGGAAGATCACAGGACCTCTGATCACCAATCATACACAGCCACAACAAAGATGGCAAACTTTAAAGCTCAGGCTTTAAAATACCCTTCTGATTCTAAACAGAAACAGAAACAAAAGGCCAAGCCTTTTGCACCTTGCCCTCACTGTGGTTTCAATGACCACCATCCTAAGGATTGTCTAATGGACAACTGTTGTGAAATCTGTGGAGATTCCACTCACAACATCTCAGGACATGAAAAGGTCATTCAGACCAGAAGAGGTATGACCAAGTCATCCTCTCAGTCCACTGAGTCTACCTCTGCAAACAAATGCAAAACCTGTGGTAGCTCAGTCCACTCAACCACTGACCATAAATCAATTGATACTTTTAAGAAGACTACAAAAGTCAATCCCTCCAAGATGAGGGGTCCTAGAAAGAACTAACTCAGTTTACCATTTGTGTAGAGGAATGCCAGGGAGCCTGTTTGGCATCTAGATAGTGGATGTTCAAGGAGCATGACTGGTGTGAAAGGATATCTGCACAAATATGTAGAAGAACCAGGACCCAAGGTGATATTTGCTGATAATTCATCATGTCTCACTGAAGGTTATGGTTCAGTAAACTGTAGTGGTATAGTCTTTACTAGGATAGCTTATGTCAATGGTCTTAAGTACAATTTGATCAGTGTCAGTCAAGTATGTGATGCAAAGTACATAGTTCAGTTTGATGATAAGCAAGGGACCATCTTCAATGCCAATAAGGAAGTTGTCCTTATTGCACCAAGAAGGCAAGATGTTTATGTGTTAGACATGACCAGTTTAACTCAGAATGGAACTTGTCTCTTTACTAAGGCCACTGAAACCCTCAACTGGATTTGGCATAAGAGACTCTCCCACCTGAACTTCAAAAACATAAACAATCTTGTGAAACAAAACAAGGTCCTTGGCTTACCATCTCTTGTGTTTTTAAAGGATAAACCATGCTCTGTCTGTGAAAAAGGTAAACATCATAGAGCATCCTTAAAACCAAAACAAACTTTTCCATCAGGAACTGCCTTCATCTTCTCCATATGGATCTCTTTGGGCCCATCAGTCCTAGATCCATTAACCATGAGAAGTATACTCTGGTCATTGTGGATGAATACTCAAGATACACTTGGGTTTACTTCCTGATCAAAAAGAGTCAGGCAGCTGAAACAATCATGTCCTTTGTCAGGAACATTGAAAATCAAAATGACCTTAAAGTCAAACAGATTAGGACTGACAATGGAACAGAGTTCAAAAACTATGAACTTGAATGTTTCTGTGATGAGAAAGGAATTTCCCAAAATTTGTCCTCCCCTTACACACCTGAACAAAATGGTGTTGCTGAAAGGAAGAATAGAACACTCATTGAAGCTTCCAGGACAATGCTAAATGGATCAGTCCTTTCCAAACACTTTTGGACTGAAGCAGCCAAAACTGCCTGTTATACACAAAACAGATCCATCATTGTCAAGAGACATAGCAAAACCCCTATGAGTTATTCAAGGGAAGGATCCCTGACATCAGCTACTTTCATGTCTTTGGGTGTCCTGTGTTTATTCATAATCACAAGGATCACTTAGGGAAATTTGATGCCAAAGCTGATGATGGATACTTCCTAGGATACTCACTTGTCTCAAAGGCCTTCAGGGTGTTCAACACAAGGAGACAGTAAACTGAGGAAACATTCCATGTTACCTTTGATGAGAGCACTGATGCAATCAGTGTCTCTAACACCTCAGTGGAAGAAATAGGAATTGATGATTCATCAAGATACCCTCCTGATGAACATCATCCTGACAATGACCCTTCCACTCAGTACCAAGCAAATGCTGACATCTCCTACTACATCATCCCTCACAACCTTCCTTACCCAACCATCACTGAGTTTGTTGAAGCACAAAGAAGTACTGATACAATCCATCAGTCTGAACACAATGCTCAGGAACCAAACAATCACAGTGATCAGTCAACCCAGTCAGACACTCAAGATACTGAAAATCATCATGTGTATGCACCAGATCCCACCAATCGGGCCTCCTCAAGTTCTAATCAGTTTCCAAGACCTCAGGATAGTTGGACTAGGTCTCAGGATATAGAACTTTTCAATATAATTGGAGAGCCCACTGAAGGCATGCTCACTAGAAGCATGGCTGCACAATTAAGAGTAGCCTCTGCCAATGAATGCCTATTTGTGGACTTCATCTCCATAATTGAACCCAAAGGTGTCAAAGATGCACTTACACATCCAAGTTGGGTTCAGGCCATGCATGATGAACTGGAACAATTTGACAGAAACAAGGTAATGACCTTGGTCAAATGTCCTGAAGATGTTTCAGTCAATGGCATGAAATGGGTGTTCAAAACCAAATCTGATGAAAATGGCATAGGCGTTAAAAACAAAGCCAGACTTGTAGCCAAAGGCTATAATCAACAAGAAGGCATTGACTATGAGAAAACATTTGCACCATTGGCGAGGATGGAAGCCATCAGGATCTTCCATGCATTTGCAACCTACATGAACTTTAAAGTGTACCAAATGGATGTTAAAAGTGCATTCTTAAATGGTTCACTGAAAGAAGAAGTTTATGTTCAACAACCCCCTGGATTTGAAAGTAGTGAGTTTCCTGACTATGTCTGCAAGCTTAACAAAGCCCTTTATGGACTGAAACAAGCACCCAGGGCATGGTATGAAACTCTCTCAGCCTTCCCGATCCAAAACAAATTTGTCAGAGGCAAGATAGACAACACATTGTTTATCTACAGGAAAAATAATGATGTCATACTTGTACAAGTTTATGTTGATGACATCATCTTTGGCTCAACAAGTTATAAACTTTGCAAACAGTTTGAAAAACTGATGGCAAAGAAATTTGAAATGAGCATGATGGGAGAACTGACTTATTTCCATGGACAGCAAATCAAGCAGACTGATAAAGGAACCTCTATCAGTCAAGAAAAGTATGTCAGAAGCCTACTGAAGAAGTATAAGCTCAGTGACTGTGCCTTAGTCAAAACTCCCATGGTACCCCCAAACAACCTTGGTCCTGACCTTACTGGAAAACCAGTTAATCAAACTCTTTTCAGAGGAATGATTGGGTCACTGATGTATCTACTTGCATCAAGGCCTGACATCCAATTCTCAGTCTATTTGTGTGCCAGATATCAATCTGACCCAAGAGAATCTCATCTCACAACTGTGAAAAGGATACTCAGGTACCTGAAAGGTACTCCAAACCTTGGATTATACTATCCAAAATGTTCAGGCTTTGATCTTAAAGGATACTCAGACTCTGACTATGCTGGATGCAACATGGACAGAAAAAGCACCTCAGGCTCCTGCCAAATCCTTGGTGGGAAAGTAGTCTGTTGGAGTGCTAAGAAGCAACAATCAGTTGCCATATCCTCAGCAGAAGCTGAATATGTTGCTGCTGCCAGTTGTTGTGCAAATGTACTCTGGATGAAAAGACAACTCAGTGACTATGGAATCCAGTATAAGATGGTTCCCATCTTTTTTGATAACACAAGTGCAATTGCCATCTCAAACAACTTTGTTCTTCATCAGAGAACAAAACACATTGATATTAGATATCACTTCATCAAGGACCATGTCATGAATGGTGACATTGAATTACACTTCATTCCTACTGAACATTAGCTAGCTGATATATTCACCAAACCATTGGATGAACCAACTTTCACAAGACTGAAAGCTGAATTAGGAATGTTGGATATTGAGAATCAGTCCACTGATTGAATCCATCCAACTAAGTGTAAATTCTGAAAACCCCAGGTCCCTGACTCAATGTGTTCCTCAGTGAAAAAGATCACTGAATCACCTTCCCTGAACCCCTCACTGAATGAAGAGTCATTCAGGGCCCTCAAAAGACATTCAATGCTAACTTAAATGCTCTAAGTATCTAGTTAGTAAATGTCCGAGGTTGGTAACTGAATTCTTATTTAATATAAGAATATTTGTTCTTTTGCCTTTCTGGCATGCACCTCATGGGCCTCCACTTTCCCACTTGGCATTTAATGCCTCTCCAATCACATAACAGATATGTGATGACTCAACCCTGCAAATTATACTTTTTGTAGACGGCACAACTGTTCACCTCGACTGTTGCGCAAAACCAGGGAAAAGTGGAGTGGTGGCATTTAATGCGGATCCCAAACATTTTATACAAAACGGTTTTCAAAAATTTCTTTTGAAAGAATAAAAATGCTTAATGCCTAAAATACCCTCCTCTCCACTTCCTTATAAATACCCCTAAACAAAATAACACACACACGTTTTTTAGAAAATCTTAAGCAAATTCTTGCCTCTTTTTTCTTTAAATAAAAACAATTATGTGTGTGTTCTTAGACTTTAGAAACCCAGACCATCTTTGTAACCCAGACTTACCAAACAAAAATGGCTACTTCTAAAGTTATCACATACGCCCCAAATGTGGAATTCCTCATTGAGGGCGTAGACATGACCAAGAATAACGTCGTAGGAAACTTTGCCTACCCCGAACAATTTTGGGCGTACAAGAATGTGGTTAAATACCTTCAAAACCGCTTTCTTGCTACGGCGTTTATAAAAACCCCCTCAGTCATATATCATGACTACATGAGGGAATTCTGGTGTACTGCTGTGGCAATAAGCCCTGAGGACACCAAGGACTCAATAATCACTTTCTCAGTGATGAATGGGAGAAGGACCCTCTCCCTTGATTACCCAACCTTCATCAAAGCCACTGGCCTTGATTTCACTGACAAATTTGAGCCCAACCCCACTGACCAAGAAGTTAAGGCAGAATTGCTTTTTCTAGGGCCACATGACCCCAAACAACCTGACGTGGCCCCAGGTACATTATTGGCCAAGGTACCAATAATTAAGACTTGGTTTCCCCCAGCCTGGAGGATACTGATGACTTTTGTCATTCAGGTCCTTGGAGGCAATAAATCCTCCACTGAGCAATTGAACACATCACAACAAATGATTGTATTTAGCCTCCTGGAGGGTAAAAAGATAGACATCGGAGGAATAATCTTCCGTGACCTCGTTGCCAAGCTCTCATGAAAATCTAGGCAAAGACACATGTCTTACCCTAGGTTCATTACCTGTGTGTTTCAGGACTTACTAGGCTCTGATTATGTTAGGCCTGGCGTTCAAGGATCAAAACCTGACGTCTTACATAAAGCCAACTATTCTAGAGACCTTATTGAGGTACAACCAGTACCCCTGACCGACTATATGCTAGTAGTTATTCAGGGGAAAAGGCTATCTCACCCATTCCTTCTCCTACAAAGCAGGAGAAGAAGAAAAAGAAGGCAGTGACCAAGAAGGTGGTGAAACCCACACCACTCGCCCTTGGATCTTCTGCCTCAGAGCCTAAAGAAGGGCAAACGGCCAAGACCTCATAGACACCCATCATTGAGACCCTCTTGACCTTAAAACAAACGCCAATGGAGGGTACTGAGAAATCATCCTCAGTGTCCTCGGGCAAAACCCTTCCTCATGGCTCTACTGACATACACAAGTCAGTGGGGTCAGGAACCTTCACCCTCTCACATCCCGATGAAGGCATTAGTCAATCCCAACCTTTGCCTGAGGGAGTACAAGGTCCTGAATCCTCGGTAGAGCAGCACTACTCTACTGAGAAGGGGACCCACACCCAATCACATCCTGCTTACGGTCCTGACAAATCACAATCAGGATCTCAGGGAGTAAAGGACCCCAAATCCTCAGAAGGGCAGTACAACCCTGATGGGAATGGGGTCCACCAACAATCACAATCAGTGCCTAGTGATAGTACTGGAGAACACCCACCAGTCCTTGAAGGAACACTTGGGGACAAAGACTCA
This sequence comes from Artemisia tridentata subsp. tridentata, assembly GCA_021014915.2. NCBI lineage: Eukaryota > Viridiplantae > Streptophyta > Magnoliopsida > Asterales > Asteraceae > Artemisia > Artemisia tridentata. The sequence continues at coordinate 168,229,317 of CP139505.1, read as the reverse complement.
TGGGGCATGCAACCACCCACTGATATGGAACCACAACCCCTTCATGGCGGATCCATTCTCTCGGGAACTGACTCCAAGAGCCAGACTGAGCAAACCCACTCAGTTATTATGGCGGGGTCATGACCTGGCCAAAACCAAGGCAAGTCTTCTAATGAAGAGGAGCCGGCTAAACAATTCTTGCAGATTCAGTCTATGGCAGATTTTCATGCTGTTCTCTTTTTTGATGATGAGCTCAGCAATGACAGTGAGGAAGAAGTTTTTGAGGCAGGTGATGATCTGGACACTAGTGCTCAACCCACAGAACAACTGCATCAGTTTTCTCCACAACATGCTGAAGAATCATCATCTCAGGCTGATCATTCATCAGACTTTGAATCATCCTGCCCAGCCAATCTCAGGAAGTATGACAATATTCTTCCTCTCACTGAAAGACAGTTGGTCAAGTTCTTGCAGAAAGCCTACAATGCTCTCTTTCGTAGGCTCACTAAAGAACTCTTTGATCAACATTGTGAAGCTGCAATTCATTATGTCAACCTGAAGGAATCCGTTGAAGCTTATCATGATGACGTTAATGAGCAACAATCAGCGATCACCTTCTCCTTGACACTCTTGATACCCATCTTAAAAGGTTCAACGCTACTCTTTCCAACATTACGAAGAGCGTTGCAACTATTCAAGAATCAGTAAAAGATGACCCTGAGGTCACCAAGAAGATTCTTCAGGCTTCTGAGACCTATCAGCAACATTCAGCATAGTTTACGGAGCTTGTCAACATGCTAACATCTTCTAACCTTCAGGGTCTCAGCTCTTTAGTGGACTCCATCAACTCTTCACTGGTTCTTATGGAGGCAAATTTAGCAGCTTGTGCTAAGTCTTTGAACTCCTTGGCCTGGAATCTTGGGCCTCGAATGACCGCTATAAAGACTTCTCAGGCATCTCTTGAGGCCAAAGTGACCACTCTTCAGCAAGATACCTCAGACATCAAAACCATGATGACTGAGATCTATCAGACTTTTAAAGGTCATGCTGCTCCCTCAACTTCAGTGAGCACTCCAACTCTTGCTCTCACAATGGCTCCATCAACAATTGAGGGGGAGAAAGTCACTGAAGCATCATCCAGCCAACAACCTCCTTCTCACACTAAGGGGGAGATACCACCAACTCCGGCAGCTCCCATCTCCTCAGAAAAAGCTCCTGAAACAACCCCATCATCAACTCACCAAGATAAAGGCAAAGGCATTGTCACAACAACAGAGTCTGAATCTACACTAAAATTGGTTCCTGCTTCCTTGGTTATAAGGCCTGATCCTGATGAACCAGTCAAGATCCCTTATGAAATTAATGGAGTGTTGTATCATCTCACTGAGGCTAAAAATCAGGCTCATATGGAGAAGGAAGAGTTGTTAAAGAAAGCAGCTGAAGAAGAAATGTTGAACAAGCCGGCTCTCATCCAGGTGGTCAATGAAGAGGCTGAAAAGCTTGGAATAAAACCACAAGCCCTTGCTGGAAGAAAAGGTAGTGAGAGCCTTATGAAAGCTCAGAATGCTGAGATGATTGCTCTCAGGCAGAAAAGGGATGAAAAATTGAAAAAGGCTGCAGAGCTAAGGAAAAAGAAAATTGAGAGGTACCAGTGGGTTACGACAAGCAGATTCCGACCAGAACCAATCACTGATGTCAAGATTCATCAAAATACCAAGCCTGCTGTCATTAGTGTCTTGTGAGGTCCAGACAAGAGGCACTTTGAGGTTCATGATCCCTTTACATTCTCTGACTTTGGGATCAAGGAATTGGATGAATTGGGTCCAATCATAGTGAAAAAGCAAAACATGGTTGTCCAAGACCTGATGAAATCCCTGAGGCAAAGATATGACAAACTGACAAAAACACCTGAGGAACTTGATATTCCCTCTCTTCTCCCAGCTCCGGTCAATCAGCCTACTCCCTCTTAGTCTTCTAGAAGAAAGACGAAGAAAAATAAATCTGAGCCTGAGACCAAAGTTCCTGGCCTTGAATGCAACAGAGCCCTCCTTGAAGGAGTTAGATTTGTGAACAACATGGTCATTGAACAACCTGAGAGAGGTCTCTTCTTCACTGATGCATTTTGTTGTTCCCTTAACACGCTTAGAGTTAACTAAAAAGTTAATCTATTTGTGTTTATGACTGATACAATGTATTTGATTAATTACAACTTATAAGTAAAATTTAAATATAAAAACACAATGTTTTTCAACGTTTAAATTCTTATTAGAAATCAATCAAAGAATCTGTTACCCAAGTGTTTTTCGGAACAAACACTTGGGATTGAATAGACAAGGTATGGTGTCTCCTATCTAAACTTAAGCTATGCTTAAGTGGTAACAATTTTGACCTACAGAGCTCTCTCAGGGATTGGTTACTCTTTGTAGGAGAAAAGGGGTATTGTGAAAGTCTAAGCTTTTAATGCACAAAATACCTGACCCACTTTTCTCCATATGTTTTCTATTTATAGGCAAACATGTTAAGAGTACTGAAGATTAAAAAATACATAAACAATAGGAAGGCGTGTCTGACAACTACAAAAGTAATTGTCATTTCCAAGAACTAATAGGATTGCGCCAAAAAGTCTTCGAGTGTCAGTCCTGACACTTCTTGACTTTTAGCCGCTTTAGGGATGGTTTGTGTCTGACCTCGATAAGAATTGTTCTTATCTCTTCAAACCTTTCCGCTCAATCCCGCCTTTCTTTCAGGCTTCAGGTTCTTCAGTTTTCGCCTTCAGTCTTCATTCTTTAATCTTATTATTTTTGAGGAGACTGGGGTTGAGTAAGCTCTTGTCTAATGCTCACTGAACCCATTACCTTCTTCTTCATCTCAAGTAACACTTCAGGGAGATCCGCCTCCCTGTGTGGTGAGTCTTTCTTCTTAGACTCGTCCTGAGCATCTTGAAGGTAACTCACTGAGTGACTATTCACTCAGTGACCTAATTGTGTTTTTGGTTGATTAACACTTAGCTTAATTTATATTCAAATCCTGTTTTAAGGACTCTTGGGTACTGAAGGACCCAACAGTCTCCCACTATTTGGATATAAATTATGCTTAAGTGTTTTGATCAGTAATTAGTGAGCTAACGACTTCTTCTCATATTGAATGTACTAGAAAGTAATTAAGGACACTGAAATAACAAAACAAAGGGACATCATTTTATTAATTTCATTACACAAGTCCTAACAACTAATAAGTACAATATAGTGGTGTTGCAGATTCATTCAGTCAAGTTTGTATCCAAGGGCTTCAAGCTTAGGTCTCTTGGATTCCAACTCATGTTGATCAGGATGTTCTTGAATCTTGATTCTCAGGTCATGGCAGAACCTCACATTGGCAGGACTTTGGATTGGGGAGGCCATCATGAGGAAACCAAGCATGGCTTTGATTCCAGCCTGATCAATATCACTCCATCTTTGGAAGGCTGGGTCTCCAAACTCATCAGTGAAGAAGAGACCCCTTTCAGGTAGTTCAATGATCTGATTGTTCACAAATTTCACTCTTTCAGGGAAAGCTCTGTTGCATTCAAGGCCAGGAACTCTGATCTTAGGCTCAGACTCAATTTGTTTCCTCTTTCTTCTAGAGGACTGAGTAGGAGCAGGCTGACTGGCTGGAGCTGGGAGAAGTGAGGGAATACCAAGTTCTTGAGGTGTTGCTGTCAGTTTTTCATATCTTAGCTTTAGGGACTTCATCAGTTCTTCGACAACAACGTTCGAATTCTTGAATATGATTGGACCCAATTCATCCAATTCAGTGATCCCAAAGTCAGCAAATCTATAAGGATCATGAATTTCAAAGTTCCTCTTGTCAGGACCTCTGAATACACTGATGGCAGCAGGCTTGGTGTTCGGATGAATCTTTACATCAGTGATTGGTTCAGGTCTTAATCTTCTTGTCATAACCCATTGGTACTTCTCAATCCTCTTTTTCCTTATCTCCTCAGCCTTTTTCAACCTTTCTTCTCTTTTCTTCCTGAGAGCAGTCATCTCAGCATCCTGAGCTTTCACAAAGCTCTGACCACCTTTCCTTCCAGCAAGGGCTTTTGGTTCAAGTCCAATCTTTTCGGCCTCTTCACTGACCACCTGGATGAGGGCAGACTTGTTCAGCCTCTCTTCTTCAGCTGCTTTCATCAACCCTTCTTCCTTCTCCATATGAGCCTGAATTTCAGCCTCAGTGAGAAGGTGCATCACTCCATTGATCTCATAAGGGACCTTGATTGGTTCATCAGGGTCAGGCCTTCTTTCTGAGAAAGCAGGCACCAATATTGTAGGCTCAGGCTCAGTAGTAGTAAGAATGCCTTTGCCTTTATTTTGAGTTGATGATGGGGTTGTTTCAGGAATCTCCCCCTCAGTTTGAGAAGGAGGTTGTTGGCTGGAAGATGCTTCCCTCAACTGTTGCTTGAGCCATTGTGAGAGTAGGAGTTGGAGTGCTCACTGAAGTTGACGGAACAATCTGACCTTTGAAAGCCTGATATATCTCAGTCATCATGGATTTGATGTCTGTGGTGTCTTGCTGAAGTGTGGATACCTTGGCTTCAAGAGATGCCTGAGAAGCCTCGATAACAGTCATCCTAGGCCCAAGATTCCAGGCCAAGGAATTCAAAGATTTGGCCCATGATGTCAAATGTGCCTCCAGAAGAACCAGGGAAGACTTGATGGAGTCCACTGAAGAGCTGAGATCCTGAAGGTTGGAGGATTTCAGCATGGTGATAAGCTCAGTGAACTGATCTGACTGTTGCTGAAAAGTCTCAGAAGCCTGAAGAATCTTCTTATTGAGCTCAGTGTCATCTTTCACTGACTCTTGAATAGTTGCAACGCTCTTAGTAATGTTGGAAAGGGTAGCGTTGAATAGTTTAAGATTCTGATCAAGAGTTGTCAAGGAGTAGGCAATCCCTGATTGTTGCTCATTAACTTCATCACGATAAAGTTCAACAGATTCCTTCAGGTTAACATAGTGAACTGCAGCTTCACAATGTTGGTCAAAGATGTCTTCAGTGAGCCCTTGAAAGAGAGCATTGTTGGCCTTCTGCAAGAACTTGACCAATTGTCTTTCAGTGAGAGGAAGAATGTTGTCATACTTCCTGAGATTGGCTGGGCAGGATGATTCAGAGTCCGAAGAATGATCAGCCTGAGAAGCTGATTCTTCACCTTGTGGAGGAGAAGACTGATGCGATTGTTCAGTGGGTTGTGCATCAGTGTCCATATCATCACCTGCCTCAAACACTTCTTCCTCACTGTCAATACTGAGCTCTTCATCAGAAAAGAGAACAGCCTGAATATCCGCCATGGATTGAATCTGCAACTGGTTTTGGCCTGGTCCTGACCCTGCCATAATAACTGAGTGGGTTTGCTCAGCCTGGCGTTTGGGGTCAGTTCTCGAGGGAATGGATCCGCCTTGAGGGGGTTGTGGTTCCATATCAGCGGGTGGTTGCATGCCCCCTTTTGTCCCCATGTGCGCCTTCAAGCACTGATGGGTGTTTTTCAGTACTATCACTAGGCACACTTTGTGATTGTTGATGGACCCCCTTCCCATCAGGGTTGTACTGCCCTTTTGGGGATTTAGGGTCCTTGACTCCCTGAGACCCTGAGTGTGATTTCTCAGGGCCGTAAGCGGGATGTGATTGGGTGTGGGTCCCCTTCTCAGTAGAGTAGTGCTGCCCTACCGAGGATTCAGGACCCTTTTCTCCCTCAGGCACTGATTGTGATTTGTCAGGGCCTTCATCGGGATGTGATTGGGTGGAGGTTCCTGACCCTAGTGACTTGTGTATGTCAGTAGAGCCATGAGAAAATTGGGGTTTGACCGAGGACACTGAGGATGATTTATCAGTGACCTTCGTTGGCGTTTGTTTTAGGGTCAAGAGGGTCTCAATGATGGGTGTCTCTGAGGTCTTGGCCATTGTTTCCCCTTCTGAGGGTTCTGAGGCAGAAGATCCAAGGGCGAGTGATTTAGGTTTAACCACCTTCTTGGTCCCTGCCTTCTTTTTCTTCTTCTCCTGCTTTTCAGGAGAAGGAATGGGTGAGATTTCTTTGTCACCCTGAATGACTACCATCATGTAGTTGGTCAGGGCGACTGGTTGTACCTCTGTTATGCCACTGGTATAATTGGCCTTGTGTAGGACGTCAGGTTTAGATCCTTGAGCGTCAGGCCTAATATAATTAGGGCCAAGTAAGTATTGAAGCACACAGGAAATGAACCTTGGGTAAGACATGTGTCTTTGCCTAGATTTTCCTGAGAGCTTGGCAACAAGGTCACGGAAGATTATTCCTCCGATGTCAATTTTTCTACCCTCCAGGAGACTGAACACCATCAATTGTTGTGATGAGTTCAATTGCTCCGTGGAGGATTTATTCCCTCCAAGGACCTAAATGACAAAAGTCATCAGGATCCTCCAGATGGGAGAGAACCAAGTCTTGATTATTGGTGCCTTGGCCAATAATGAACTTGGGGCCACATCAGGTTGTTTGGGGTCATGTGGCCCTAGAAAAAGCAATTCTGCTTTAACTTCTTGGTCAGTGGGATTGGGCGCAAAATTCTCAGCGAAATCAAGACCAGTGGCCTTGATGAAGGTTTTGTAATCAAGGGAGAGGGTCCTTCTCCCATTCATCACTGAGAAAGTGACTATAGAGTCTTTGATGTCCTCAGGGCTGGTTGCCACAGCTGCACACCAAAATTCCCTCAAGTAGTCATGGTATATGACTGAGGGGGTCTTGGTAAATGACGTAGCAAGAAAGCAGTTTTGTAGATACTTAACTACATTCTTGTACGCTCAAAACTTTTGGGGATAGGCAAAATTACCTACCACATTGTTCTTGGTCATGTCTACGCCCTCAATGAGGAATTCCACATTAGGGGCGTATGTAACAGCATTAGAAGAAGCCATTTTTGTTGGGTAAGTCAGGGTAACGAAGATGGTTGGGGTTTCTAAAAGCTAAGAACACACACGCAAAATTTTGTTTTGAAAGAAAAAAGGGCAAGAATTTGCTTAGAATTTGCTAAAAAACGTGTGTGTGTTTTTTGTTTGGGGGGTATTTATAGGGAAGTGAAGTGGAGGGTATTTTAGGCATTAAGTGGTTTAATTTCTCAAAAGATATTTTTTGAAAACCGTTTTGAATAAAACTTTTGGGATCCGCATTAAATGCTTAACCACTCCACTATCCCTGTTTTGCGCAACTGTCAAGGCAAACAGTTGTGCCGTCTGCAAAGGGTATAACTTGCAGAGTTGAGTCATCACATATCTGTTATGTGATTGGAGAGGCATTAAATGCCAAGTGGAAATGTGGTGGCCCATGAGGTGCATGCCAGAAAGGCAAAAGAAAAAATATTCTTATATTAAATAAGAATTCGGTTACCAACCGCGGACATTTATTAACTAGATACTTAGAGCATTTAAGTTAGCATTGAATGTCACTTGAGGGCCCTGAATGACTCTTCATTCAATGAACCTGATTGTTTAGGACTTGGGTTTAGTTCCTGAGGTACAAGGGTTCAGGGTAGGTTATCCTGCTTGTTCAGGGACTTGTGTTTAGTTCCTGAAGTTCAGGGAAGGTGATTCAGTGATCTTTTTCACTGAGGAACACATTGAGTCAGGGACCTGGGGTTTTCAGAATTTACACTTAGTTGGATGGACTCAATCAGTGGACTGAATCTCAATATCCAACATTTCTAATTCAGCTTTCAGTCTTGTGAAAGTTGGTTCATCCAATGGTTTGGTGAATATATCAGCTAGCTGATATTCAGTAGGAATGAAGTGTAATTCAATGTCACCATTCATGACATGGTCCCTGATGAAATGATATCTAATATCAATGTGTTTTGTTCTCTGATGAAGAACAGGGTTGTTTGAGATGGCAATTGCACTTGTGTCATCACAAAAGATGGGAACCATCTTGTACTGAATTCCATAGTCACTGAGTTGACTTTTCATCCAGAGTACATTTGCACAACAACTTGCTGCTGCAACATATTCAGCTTCAGCTGAGGAGATGACAAATGATTGTTGCTTCTTAGCACTCCAACAGACTACTTTCCCACCAAGGATTTGGCAGGAGCCTGAGGTGCTTTTTCTGTCCATGTTGCATCTAGCATAGTCAGAGTCTGAGTATCCTTTGAGATCAAAGCCTGAACATTTTGGATAGTATAATCCAAGGTTTGGAGAACCTTTCAGGTACATGAGTATCCTTTTCATAGCTGTGAGATGAGATTCTCTTGGGTCAGATTGATATCTGGCACATAAGCACACTGAGAATTGGATGTCAGGCCTTGATGCAAGTAGATACATCAGTGATCCTATCATTCCTATGAAGAGAGTTTGATTCACTGGTTTACCAGTAAGGTCAGGACCAAGGTTGTTAGGTGGTACCATGGGAGTTTTGACTGAGGCACAGTCACTGAGCTCATACTTCTATAGTAGGCTCCTGACATACTTCTCTTGACTGATAGAGGTTCCTTTATCAGTCTGCTTGATTTGCATTCCAAGAAAGTAATTCAGTTCTCCTATCATGCTCATTTCAAATTTCTTTGCCATCAGTTTTTCAAACTGTTTGCAAAGTTTATAACTTGTTGAGCCAAAGATGATGTCATCAACATATACTTGTACAAGTATGACATCATTATTTTTCCTATAGATAAACAATGTGTTGTCTATTTTGCCTCTGACAAATTTGTTTTGGATCAGGAAGGCTGAGAGAGTTTCATACCATGCCCTGGGAGCTTGTTTCGGTCCATAAAGGGCTTTGTTAAGCTTTTGGCGATGCTTTAGTCTTGGAGCTTCTACATTCCCTTGGAAGAAGATCTAACCATGTTACCTCTTTATCCACCAAACGAATCAGGGGAGTATTTGATTTCATTCGTTTACCTTATTTACTTTTACATCTTGTTATTTGAACATTGGGGACAATGTTAATCTTAAGTGTAAGGGGGGGGGGGGGGTAAAGTACGATACTTTAGAGAATGCTATTACGCTTTATTTTTGTTTGTTTGATGGTAGATGTGTAATAAAACTGAGATAAATACCTGTTAGGGCAATTTTAGTGCCAAATTTAAATTTTTTTACAACATTTAGGAGTGAAACTTTGATCTTAATGAGCGTCTCATGGATAGGAGTTATATGACTAGCACAAAAACCGTACCACTAAAAAATTTTCCACCCCCAAATATGTGAGGTTCGCCCCTAGAATTGGTAGGAAAAGCATTTATGCTATGATGTGTGTACCGGATAGCACTTAGATTCTAGAACTTGCGTTAGGACCATTCCGAGGCCACAAGTGAAACTACATTCGTGTAGTTAGATTTACTACATGATAAGAGGCATTAGGATTAACACATTGTTTTACACCTGTGTTTTTGTTATAATTACATTGGCTACATTGGTCAAGTAATTCTCCCACACCCTTTGCGTTGTACTCATTTTTAGTACACGATACCCCTAGTACACCCCTCAGAGCCTATCTTTTCGTTTCGACCTTTAAGCATTTTACTTAAAGGAAGAATTTGTTACACCCCACTTAAATGTACACCCAAATCGCCTTAGCCTACCTTGTATGCACTCATTTTTAGTGCATTATTGTTACAACATTTGTTTAAACCCCAAGTTAATTATCTAATTGATTACATGGTTGCTAAGTCAGTCATATCCTTGTACATATTGTTTTGGGACGATTGGGACTCATGGGTAAAGTACTAGTGTAATGGTAGTAATGGGGAAGAACAACATTATTACCCCCATATGTGCTAAATATTTTAAAAGTACTCCAAGTGTCTCGATTATCTTAATTCGAGTCATTAGAATAGTTATTTGTAAAGTTATGTAAAAGTTCAAGTGTAAGGGGAATGCAACGCCCCTATGATGTATTATTTTGGAATGGTAGGGCAAGAGTGTATGAAAAAAAAAAAAAAAAAAAAAATCGAAAAAATCAAGAAAAATACAAAAAAAAAATGAGAAAAAGAAAAGTAGAAAAAACATACGGACTACCATCCCGTTTCATTTTATGTTTACTTTATGTTTTTGTTATTTTGTTTTTAGCTTAAGTCGAGTCTAGTCTTGGCTTAGCAACGCCATATTGTACATGTAATTAATCAAGATCTTTAACTCGCCACCAGTAAAATATCCCTTATCCAACAAATCCGTGTTTATCATATCCCTACACCTCACGTTATAACCCATGTAAAAGCCCTCTTTGATAGTTTATCTTAGGTGCTTACGCCTAGTGGAGAAGGTTTTTGATCCTTTCCCAAGCCTATGGTAATCTATTTGCTATGACAGGTAGTGAGAGATATTATCCGTTTTCATTTATGAGATACACTTTTATGACACCTGAGAGATGTAAGTATCTAAACACTACTTGTGAGGTGCTAGTTTGTAATCTCCGTGCTTATTATGATTAAAGTGGAACGACTATTTGTTGTAATTACTTTTATATTAGCATTAAATGACCCCTAACTTGTATTTTGATTAGAATAAAAGCGCATTTGCTTGAGGACAAGCAAATCTCAAGTGTAAGGGTATTTGATGAAGCGAAAAGTGTACCGCTTTTAGAGGGTCATTTAAGCCCTAAATCGTATTTATTTGATCAAATATTGCCCTAAATCGTTCCTTTTGTCATTTTAGGTACTTTGGAGAAGAAATCTGGAAAAGGAAGCATTTTGGACGTTTTTGGAGCATAAAAGTGAAGAAAACGACAAAGTCTCAAAAGCTGCTGGAAAAATACACTTGACGGCGTCAAGTATTGCTCTTGACGGCGTCATGGCTTGGCAAAAGAGGTGGATATGAAAAATACACGTGACGCGCCAGAGAGTTTTGCAATGGAAAGTCTGACGGCGTCACCCTTTAAGGTGATCAAGGCCATCACGGTTTAAGTTAAAGTGAGACGGCGTCAAGCACTTATCTGACGGCGTCAACCTTTGATAGGCCAGAGCGGATTTTGGAGGACTAAAGAGGGACGGCGTCAGGAAGACAATCTGGGAACCCTAGCCACGGCGAGGTGACGGCGTCAAGATCTACAACGTGACGCCGTCAGCTACTAAGTTCTATATATAGTTTTGCAATTTTTTGTCATTAGTGTGCAACTTTGTGAGGAGAAACCCTAAGACGAATTTCTGCCATTTTTAAGGGTTTTCATAGCCTTGGATCTCCCATGTTTAATTGAAGATAAGTTATCATTTAATCATTCAATATGTCTATGTGTTGTTTGGTTATATCTTGTTCTTGTCTTTTAATTAACATGCTAGGCTAGATTTATCTTGTGTTTGCTTAGATCTAATGAAACCTAACTATTGATTATTAGTTGTTGGTGTGTTATTGATTGTATTGGATGATTGTTTATCGATGTTAGGCTTAAGAAAATGGCTAACCTCCTATACGGTAACTTGCTTGAACGTCTTAAGAAACATGAACCAATGCGTACTAGGTTTATATGGTTGTATTTAATGCATGAGCGAATTCTAGTGATCCCATGTTAGGAGCTTCTTAGCTGGCTCGACATAGGAGTGAAGTAGGAGCTTGTAGAGTTGGGGAAGTACGTACGCCACCCCACGATTGGTATTAAGGAATACACCCGTCATCCACGCAATTAATACACACTAATCAACCGGTAAAAGATAGTTAGGGAGTAAGGAAATCTAAGTAAACACATTTCTCCCCATATAAGTTACACAACCTTTTCATTTTCAGTTATTTTATTTTATTTGCATTTGTAGTTATTTGGGTTAGTTGACTAGCAACTAATTCCGCCCACTCCTTCAAACCCGAGATTTTACTTGCTTTTATAAAAAAATTATAAAAATACAAAAAAGAATCTTCCCTCACCCTTAGACCTATTAGAGTAGTTTTTCAATCCTAACGACACTATTCCCCTAGAGAACAATCAATCCCCCGGTACTTGCCACTTCACTATACTACATCGGTCAGGTACACTGCCTGGTGGGGATTGCAAGCCTCTTGAGATCCCTCGAGAGGTAAAACCTGTTGTAAGGTCGCAAAACCACGCATCAAGTTTTTGGCGCCGCTGCCGGGGAATAGTTATTGTTTAGGTTGAATTTTTATTTATATAGGTCTACTCACTAGATTCCTTTCTTGTGAGATTTTTATTTTATTTTTCTAGGTTTTCTTTAGTCTATCTTTTTTCTTCGTTTCTTTGTTCGTAACCATTACCATCCGACATCATGGAAGGTGGTAATATCCTTGATCCCAACAACCCACCACCACAACAACACCCACCTCTTAGAGCCCGTACCTTAGGACACTACTCTCGTCCTAGCCACCATGGCTATCGAAACACCATTGAGCTCACTCAAGGAGCCAATGTCACTCCCTTGCGATCCGACACCATCCGGTTGGTGCGAAGCGGATGCGCATTCCAAGGACTTCGTTCCGAAGATCCTAACCAACATCTCAAGGACTTTCTCAAAATCGTTGATTCCATAGACCTTGATGTTGCCACTCGAGAGACGACCCGACTACGCCTCTTTCAATTCTCTCTGCGGGACCAAGCTAGTCAGTGGCTAGAGCGTCTACCCGCAGGATCCATCACCTCTTGGGATGATCTCACCACTCGTTTCCTTGCTCATTTTTTCCCACCAGGAAGAACTACCAAGTTAAGGAAGGATATCTTGATGTTCGAACAACGTCGAGGCGAAACCCTATATGGGGCATGGATTCGATTCAAGGACTTACTCCAAAACGTCCCTCATCATGGCATAAATCTCTGGCTTCAAATTCAAATCTTCTATGACCATGTTGATTACCACACCAAGCATGCCATCGATCGAGTCGCCGGAGGAAGATTGCGTGACAAAAGCGCCGAGGAATCATGGGAAATCATTGATGAGCTTGCATCCGACGACGATGAATTGTGGCAAGTTTCCCACGACGTACGCTCGGCGGTCAAGACATATTCATCGCCCGATAAAGCCAATCAAATCACCGAGGAAAGCGTTAGTGAACTTGAGAAGAGGGTTACATATCTTATGGAAAAGCAAAAGAGACCCTTAAGTCCACAAAAAGCAACAGTTAACTCGGTCTCAAGCATTAAGCAAATACCATTGTCCGAATCACCCCGGAGGGAAAATACTAAATCCTTCCATAAGCACGCTCAACCCAACTCACCACCTCAGGAACTTAGTCCAACATTCGAAGCTCGAATGAGAGAATACATGTCAAAACACTCCGAACGGTTGGCAAAATTTGAGGAAGCTATCTACAAACAAAAGGAGGAGATGGAAGAGAAGATGGCTGAGATGATGGGCCTTTTGAAAGAATACACAAAAACAAAAGCTCCTGAAAATGTGTTAGTGCGAAAAGACGTTGAAGTTCCCAACACCAAATGTGTTAATGCCATCTCCGTCGTCAAAGAGGGCGAAAATGATGGAAGAGGGAAGTTGATAACTATGGAAGTTAACAAAATTGACCTCGTCCCACTTAATGACGGAAACACCAATGCCTACAAATGCGATTCCGACAAGGGAAAGGAGGCGCCCTCTGAGGAGCGCCAATTGGTAGAACCGCCAAAGTCACAACAAGTGAGGCATTACTTGAAGCACGAAATAAACAAGGAGACCATAAACGATTGGGTGAGAAACTATCGATGTACTCATCTACCCAACAAGGAGTCCAAGAGGATGGAACCGGATGATGAATCTGACACATTACCCGGAGGGCAATTATATGAGAGCCTCATAAGACAAAAGTTAGTGGAAAAGCAGGAATTCTACGGGGTCTTTGAAATACCATGCAGCATTGGAAAACTCAAGTATTTGGATGCGGTAGCTGACCAAGGTTCCGACGTAAATTTGATGTCTTTATCCGTTTATGTCCAGTTAACCGACGAACTGCCATCCATCACCCGTACTAAACTCTCCTTTGCAAAACATTCTTATGAGTACCCGTTAGGAATTGCAGAAGACGTGTTGGTCAACGTTGCCGGATTCCTGTATCCGGTCGACTTCATGATTATTGAAAGAAATGATATGAATATGCCAATAATCCTTAGGGCACCCTTTCTCGTTACCACTAGGGCACAAATCGATTACGAAAATAGTACCATCCAAATGAAGAAGGGGAAGAAAACAATAAACTTTCCAACGATCCCACCACATATACGAGATGTTTCTCTACAAAAGAAGATGGAGGCGAACCCCAATATAATCCGTGGTAATGTTCGAGAGAAAATCCTTGCATGGGAGGCAAGGATTAAGAATTACAATGAAAATGAGATTAGAAAATGTAAGGGTGGAAATAACGAGTATATTGAGGCTAATGAGCAGACCAATAACCCCGTTGAATTTACAAAAGGAGACTCAGTGCTCCTAAGGCATTCAGAAAAAAAAGCACCTACCGATGAACTAAGCCCCTGGTGATACGGACCATTCACAATTAAAAATCTACACCAAGATGGGGTAGTAAGCTTGACCAGCAAGGGAGGAAGTGAAGTGACTGCAAATGTCAAGCGATTGAGACACCACCACCCTGATAAAAAGGATTATATCTATCAGGGATACGTCATTATGAATGATGGAATCACGTAATGTACGTGACTTTGAGTCTAGCTACAAGACTCGTTAATAAAGAAAAGCGCTTCTTGGGAGGCAACCCAAGCTTTATTTGCTTTGTGTGTTTATTTATTTGTTTGTTTGATTTTATTTGCTTCCGTATGTATGTTTAATTTTTATTATTATTGATTCATGTTCAAAACTAAATTGTGAAAATGCTTTATCTTTTTTTTAACTTCGTCTTAACTACATATAAAGGTATTTTGAAAAAGATAAGTGTAAGGGAAATCCAAATCGGTTTATTAGAACAAATGAACATGAATCATAATAATATTAAATTAACATACATATTAGTAATTGTTTGAGTCAAATGCTTGTATCGAGTCATAATGATATTTTGCAGGATTTCCAGGAAGTAAGGTATAGGTTTTTCAGAAATTTTCCGGAAACTTAACATTAGAATTCTGTCAGATCATTTCTGACGGCGTCAGGCCTTACAACCTGACGGCGTCAGGTTTTAATTTTCTGAAATTTTTGAAAGTTTTGTTTTTCTTCCGGAATCATAAAATGCTTTATTAAATCTCTAACTTATAAACTCCAGGAATCTGCAAAATTATCATTCCACAAGCATTATATCCTTATATAGAATTTATCCCGCCGATGTTATGCAGGTTTTCGTGTTTGTTTTCTCAGGTTTAACAGGTTATTTTGGACAAGGAGATGTATGTGGAATCAAGCTTTTGGCGATGCTTTAGTCTTGGAGCTTCTACATTCCCTTGGAAGAAGATCTAACCATGTTACCTCTTTATCCACCAAACGAATCAGGGGAGTATTTGATTTCATTCGTTTACCTTATTTACTTTTACATCTTGTTATTTGAACATTGGGGACAATGTTCATCTTAAGTGTAAGGGGGGGGTAAAGTACGATACTTTAGAGAATGCTATTACGCTTTATTTTTGTTTGTTTGATGGTAGATGTGTAATAAAACTGAGATAAATACCTGTTAGGGCAATTTTAGTGCCAAATTTAAAATTTTTTACAACATTTAGGAGTGAAACTTTGATCTTAATGAGCGTCTCATGAATAGGAGTTATATGACTAGCACAAAAACCGTACCACTAAAAAATTTTCCACCCCCAAATATGTGAGGTTCGCCCCTAGAATTGGTAGGAAAAGCATTTATGCTATGATGTGTGTACCGGTAGCACTTAGATTCTAGAACTTGCGTTAGGACCATTCCGAGGCCACAAGTGAGACTACATTCGTGTAGTTAGATTTACTACATGATAAGAGGCATTAGGATTAACCCATTGTTTTACCCCTGTGTTTTTGTTATAATTACATTGGCTACATTGGTCAAGTAATTCTCCCACACCCTTTGCGTTGTACTCATTTTTAGTACACGATACCCCTAGTACACCCCTCAGAGCCTATCTTTTCGTTTCGACCTTTAAGCATTTTACTTAAAGGAAGAATTTGTTACACCCCACTTAAATGTACACCCAAATCGCCTTAGCCTACCTTGTATGCACTCATTTTTAGTGCATTATTGTTACAACATTTGTTTAAACCCCAAGTTAATTATCTAATTGATTACATGGTTGCTAAGTCGAGTCATATCCTTGTACATATTGTTTTGGGACGATTGGGACTCATGGGTAAAGTACTAGTGTAATGGAGTAATGGGGAAGAACAACATTATTACCCCCATATGTGCTAAATATTTTAAAAGTACTCCAAGTGTTTCGATTATCTTAATTCGAGTCATTAGAATAGTTATTTGTAAAGTTATGTAAAAGTTCAAGTGTAAGGGGAATGCAACGCCCCTATGATGTATTATTTTGAATGGTAGGGCAAGAGTGTATGAAAAAAAAAAATCGAAAAAAATAAAAAAGAAAAATACAAAAAAAAAAATGAGAAAAAGAAAAGTAGAAAAAAAACATACGGACTACCATCCCGTTTCATTTTATGTTTACTTTATGTTTTTGTTATTTTGTTTTTAGCTTAAGTCGAGTCTAGTCTTGGCTTAGCAACGCCATATTGTACATGTAATTAATCAAGATCTTTAACTCGCCACCAGTAAAATATCCCTTATCCAACAAATCCGTGTTTATCATATCCCTACACCTCACGTTATAACCCATGTAAAAGCCCTCTTTGATAGTTTATCTTAGGTGCTTACGCCTAGTGGAGAAGGTTTTTGATCCTTTCCCAAGCCTATGGTAATCTATTTGCTATGACAGGTAGTGAGAGATATTATCCGTTTTCATTTATGAGATACACTTTTATGACACCTGAGAGATGTAAGTATCTAAACACTACTTGTGAGGTGCTAGTTTGTAATCTCCGTGCTTATTATGATTAAAGTGGAACGACTATTTGTTGTAATTACTTTTATATTAGCATTAAATGACCCCTAACTTGTATTTTGATTAGAATAAAAGCGCATTTGCTTGAGGACAAGCAAATCTCAAGTGTAAGGGTATTTGATGAAGCGAAAAGTGTACCGCTTTTAGGGGGTCATTTAAGCCCTAAATCGTATTTATTTGATCAAATATTGCCCTAAATCGTTCCTTTTGTCATTTTAGGTACTTTGGAGAAGAAATCTGGAAAAGGAAGCATTTTGGACGTTTTTGGAGCATAAAAGTGAAGAAAACGACAAAGTCTCAAAAGCTGCTGGAAAAATACACTTGACAGCGTCAAGTATTGCTCTTGACGGCGTCATGGCTTGGCAAAAGAGGTGGATATGAAAAATACACGTGACGCGCCAGAGAGTTTTGCAATGGAAAGTCTGACGGCGTCACCCTTTAAGGTGATCAAGGCCATCACGGTTTAAGTTAAAGTGAGACGGCGTCAAGCACTTATCTGACGGCGTCAACCTTTGATAGGCCAGAGCGGATTTTGGAGGACTAAAGAGGGACGGCATCAGGAAGACCATCCGGGAACCCTAGCCACGGCGAGGTGACGGCGTCAAGATCTACAACGTGACGCCGTCAGCTACTAAGTTCTATATATAGTTTTGCAATTTTTTGTCATTAGTGTGCAACTTTGTGAGGAGAAACCCTAAGACGAAATTTCTGCCATTTTTAAGGGTTTTCATACCCTTGGATCTCCCATGTTTAATTGAAGATAAGTTATCATTTAATCATTCAATATGTCTATGTGTTGTTTGATTATATCTTGTTCTTGTCTTTTAATTAACATGCTAGGCTAGATTTATCTTGTGTTTGCTTAGATCTAATGAAACCTAACTATTGATTATTAGTTGTTGGTGTGTTATTGATTGTATTGGATGATTGTTTATCGATGTTAGGCTTAAAAAAACTGGCTAACCTCCTATACGGTAACTTGCTTGAACGTCTTAAGAAACATGAACCAATGCGTACTAGGTTTATATGGTTGTATTTAATGCATGAGCGAATTCTAGTGATCCCATGTTAGGAGCTTCTTAGCCGGCTCGACATAGGAGTGAAGTAGGAGCTTGTAGAGTTGGGGAAGTACGTACGCCACCCCACGATTGGTATTAAGGAATACACCCGTCATCCACGCAATTAATACACACTAATCAACCGGTAAAAGATAGTTAGGGAGTAAGGAAATCTAAGTAAACACATTTCTCCCCATATAAGTTACACAACCTTTTCATTTTCAGTTATTTTATTTTATTTGCATTTGTAGTTATTTGGGTTAGTTGACTAGCAACTAATTCCGCCCACTCCTTCAAACCCGAGATTTTACTTGCTTTTATAAAAAAATATAAAAATACAAAAAAGAATCTTCCCTCACCCTTAGACCTATTAGAGTAGTTTTTCAATCCTAACGACACTATTCCCCTAGAGAACGATCAATCCCCCGGTACTTGCCACTTCACTATACTACATCGGTCAGGTACACTGCCTGGTGGGGATTGCAAGCCTTTTGAGATCCCTCGAGAGGTAAAACCTGTTGTAAGGTCGCAAAACCACGCATCATGAGTGGAAGGACCATTTTCAGGATGATGTTCATCAGGAGGGTATCTTGATGAATCATCAATGCCTATCTCTTCCACTGAGGTGTTAGAGACACTGATTGCATCAGTGCTCTCATCAAAGGTAACATGGAATGTTTCCTCAGTATGTTGTCTCCTAGTGTTGAACACCCTGAAGTCCTTTGAGACAAGTGAGTATCCTAGGAAGTATCCATCATCAGCTTTAGCATCAAATTTCCCTAAGTGATCCTTGTGATTATGAATAAACACAGGACAACCAAAGACATGAAAATAGCTGATGTCAGGGATCCTTCCCTTGAATAACTCATAAGGGGTCTTGCTATGTCTCTTGACAATGATGGATCTGTTTTGTGTATAACAGGCAGTTTTGACTGCTTCAGTCCACAAGTGTTTGGAAAGGACTGATCCATTTAGCATTGTCCTGGCTGCTTCAATGAGTGTTCTATTTTTCCTTTCAGCCACACCATTTTGTTCAGGTGTGTAAGGAGAGGAAAAGTTTTGGGAAATTCCTTTCTCATCAAAGAAACATTCAAGTTCATAGTTTTTGAACTCTGTTCCATTGTCAGTCTTAATCTGTTTGACTTTGATGTCATTTTGATTTTCAATGTTCCTGACAAAGGACATGATTGTTTCAGTTGCCTGACTCTTTTTGATTAGGAAGTACACCCAAGTGTATCTTGAGTATTCATCCACAATGAACAGAGTATACTTCTCGTGGTTAATGGATCTAGAACTGATGGGCCCAAAGAGATCCATATGGAGAAGATGAAGGCAATTCCTGATGGAAAAGTTTGTTTTGGTTTTAAAGGATGCTCTATGATGTTTTCCTTCTTCACAGGCAGAGCATGGTTTATCCTTTGAAAACACAAGTGATGGTAAGCCAAGGACCTTGTTTTGTTTCACAAGATTGTTTATGTTTTTGAAGTTCAGGTGGGAGAGTCTCTTATGCCAAAGCCAGTTGAGGGTTTCAATGGCTTTAGTAAAGAGACAGGTTTCATTCTGAGTTATACTGGACATGTCTAACACATAAACATCTAGTCTTCTTGGTGCAATAAGGACAACTTCCTTATTAGCATTGAAGATGATTCCTTGCTTATCATCAAACTGAACTATGTATTTTGCATCACATAGTTGACTGAAACTGATCAAATTGTATTTAAGACCATTAACATAAGCTATCCTAGTAAAGACTATACCATTGTAGTTTACTGAGCCATAACCTTCAGTGAGACATGATGAGTTATTAGCAAATATCACTTTGGGTCCTGATTCATCTACATACTTGTGCAGATACTCATTCACACCAGTCATGCTCCTTGAACATCCACTATCCAGATGCCAAACAGGATCCCTGGCATGCCTCTGCACAAATGGTAAACTGGGTTAGTTCTTTCTAGGACTCCACTTCTTGGGGGGCTTAACTTTGGGGGTCTTTCTAAAATTGTCAATTGATTCATGGTCAGTGGTGGAGTGGACTGAGCTATCACAAATTTTGCATTTGATAGCTGAGGTAAACTCATTTGACTGAGAGGATGACTTGTTCATACCTCTTCTGGCCTGAATAACCTTATCATGTCCTGAGGTGTCATGAGTGGGATCTCCACAAATTTCACAGCTATTGTCCATTAGACAATCCTTAGGAAGGTGGTCATTGAATCCACAATGTGGGCAAGGTGCAAAAGGCTTGGCCTTTTGTTTCTGTTTCTGTATAGAATCAGAAGGGTATTTTAAAGCCTGAGCTTTAAAGCTTGCCATCTTTGATGTGGCTATGTATGTTTTATGATCAGAGGTTCTGTGATCATCCATTTTGCAAATCTTGCAGTAAAGGATTCTATAACAATCATCAGTGTAATGATTGGTAAAGTGACACAGCTCACATCTTTTCAGGGGTTTGGAGGTTTTTGGTTTGGTGCTTGAGGAAGCTGATTTAGGTTCCTTCTTCTTGGATTGAGAAGGTTTCTCAGAAGATTCAATCTTCTCACTCAGCTTCCTGACCATTTCAGCCAACTGATCAATTTTTGAGTCAGGGCTGTCAGTTTTTCCTTCCGAAGGGACTGAATTTGATGAGTCATCAGTATTTACTGAGACTTCAAGGGTTTGCCTTTTTAGGATGGTTTTTTCAATTCCTGGATTCTCCTTTGGAGAATACTGAGAGTAGACCAATTGTGGGAGGTCTGAGCAAGGTGCAGCACCCTGAAGGATATTCAGTGGTGGGAGTGGTGTGAATGATTCTAATTTAGACTCATTGACTGACTCAGTATTACTGGGTTGGTCAGTAAGTCCAAGCATATTTTTTAGAGCCTGACTTTCAGGAAGCAAGATTTTCCCAGTCTCAAAGTTTGATAACTTACTGACTGGGTTGTCCCTGACAATCCAGTCATTTGACTTGGGTAGCATTTCTTGCTCAAAAGATATGCCAGCTGGAATAAATGTCATTTCACTGTGACTCTCACTGGGGGTTTCAGTGAGATGGTCAATTCCTATTGTTTTCTTAGGAATTAAACCCACAGTATCAAAGACCTTGGGGTTCTTTTTAGTCCAGCCTTGAATGACAGCCTTCTCTTCGTTAAGTTCATTTTGTAGGGCTTGGTTTTATTTCAAAATTTCAGTGTTTTGAATTTGTAGAGTAATTGTTTCTAGCTTGGCTTGTTTTAGTACAAGCAATTCATCTCTACACTTATTCAATTCTGACATAAGGTTGTTATATTTTGAAAACAAGTTAAGCCTTTGTTCTTCAACAAACTTAAGGTCTACACAAATATAATTCATATAGGGCTGCCAATCAGAATCATCATTCATAGAAAGTAAAGTGTTTACCTTATTCATGGTAATGTTCACCCACTCTCCATTCCTTGCATGGCTTTTCCCAACAGCCACCTGATCACCTTCAGAAAGTGCCATCAATGCACTCACTCTTATTTTCTCATCTTCTGAGGAGACCTCTTCTTCATCCCAGTCATAAGCTTCTGCTACAAGAACCTTGTTCTTTGTCTGAACAGGTTTGGATGTTTGAGCAGCCTGAGACATTGAGGGATTAGTTTCAAGAAGTGCAAGTTTAGCCTTAGCTTTCCTATATTTTGCTTCAAAGTCTTTTTGACCCTTTTGAACATTTTGGGTCGACTGAAGCATTCTAGGTTGAAACTTGCGAGTTCCTGAGGAACTGTTTCCTGAAAATTTATAAGAGGGTTCATTTGCTTTGGCTTTTGAAAAGTTGGACTGATTTCATTTGCTTTGGCTTTTGAAAAGTTGGACTGATTTCTTTTGATGAAACGTTTTGAATTAGCAAGGAGTGCCCTTTCTTGGAATTCCAAGTTTAAATCATTTAGGTACTCATCACCAGTTCTTTCATCAATCTCATCTTCAGAATCCTCTTGAAAATCCTGCACAACACCATTAGAATAAAAGGCAGTTGATATGGGTGTGGAGGTCAAGGCCTTTTTGGTCTCAAGAGCTTTTGAGTCTGGGTATCTCCTTGAGATTAAGTTATCTTCATAGACAAACTTCCCATAGATCTCAGGGAGCTCAAGGGTCTGAATGTGATTAGCATTCCTGAGGCCTTGTGAGAAGTTTAGCCACTTCTAAGGGAGACTGTTGACAAAGCCAACATTTGTCTCATGCTTAGACAAAACTAAACCATCATTTGATAGTTCGTTTATCAAATTCTTGCATCTGGTATGAGTCTGAGAGAGACTTTCAGAGTCCTTTTCTCTGAAAGTGTTATACTCAAATTTTAGGTCCATAATCCTGTTTTCCTTGGTATCTGAGGGACCCTCAAAGCTATTGATCAAGTCATCCCAAGTTCGCTTGGCTGTTGAACAGTTGATGACTGATTCCATTATATCGTCAGGAAGACAAGATATAATGATGCTTTTCAGGCGTTGGTCTTGATTGACCACCCTTCTCTCATCAATGGTCCATTGAGCTTCAGGCTTGTTTAGCCCTTCAGCAGTCTTTGGGACATAGGGACCATCTTTGACACAAGTGATGTAGTATGGTTCCATACCAGTCAAGTAGCAAAGCATTGCTTTTTCCACTTGCTAAATTTACCAGCTTCAAGTCTTGGGGCAACAGCTGAAAAGCTTCCACCCTTTTTATCGACTAGCTGGGGCACATTAATATCAGCCATAGTAGGATCCTGGTTTTAAAAACCTTGAGCACTCTTAGTTTTTTTTTGAAAGATTTTATAAACCAGAGGCTCTGATACCACTTGTTGTTCCCTTAACACGCTTAGAGTTAACTAAAAAGTTAATCTATTTGTGTTTATGACTGTTACGATGTATTTGATTAATTACAACTTATAAGTAAAGCGTAAATATAAAAACACAATGTTTTTCAACGTTTAAATTCTTATTAGAAATCAATCAAAGAATCTGTTACCCAAGTGTTTTGCGGAACAAACACTTGGGATTGAATAGACAAGGTATGGTGTCTCCTATCTAAACTTAAGCTATGCTTAAGTGGTAACAATTTTGACCCACTGAGCTATCTCAAGGATTGGTTAATCTTTGTAGGAGAAAATGGGTATTGTGAAAGTCTAAGCTTTTAATGCACAAAATACCTGACCCACTTTTCTCCATCTGTTTGCTATTTATAGGCAAACATGTTAAGAGTACTGAAGATTAAAAAATACATAAACAATAGGAAGGCGTGTCTGACAACTACAACAGTAATTGTCATTTCCATGAACCAATAGGATTGCGCCAAAAAGTTTTCGAGTGTCAGTCCTGACACTTCTTGACTTTTAGCCGCTTTAGGGATGGTTTGTGTCTGACCCCGATAAGACTTGTTCTTATCTCTTCAAACCTTTCCGCTCAATCCCGCCTTTCTTTCAGGCTTCAGGTTCTTCAGTCTTCGCCTTCAGTCTTCAGTCTTTAATCTTATTGTTGTTGAGGAGACTGGGGTTCAGTGAGCTCTTGTCTAACGCTCACTGAACCCATTACCTTCTTCTTCGTCTCAAGTAACACTTCAGGGAGATCCGCCTCCCTGTGTGGTGAGTCTTTCTTCTTAGACTCGTCCTGAGCATCTTGAAGGTAACTCACTGAGTGACTGTTCACTCAGTGACCTAATTGTGTTTTCGGTTGATTAACACTTAGCTTAATTTGTATTCAAATCCTGTTTTAAGGACTCTTGGGTACTGAAGGACCCAACACGTTTGGTGACCAAGACTTGGTTTCTTCATGATGTCCTCTCCAATACAGAGTCCTGAAAATGTGAGGTTCTGTCATGACCTGAGAACCAAGATCCAAGAACATCCTGACCAACATGAGCTGGAATCTAAGAGACCAAAGCTTGAAGCCCTCGGTTATAAATTTAACTGGTGAATCTGCAACACCACCACTATCCTTTACTTTGTAATCTCTTAGGACTCTGTAATAAAATTAATAAAATGATGTACCAGGTTTTGTTATTTCAGTGTCCTTAATAGCTTTCTAGTATATTCAGTATGAGAAGAAGTCATTAGCTCACTCACAACTGATCAAAACACTTAAGCATAATTTATATCCAAATAGGGGGAGATTGCTGGGTCCGTCAGTTCCCAAGCATCCTGAAAACAGGATTTGAATACAAATTAAGCTAAGTGTTAATCAACCGAAAACATACTTAAGTCACTGAGTGAACAGTCACTCAGTGAGTTACCTTCAAGATGCTCAGGACGAGTCTAAGAATAAAGACTCACCACTCAGTGAGGCGGAACTCCCTGAGTGTTACTTGAGAAGAAGAAGGTAATGGGTTCAGTGAGTGTTGGACAAGAACTCACTGAACCCCAGTCTTCTCAACAACAATAAGTGATTGAAGACTGAAGGCGAAGACTGAAGAACCTGAAGCCTGAAAGAAAGGCGGGATTGAGCGGGAAGAGTTTGAAGAGATAAGGAGAAGTCTTATCGGGCCAGAAACAAACCATCCCTAAAGCGGCTAAAAGTCAAGAAGTGTTAGAAATGACACTCAAAGACTTTTTGGCCCATTCCTATTGGTTCTTGGAAATGACAAATACTGTTGTAGTTGTCAGACACGCTTTCTTATTCTTGTTGTATTTTAATCTTCAGTACTCTTTGATATTTGTATATAAATAGCAACAGATGGAGAAAAGTGGGATAAGTATTGTGCATTAAAAGCTTAGACTTTCACAAAACCCCTGTTCTCCTACAAAGAGTAAGCAATCCCTGAGATAGCTCAGTGGGTCGATATTGTTACCACTTAAGCATAGCTTGAGTTTAGATAGGAGACACACCATACCTTGTCTATTCAATCCCAAGTGTTTGTTCCGCAAAACACTTGGGTAATAGATTCTTTGATTGATTTCTAATAAGAATTTAAATGTTGAAAAACTTTGTGTTTTTATATTTACGTTTTACTTATTAGTTATAATTAATCATTACATTAATCTCAGTCATAACACAATTAGATTAACTTTGTAGTTATATCTAAGCGTGTAAAGGGAACAACACAAATTCATAATCTTAGCCAAACAAACCGCACTCAACCTTCATATCAACTATAAAAACCATCATAGTTTTTTTTATACCGTCATAAAAAAAATGTAAAATGGCCATGTTTAAGGTATATATACATGCATTATTATTAGAGGAATAGGCAGAGAGAATATACTCATCACACATGTGATTTAATCCTTACCAGCACCAGGCTCGTTATTTAGCTTTTCTGGACCACTCTTCTCATTATCTTCTGACTCGGAATCAGCGATAACAATCACATCTAGGTCTGGGTGGTTACTGACTGCTGCACTAACTCCTTTTGTCTCCTTATCAGAACTCAAAACACCACACCCTCCCTCCTCCTTATCGGGCTTCCTTATCACACCTCACATTTTGAGCTCCTTCAACGATACTTTCTTTCAGCAAACCGCTCCCTTCTTCGACCTCAAACTGACCAACACCACGAGCCTTAAGAAACTCAAACAATAAACCCTCTATCAATGGATAAATCTCTTCCCCTCCAATCATCCTACCAAATACATTTTTTGCACCACTAAATTTAGCAACAACCTTCTCCCCGGGCCTTGTCTCCTGCCCTTTGTAGACTCTCGCCTTCTTTGGGATAACAGGAAACATTGGACTGGCCTTGACCTGCCTTGCTTGGCTACATGTAAACCGTCCTTTTGGCTAAAGTTATTGTTTTAGTCACTCTTGTCTCCCCAGAACTAGCAGTTTCTGTGCTTACTGCTTCCACCATTAATTTCTCTTTCCCTTTCTCCTTCCTTGTGGCCTTAGCATGCTTCTTTTCAGTAGATGCCGCCTTGGGCTTGCTATCACAATCAGAAAACATATTCAAACCCTTTTCAAACCCGTCCAACTTTTCTTTCCGATCCTCGTCCAAATACACTAAGGTAAAGATACACTTCTCGTTGAAAAGGTAGTTTTTTTAGTTATATTCCTTCCTTCTGTAGCAAGTATGCTCTCTGTTTTGTCTCTGGTTTAGTGGTACTCATAAAAATCATACTTGCAAAGCCAACCAATAGCAACACCTTTGTGGGTTTAGAGGAATAGGCCTAAGCCCGGTTTGTGGGTTTAGGGTATCTAGGGTTTTCACCATTAAAAATAATGGTCAATAATAAGATTATACCTACAGGGTTTTAATGTTCTAACATGATATCAAAGTGGGTCTAATCCTCATACCTAGGTAGCTACGTTGAGCCAACTACAGGCCAACACTTGTTGCTACTGATGAGCCGCTGCCTATTCTCATCTAAGTATGAGTCTAGTTCCGAAGCAAGATTGGAAATCTTTTAATAACACAAGTTGATTGGTGGATGATACATGAATGGAAAGGAAATGCAATTGGGTATCTTCAATTAACGGTTTTGACTAGTTTTGATTTACCAAAAAAAATAATAAAAAAAAAATAAATAAAATTATAGTTGTTTTATTGTTTGTTTGTTAGTCGATTGTTCGTACGGCTTTGTTACCAGTCGATTAAAGTTGACCGTTGGTACCAGTCCCTAAAGTCGACCGTTGGTACGGGTTTGTTACCAGTCGACTTAGCCGACCATTGGTACCAGTCGAATAAAGTCGAACGTTGGTACGATTTTGTTACGAGTCGACTAAAATTATGTTTTTATCATGTTAATGTTTTTTTTTTCTTGTTTAGTTTACTACTCCAGTCCGAGCTTTCGCAATTTCGTCGCTCGGACTGCAAGGTAGTATTAGAGGAATAGGTCCAAGCCCTGTTTGTGGGTTTAGGGTATCTAGAGTTTTCACCATTATATATAATGGTCAATAATAAAATTATACCAACATGTTCTAACAATTATTTGGTTGTGCTTTATTAATAAACAATGATCCTCTTAATATAAATACTCTCAACCAACATTATGTACAAACGATTTATGTAATTCTAGAAAGAAAAATAAGTTATAAAATACTCCGTAATACTCTAACCAAATTTGAGAAGTGTCCAAACTTATATGTTCTTCTAACAAAACTTCAGAATTATCAATGGTCTAACAAAATTGTGGAGTTTTCTACAAAAGCAGTAAAATTTTCACGAGTGACAAAATTGAAACAATTTACTACGTTATTAGCTACAGTAAATATGTAAGGTAAATGATGTGGATTTCAGTTCATATCGACATATCAGTAGTACTTCCATAGTTCCGCCTCAAATTGACAATCAACTCTGCTAAGCGAAGTACTCTTTAATATACTTGATTCTTGAATAACGATGGTATTTAAATTATACGTAACAATTAACAACTTACTTAATTGTTACGTACAGTAACTATACTATTAAACAAATTAAAATTACAACTTCTTTAACATTGAGAATATAGGGTTAAGATGGATATATAAAGTCAGGTTTAAATGTTAGTGAAAATACAGTGCTAAGGCTACACATAGTAAGGAGGGTCAATCCTTCTCATTTTCTTTGTCACGTCAGTTTTCTCTCTCCAGCGACCTTCAACCGATTGGGTGCCCCAGTAAAGGCGACCTTCATTATTTTTTTTTTCAAAAAAAACCATTTCTTTTTATATTTTCAAAACCAACCCTATTCAATTTAATAATTCAATATCATAATTCAATTTCAAATTAAATGGTACAGTTCGAGCGGGATAACCAAATTCAAATTCAAAATTCAAAATTCAAATACGAGTGGGATTATTTAATTTCAAATTGGCGCGGGATTTATTCAAATTCAAAGATGCCTATATATACAACTTCACTGAAGTTGTTTATCACACACACAACTCACACACAGATTCTCAACAATGTCTCACAAAGACTTCTCCCAATAATTCCCCAGTCCACAAAAAGTGCTAGAAGATGAAGATTATCATACTCCACCAGAAGATATATTTCCGGTATTCCAACCGAAAAATGAACTGGTAAACACTCCACGGGTTGTGGAACACCAGCCAAATCCATTTGGACTCACTGAGGATGAACTCCGACTTCTCGACCAGGATGAGGAAGTCAGGAGAGAAACAGAAGAAAGAGAACTTCGAGAGGAAGCTGCTCGTATAGAGTAAGAAGCCAGAGATGCAGAACATCTTAGGAATAACTGGTTTAACATTATGAAACCAAAGTATTATGATGGCGAGTTTAGGTCCTCTTCAAGTGAGGAGGGTTATAACTCAGACTTTTCATTGTAATTTGTAGTTTCATTTTCATTAGCGTATCATAGTTTCTATTAATCCTACTATGTATTTCGTGTTTTCACTTTAATATTTAATGTAATTCGTGTTTTAACTTGTTTAACGAGTTGGGTAGCCCGCGCGTTGCGACGGGGGGAATTGACAAATTCAATTTAGCCAAGTTATACATACAAAGTATAATTATAGATCATAGCATCCATATAGGCAAAGAGTTTTTTAGGAAGCTTTAAGCCAGAAATGCAACCAAATATTAACAACAATATCTATCAGAGACTATGTGTGTAAACCAATTCTGCTAAGAGTGTACACATGTTGGGATGTAACAGTTAATTAACAATGTATATATTAAGCTAGCAGATACGCATTCAGGAAGCGATCCAAGTTCTCTGGTGTAAATAAAAAATTACAATCTTACTTCATTATAGAAAATGGTTTGTTAGCCATATGAAGTATCTTTCTCGGGCATGTTAACCACTGGAAGCGACCCTTAAAATTGCCAAGCTGCACCCTATCAGTGTGGTCACTAAGATAACTCAGGAACACCGAACCATTTGTTAGTCTGCTGCTTCCTGGAACCAATGCGACGATAGGTATTGGTTGTTTCAAAACCTGAGCAGTTGTTGGCTTATGTTATGGCATCGAAATAATAGCAAAACATTATCAGATTCACATTAAATAAGTATGAGTTTACATACACTCGACACCTGATCAAGTAGTAAGCAAACATCACATGTATGTGCAAGATTAACATTTAAGCAGGTGATATTCACCTCAGGAGTAGTAATTCGACGTTGTGCAAATTTGAGTCGCAAACCCGTTCGATCTGTATACCCAAAACTGTCACCACAAAACTCAAGTACACAACTCGCTGAAGTCTCCAAAATCTGTAAACAGCAAGCATCAGCAAAGCACTGTTTCTCTGCTTACCCTTAACACTTCTGTTTAACCTCCTAAAGATCTAAATTGGTTATAAGAAAAAAAATCAGATAAATGTGTCTGTTAGGATCAGATAGGTTAAGAAGTGAAAAAAAGGGACACATCCGGCTCGGCTGCAAAGCCAATGATTTACCCCGCCAAAATGAGGGTGAACACGGCTTTAATAAAACCTGTTCAGATTCACCAACAAATTGGTTCGCCCCCATTCTCAATTCTATTCTCTTCCAGAACTCATGTCAAAAACAGAAACTGATTTCTTTACAAAATATCAATACTAATTTTGTTCCAAATTTGGCCTTTGCAGTTACATCCCTACAGCTAAAAACTTATATTGATGGTAAAAAAAGTAGCTTTAAGAATCGTGTATAAATGACACTTTTGACCCACTTACTTCTAAATGAGTAAGTAATGATATAATAACTTAATTATTTAATAATTATAACAAAACTATTCAATTATTAAAGGATTGTATAACCTGGATACCTACTTATAGTGTGTGACTTGCGTAATTTAAGCTCGACAATGGTCATGTGTATACCCACCAATGGCCCAATCAACATATCTAAATATCTAAATCTTTTACAATGGAATAAATGCTAATGATCAAGATTTTCACCTGTAATGCAGGTCTTTCACGAAGCTTAACTCATTGGTTGCATAAACTTTAACATGCTAGCTTGAATCCTTTTCTCTAACCTATATATACAACAGACATTTAACATTTAACTTTAAAAAATGTAAAATCAATTAAAAAAAATCAAATTTCAACCAACAGAAATGACAATTTGCCGTTGCCATTATCAGCTTGTTGGTCGTGAGATCTGTGAAAAATGAAGAAGGATAGGAGAAAAAAAATTAAACGCATACCTTCGATTATACCAGAGGCAGAATCCAATCCAAGTGGTAAAACAGGTGTCTGTGTACTGATTTGAATGGCAGATGCAGCAAAACACTTGTGTGCTTTCTGTTGACTTCCGCAATTAAACAATTCAGAAGTCACATCGTTTGAGGTGTTCACGGCTACTGATGCAAAACAGAAGAATCCGTAAGAAGTCAGTGATAGCAGCTAACATTTAATCATATTTAATAAAAGATAAGAGTGACCCTGATTATAAGGTGAAGCAAGTCTCAGGTCAGACAACAAATGTTTTATTTAAAACCTAAAAGACGCACCATTTTTTATACCACATGAAGATTCCACAGCTTCAGCATTGATAACATGAAACCCCAGAGGTTGATGTTCTGTGACTGGTCGCATGTGGGCTGCGTGAGCTGACCTGTGCAAATGTTGGCCCGTAGATAGATTTTCGATAACCAAATTGTTAAAAGCTGTAACAAAACAACAGCAATAGATAGTGAGAGACGAAAGCGGCTTCGGCCTTGGAAACTAAGGTCAACGGGTTGTCAAATGCTTATTTTTTGATAGGATAAGCATTTTAACAAACCAATTCGAAACACCCCCTTATACACCTAAAATGAAAGCACAAATTTCAACCCAACTAAAAACTGTATACCATTCCAAGGAGACCCGCCTTCAATTAACTCTCTTTGTTTCACAAATAGGTGGACGATAGTATATCCAGCCTTCCACTTACTTCCAATTTGGTCATTTTTTGGACATGCCCGCCAGAAAAACACGGAAAACATTAATAAAGTTTAGCAGTAATCATTGAAAACGTACCTGCATATATCATCTGGCCATCAAGCTGTTCTGGTTCAGAGTACAGGACAAATCCAACGCCCAAAACAGCAGTACCTCTGATATCAGAACGCGCATTTAATACAGCAAAGCGAAGTACTTGACAGAAACACCCCTAAAACCACACAAAAAACACCTCTAAGCTATCGAAGATGGACGCAACTTATCCGAAACATCATCAACTTCCTTCAAATTTCCCTGCAAAAAACCACGCAAAAAACACCCGTAAGCTATCGAAGCTAATCCAAAACAGCTTACTACCGCATAAATTTGTCTTTTTATACAGAATAAAATATTCTAAAATGATTAGGGCCCTTGCAACCTCTTTATGGCTATTTCAGTATGCCGACAAAAAACCTCAAACTATTAACTTTTATGTTTTCTCAAAAGATAATGTGAAGGATAGTGTTTGCATTTGCTTATCAGATTAGTCTAAAAACTAAATGGCCATTTGGTTTGGCTCATAAGAAAAAAGGAATTCGATTTTAGCTAAAAACAGTATCTAAAGGTGACCGAATTTGTTTATGAGCCTAATTTTAAAAACTAAGGGGGTGTTTCAATGTCATTTTATACTATCACTCTGCCACACAAACATAAATGAACACTTATCCGTTACTTCCTTTGTATAATCGGTTTTAAACAACAATTATTCTTCCACTTTTCATATATAATCAGATTACGATGAATGCCATTCAAAAGGCATGCTGGCGAAATCAGCAAAAGTTATAAAGTTCCCAAACATTAAAACATACAGAAGCCAAGGAGTAGAAGAAATACCTTCATCGGGAAGTCTATTCTGGTTGATTTTAGCTTCTCCAATAATTGTCTCATGCCACCGGTGACCATAAGGCACAATCTTGTTCCCAGGCCTGAAATTGCGTCGCCATTGACACATTGTTGGTCACCATTGGTAGGTAAACCACCGGTATTTAAAGAAAAATTAATTGCCCATCTAACGTTTCTTGTCACTGTACATACTGCTACTACTTAACATTTGGGTGTTGGTGAAGCTGTTGTTGTGCCTGCTGTTATTGGTTGGTCTGTGAAAATAGTTTCTTCGGTCTTTGGTGGTGGTCCTGTTGAAGGATAAGAGAGATGTGGGTTAGTTATCTTTTTGTTAGATTAGCGTTGGCTGATAATATTTAATATGCGTATTCTGTAAAATATGTAACAGAAAACAATAAGTAAGAAATAATGAGAAAGATTAGTTGTATATATTTAGAAGGTTTCTGAGTTAGATATGAAGGTCTAAAGGTCATTCTAATCTTATCTCATACACACATATTCTCTACAATACTTAGCTGAACAGTGTGCACATTGCACAATACAACTTTGTGTGTAGCATTGGGCGCAAAGCTATGTATGTTCAAATTATCTATTTGTAACATTGGTATCGTATAACTTTGGCTATAAACCCAATGGTTTCGTGTGAGATCAATGTTATGATTTGAAAGCCTAGCCACGCAAATTTAAGAGTTGCTGAACTAACGACTCTATTAGAAAGTGGAATTAGCAACTTTTACACGAATTTTCAAGTAGATGAGACTGGTCGCCACTTAATAGGATGGGACAGCACTGTGTGCTGAAGAGGGCAGAACACAGTGTGTTTGACTGGGCGATTTTGTCATCTCTGAGCAACTGAATTAACACTGACCGATTCTACAAAGTTATGTTCATATGAAGCAGAGAGTATATTAATTGATTCCTTTTTTTATTTGTAATGTTTATGTTAAATAAAGTTTAGTTCTGCACCTTTTACTTTCTTTATGTTGGCTGGCCTTAAATTGAGCTTCCAGCCTTTGTGCTGCTACTTCATTCAGATTTTCAAAGACACATTTCATTAACAATCTAATTTTTTATACCAATCACAAAGGCGGTTGCTTACTTAGCATTTATACTATGCCTTCCGGCCTTTACGCTGCCACTCCATTCAGGTTTTCAAAGACACATTTCATTAACATTAGATGAAAATCTTTGACGGTGGCTACAAAACAAAGGCAGTTGCTTAGTTTGCATTTATACTATGCCTTCCGACCTTTGTGCGGCCCTTCCATTCAGGTTTTCAAATACTCATTTAGTTAACAATCATCTGTATAATGCAGTAGCAGACTATAATTATTTTTTTTCCCTACATTTCGTTTGGCCCACTCAATCATTCCTATGGCGATAAAACATACAGAGAAAGGAGTTATAATTTTCCCACGACCTTTTCGGAAAACACTTAAAACATAGCAAAGCATATTGATTAGGAAAAATCAGGCCCTTGTAAAGGAGCTGCCCTTTTTGTTTCTAACTTAACTCGGTCAAAGCGCACAACTTAATTCTATAAAACTAATTCCATAAATCTTTTAGTAAAAACTGTAACAAAATTACAATTGAATGAATAAAAACTTACGAAAGTCAGTTGAAGTACGATTCAATGAATTGTTCATCTACAATTAAAAACAAAAACGTAATTAGAATTATTAATACAAAATAAAGCAAAAATAATTAGTCGATTGTTTACCTGAAGATTGTTAATGGTGATGACAAATACACGGAAGAATGAGATCAGCTCAGATGGATTAATAATCGTTTCTTGCATCTTGAAATAGAAATTATTGATATGAGTGAATCGATTATCGACTCCCAGCGAATAGCTGTTTGGTGAGTGGGTGGGTTTAGATGATGAATTAAGTGTGTGTATGTGTTTTAGATGTAGTGAGGATCTGACTCCAGAATAGAGAGAGAGCGAGAGAGGTGGGTGTGCCTGTGTTTGTGAGGAAGAAGAGTGTAGAAGCGGCAAAATAAATACAGATATTTAGCATATGTAATTAGAAGATCATTAGGGAATTTTGTTGTATTTTTTTATTTGATGAACAGTGGCCGGAACAGTAGTGTTCCGGGTTCCCAGCCACACATTCTCTTGCTAATTACCTTGTTAAGCACATGTGCAATCATTTATGTGTTTGGTACAACTGCTTGATGCAGCCCCCACATCCTGTCCTTTTAATATATATATAATGTGTTTTCACTTTAATGTTTAAAACACAAAACACAATAAACACAAAATATAAAACACAAGTATTGAGAAGAAAAAAAAAACAATCGATCTAGATCGTTTTCACGACCTTGATCTCTCCACTCGACCACTTGATCGATTCATCACAGTAAGGACGATCGATCGCGATCGACTTAATCGATCGATCGATTCACCTTACTGTGACAAGCCTAAGATGGATATTTAAAGTTTTAGTTTAAGATGTTAGTAAACCTTAAAATAGTATATACGACGTGACTCGAGAAAAATATACTTACCTGAAATTAAATTAGTTTTCGAGTAAAATGGATGAGGTGAGATTAGTAATTTGACTAAGTAACGGATACATGTGACGGTTAATGTAGAGGATATGAGCATAATTTTTCTTGACAAACACACGAAAATGCAAATCAGTATTGTCGTCCAAAAATACATGCTTAAAACCCCGCCACAACAGGCAAACATCCTCGTTAGGGAACACTTCTTAAAAATGTAAAAAATTGCATAGAAAAGATGACAAATAGGGACATCGAATATGTTAAGAACATGCCCACAATAACGAAACAAATGTTTACTCGTATTGGTCAGTTGACCTTAACTTACGCATTCATCTTACAACAACATTACCAGACTTGCAATTTACAACAGGGCATAGGTCAAGCAGTGCTAGGTGTGACCCATCAACCAAAGGTTGTGTGTTCAAACCTCATGAAAGGCGTGAAGGTTATTTCTCATACGGAATGAAAGATTTGAGGATTACATGAAACTTATTGGATGCATTTTTATTACAACTGAACATCACATAATATGAACTAGAAAGCATGTTCATGATGGAATATAACACCACTCTCAGGGATTATGCATACAGTAGGCTCTGTAAGTTTACATCTTGAAGGGCTAATCATTGCATATCTCGCTTGCGAGCCATCTCCCGAGCCATTTCTCTTAGTTCCTCGGGTGATTGTGGCCTTGGTCCCTCCGGAGGGTACACAACATATTGACGCTTCAAAAACAAATATAAGTAAGAATCAGTTTACATATGAATCATAATGATTCGTCTAGTGTAACATCCAACTACCATATGCATGAGATAACATTTCTAAATTTTATTTCTGTAACACTATATGAGTTAATTCACAGGTATGCCAGTACACAAAAGACCCGCCACTGATTCAGAAATTGTTGTATTTCTATTATTAGTCTATAGATAGCATCATGGAGACTTAGTATGTCTCTCGTATAGTAGGTCGTAATTTATTCAGGTAGGCATTGTCGTTTGTTAGTTATTTAGTTAGTCAGGTTGTTTTCAGAATAGCTACCTCTGATAGTCTGATTTCTATGTAACTTGTTTAAATTTTAATCTGTTAGTATGTTGATGAGATTAAATACTCACCTATTAAATGCGGTTATCAATTCACGGGTCAAGAGGATACAAGGACATTTTAAGGCAGGGGACTTTCTCAAGGGTTGTTTGGCATCAACGGGTTGAGGTCCAGTTCACTACGCAATCATTAATTTGTAGTTGTTCTCCAATGTAGTTATAATGGGAAAGACACCTTGCAGGCTGGCCCCTTAAACCATGCCCGGGCATTTGCAATATTTGTTCAAGGTTGTTTTTAAGGTTCATGACCATTACTGCAATTAAACATCTTGCAAAAACACAACATAACAATTGCATTTTTCTAATTATGCATCTGTTTGTTTATTTTGGCATGGATTATCAATACGACAGAGAATATATGTGTCATCTAATGTGTTATCTATATGCCTAGTTTATCTCTCTAATAGATTCTCCCCCCTGTAAATCACGAACCATATATACAAACCAATTATAATAAAAAGGTAGTCAGTCACCTAAGTCTCCTAAAGCTACTTCAATTGCACTAACTAAGTTTTGCCACCATTTCTTGGTTCTCAACATTAGTTATAAGTTATAACTATTTAACTCCTCTATTTAATTTTCCAATTTGTTCATTAGATTTTATACGTTCGTCTCACGATTTTCAAACCTGGGTCCATGAGTCACATATTACATACACCTTGGTTTCATGAGAGGTGTTCGTCACTTGTTATTTACATTTTATGTTCCATATGTTTCACACTTTCACATATAGCTCCTTCTACTTGCTTTAGAAGTAGTTCATTCTTCTGATGGTGTCTCATCTATAAAATTATACAATTGTTCACAAGCTATAACACATCACTTTTTTATTAACTTATTTATTTATTATTGAAAGGCAACTAACTATCTCACACTATATACACCGCAAATCTATCTCAAACGTCGCGGGGCTTGAACTTACGACCCTTATGTTATTGTTAACTATTCACTTCCTCTTTTCACCACCATGTGTCCTTAGAATGAACTACTTAGTATTAAGGATATATACTTTTAACTTTATATGTGAAAAATAGTACCTCAAACTGGTCGTCAGTTTTTCTTCACAAAATACATTTGACCAATTATATCATGCATTCATTTTTCGTTCTACAATTGGTTCACGATTGAGCCCTAGATAAGTTCTGTACTACAACAGCATAGTTAAACCTTGATTACATACGTCAAAAGGGATAACTGCAACGAAGGTCAACTTACTAAAGGCCAATGTCTACTTTGGGGCAGGTACCCTTTTTCCCGATAGAGGGTAGGCGGGTAGCCTACTCTAAAACTACTTATTTCCCTATTTAGTGGTTCTACAGAATTGCTTAATAAACTGCTTATTTGCTTACAGCATCATGATTGTTAGTAAATAAGCAAACTGCTTATCATTTGCCTATAAGCCTATTTAAGGGTGAAATAAGCAGTTTCACAGGGCTTATTCAGAAGGTGTTTGGGATTTGCTTGTTTTAACTGGTTATCCACCTATTGCTTAATTTTAAGGTGGTTAAAACAGGAAACAAGAAATCCAAATCCATGTATTCTATCATGTAATATGCAGATTTTAGTTTGAAATTCTAATTAACGAGATAAGCAGTTTTAAAACAAAAAGCCCAAACACCCTCTCAAACTAATCCAGTTCTGTTTATTTTAAACACCCTCCCAAACACTTATTGACTAGAAATGCGTAAAAGGCAGTTTCAAATAAGGGGGTATTTGTTTAAGCTTATATGTGGGCTTATGAGCTTATTTGATTTCGGCTTATATTTCATAAGCCCTGATTTTTCGGCTTATTTGAAAACTTTTGGGCTTATACAAATTTATCATATTATGATAAACTTATAAACGCCCACATCTCAAAATAAGCCAGAAAATTAGCGCTTATGAAATAGAAGCCGAAACACAAATAAGCTCATAAGCCACATATAAGCTTGAACAAACATCCCCTAAATACAAAGCTAAAATTTTATACAAAAAATAATAATAATAATAAAAATTATAAAGTTAACTTACAGCACCCATGAATTTAGTAAGATTCTTGGTATTATTAGCAAAGAAATACATAAGCCCAATTGGAACAGTGACATAAACAGCAAATTTTACAATCTCCAACACCCCTTTTGAAGTACCCAATGATGTCATTCTTAATCTCTTCAAAAACCCAATTCGAATTCAATATTTTCTTTAAATTTTTTTGAAGATCAAGTAAAACCCTAAACAGAGAGATGTGTATTTGTGGCTTAGGATTTTACAACAGAGCACTGGCTGGAACGATTTGGGTTAATGGGTCGGGTCGATTTTTTCTTTAGAAAAAAAGAAAAAAAAATGTTGTGAAATGATCTTTTGAGTATTTGATAGCCCATTATTTTTGTTGTATTTTCAGTTTTTTGCGCTTGATTAATGGGCCCTAGTCCAACAATGCAATGAGTTTTATACATCGGGAGGTTCACAATTCGGGTAATATCCACATGAACAGGAATCGAAACTGAATCGGGATTGTTTATGTTTTCGAAGTTCAGATGGGAGAGTCTCTTATGCCAAAGCCAATTGAGAGTTTCAGTGGCTTTAGCAAAGAGATAAGTTCCATTCTGAGTTAGAGTAGACATATCTAACACATAAACATCTTGTCTTCTTGGCGCAATAAGAACTACTTCTTTATTTGCATTAAAGATGGTGCATTGCTTATCATCAAACTGAACTATGTATTTTGCATCACATAGTTGACTGACACTGATGAGATTGTACTTTAGACCACTAACCTAAGTTATCCTAGTAAAAACTATTCCACTACAGTTTACTGAACCATAACCTTCAGTGAGACATGATGAATTATCAGCAAATACCACCTGAGGTCCTGGTTCCTCTACATATTTGTGCAGATATTCTTTCACACCCGTCATGTTTCTTGAACATCCACTATCTAGATGCCAAACTGGCTCCCTGACATGTCTCTGCACAAATAGTAAACTGTGTCAGTTTTTTCTAGGACCCATCTTCTTGGAGGGCTTGGCTTTAATGGCCTTTTTAAAAGTAGCAATTGATGCATGGTTAGTGGTGGTATGGACTGAGCTTCCACAGATTTTGCATATGATTGCAGAAGTGGACTCTGTAGACTGAGAGGATGATTTGGTGATTCCTCTTCTAGCCTGAATGACCTTCTCATGTCCTGAGGTGTCATGAGTGGGATCTCCACATATATCACAACTAGGATCCATTAGACAATAATCAGGAAAATGGTCATTGAAGCCACAATGTGGGCAAGGTGAAAAAGGCTTAGCCTTTTGTTTCTGCTTCTGCTTAGAATCAGAGGGATACTTGAAAGCCTGTGCTTTAAAGTTTGCAACATTTGATGTGGCTGTGTATGACTGATGGTCAGAAGTTCTGTGATCTTCCTTTTTGCATATCATGCAAAAAAGGATTCTATAACAATTATCAGTGGAATGATTAGTATAGTTACACAGCTCACATCTTTGCTGAGGTTTTGAGGGTTTTGGTTTGGAGGTGCTTGAGGAAGCTGATTTGGGTTCCTTAATCTTGGATTGAGGAGGTTTCTCAAAAGATTCAATCTTCTCACTCAGCTTCCTGACAAGCTCAGCCAACTGATCATATTTTGAATTAGGGCTTTCAGTTTTTACCTTAGTAGGGACTGAAGTTGTTGAGTCATCAGTAGGAACTGAGACTTTAGGTGTGGGTCTCTTCAGGATTGTTTTTCCCAATCCTGAGTTCTCCTTTGGAGAATGTTGAGAGTAGAATAATGGTGTAAGGTCAGAGCATGGTGCAGCTCTTTGAAGAACTTTAAGAGGTGGGAGTGGTGCCTGTGATTCTGGTTCAGACTCATTGACTGACTCAGTGTTACTGAGTTTATCAGTGAGTCCAAGCATATCTTTTATAGACTGACTTTCAGGTTGCAAGATTTTCCCAGTCTCAAAGTTAGGTAACTTATTGACTGGGTTGTTCCTTACAACCCAGTCACTAGACTTGGGTAGCATTTCTTGCTCAAAATATATGACAGCTGGAATAAAGGCCTTTTCACTATGACCCTCACTGTTGGATTCAGTAAGTTGGTCTTCTCCTATGACTTTCTTGTTAGCACTAGGAATAAGACTCACAGTTTCATAGACTTTAGGATTCTTTTTAGTCCAGCTTTCAATGACAGCCTTTTCTTTGTTAAGTTCATTTTGAAGATCTTGATTTTGTTTCAAAATCTCAGTGTTTTGAATTTTAAGTGTAACAGCTTCTAGTTTGGCTTGTTTTAAGACAAGCAATTCATCTCTACACTTATTTAATTCTTGAACAAGATTATTATATTTTGAAAGCAAATTAAGTCTTTGCTCTTCAACAAACTTAAGATCAACATTAATGTAATTCATGTAAGATCGCCAATCAGGATCATCATCCATAGAAAGTAAAATATTTACCTTTTTCATGGTAATGTTGACCCACTCTCCATTTCTTGCATAGCTTTTTTCAACAGCCAGCTGATCACTATCTAAAAGTGCCATTAGTGCACTGACTCTAACTTCTTCATCATCTGAGGAGACCTCTTCTTCATCCCAGTCATAGGCTTCAGCTACAAGAACCTTGTTCTTTGATTGAACAGGTTTGGAAGTTTGAGCAGCCTGAGACATTGAGGGATTGGCATCAAGGAGAGCAAGCTTAGCCTTAGCTTTTCTATATTTTGCTTCAAAGTCTTTTTGACCATTTTGAACAGTTTTGTTTTGAGAATGTTGAGTAGACTGAAGCATTTTTGGTTGAAACTTGCTAGTTCCTGAAGAAGAACTATTACCAGAGAACTTATAAGATGGTTCTGAGGTGGTTTTAGAAAAAATAGTCTTTTGCAAAATGACCTTTTTTACCACATTTGAAACATTCAGTGGTTTCATTTGCTTTAGCTTTAGAAAAGTTTGACTGATTTCTTTTAATAAACCTTTTTGAATTAGCAAGGAGTGCCCTTTCTTAAAATTCTAAGTGTAAATCATTAAGGTACTCCTCACTGGTTCTTTCATCAGCCTCATCATCAGAGTTCTCTTGGAAATCCTGCACAACACCATTAGAATAAAAGGCATTTGATATGGGTGTGGTTGTCAGGGCCTTTTTGGTCTCAAGAGCTTTCTTTGAGTCAGGGTATCTCCTGGAGATTAAGTTGTCCTCATAGAAAAACTTCCCATAGATCTCAGGGAGCTCAAGAGTCTGAATGTGGTTAGCATTCCTGAGGCCCTGAGTGAAGTTTAACCACTTCTCAAGGAGACTGTTGACAAAGCCAACATTGATCTCATGCTTAGACAAAACTACACCATCATTTGATAGTTCATTTATCAAGGTTTTGTATCTGGTATAGGTCTGAGAGAGACTTTCAGAGTCTTTGCCCCTGAAAGTGTTATACTCAAGTTTCAGGTCCATAATCTTGTTTTCCTTCGTATCTGAGGGACCTTTAAAGCTATGAACCAAGTCAAGCCAAGTTTTTTTAGCTGTTGTACAGTTAATGACTGATTCCATTGTATCGTCAGGAAGACAAGATATAATGATGCTTTTCTGGCGTTGGTCTTGGTTAACCACCCTTCTCTCATCAATGGTCCACTGTGCTTCAGGTTTAGGTAACCCTTCAGCAGTCTTAAGGACAAAGGGACCTTCATTGATACATGTGATGTAGTATGGTTCCATACCAGTCAAGTAGCAAAGCATACGCTTTTTCCACTTGCTAAATTTTCCAGCTTCTAGTCTGGGAGCAACAGCTGAATAGCTTCCTCCCTTTTTGTCGACTAGCTGGGGCACATTAATATCAGTCATGGTAGGATCTTGGTTTTAAAAAACTTTTGAGCACTCTTTAGTTTTTGAAAATGTTTTACAAACCAGAGGCTCTGATACCAATTGTTGTTCCCGTTACACAATTAAATTAACTACAAAGTTAACCTAATAATGTTCCATGACTGAGTAATGTATTGATTAACAAAGTAAAATAAGTAAAATGTAAAAGATAAAACACAAAAGTTTTTCAACGTTTAAATTCTTATTAGAAGTTAATCAAAATAATCTATACCCAAGTGTTCGCGGAATAAACACTTGGGATTGAAATGACAAAGTATGGTATGTTCTCCTCACTAAACTCAAGCTATGCTTGAGTGGCAACTATGAATGAACCACTGAGCTACCTTAGGGACTAGGTTGCTCTTCGGGGGAGAAAAGTGGTTTTACGAATGTCTAAGCATTAAGTGCACAAAACTTGTCCACTTTTCTCACTTATGATCCTATTTATACACAAGTATAAAAGAGCACCCGTGACTAAAAAGACAAAAAGAATGACCTAACTAATCAGGATAAAATACTGATGTATTTTGTCCTTGTTACAAGAACCTATTTTGGGTATAAGACTGTAAGATCCCACAAAAATCCGTTATGGTAATCCTTGTTAATTAATAATAATCTCGAGTTACCGTTTAACAAAACCCATTTTTACGGGGAAATTTAAACTTTTCTTTTATTATTATCACATTACGTTTTGACAACATATATTAAATAGCAGCACGTACCTTGAAAACTCAGTGTTTCACAAAACTCCATCCACACTAAATTTACGTTACACAAATTACACATTATAGTTAAAACTACTAAACCTCACATTTATATTTCACTAACCACCTTTATTTATACAAAACATATTTCATTACACAAACCCCATTTAATTAAGCTACAACCCAACCTACTACCTACTTGCAACTCATATTAATACAAACATGTGAATACCTATACAATCTAACAACAATGGACAAACTTTTACCCACCCTCCTAAGATAATTGGATGTACTAAGATATTTGATGTCGGTAAAATACTCCAAGAAAAACACTGTCACCAATTTATACCTGTAAGATTTCATAACCATCCACGTATTCCACTGTTACCAATCTATACTTGTAAGATCTCATAACCATACACGTACTTCACACAATTGTTTATATACATCATCTAACTAAACCTCACTCACTAACTCTCTCTCACCTCACTCTCCCTCTCTAACATTTCCGACCACAAAATCCGGCCACCACAAGCACACCGCCGCTCACCCTACTACACCACCAACATCAAAATAATCCTCTCATCCTCCCCGTCACTCCTATGTACTCCACGCGCCACTTTGAAGCAAGAAGCAGTAGATCGAAGGTATATTTTCCCGGGTTGTTTCCGGTTCGAGTTTCCTACCATTCCACAGCCACCACAGCCGCCTCACATCCCTCCTCCCTCTCTTCTCGTCACGGTAAAATCAAGACACCGTTTGTTATTTACTTATTTATTTATTTTTCTTATGAAACCAATTATTGTTGTTTATGTTTTCGTGGATTTATTATAAAACGAGATTTAAAACTAACTATGAAATGAGACAATGAATTCGTGTGGTGATAAACGAATTTAAAGGCGTTATCGTTGAAACGGATTGTGGTTATTGAAAATGGATTTCGTGTGGTAAAATAATATGGTGTGTGTGATTTTCTGGTATAACAAGTCGTGAATGTGGGGCGGTACAAATTCGTTTTGGTCTCAGATTGGTTGTCGTGATTTTTTTTATTTATTTCCTCGAAGCAGTGTGGTTAAACTCATTCTAGATATTGGTTTGACTTATGATGATTTCTTATTAGTTTAATGGGGTCTGTTTGGTTGTTGTTGGTAGTAACCGAGGAATGAAGCCGAGACCACTAGGGTCTCGGCATGTAGATAATTGTTGTTGTTTTGATATTGTTGAGTGTAGTTTGGTTCGCAAAGCCACCCACGAGGGTGTTGTTTGGTTTGTAGAAGTTGAGCCGAGACCAAAATGGTCTCGGCAATGGTCTTGTGGTCGGGAC
The DNA here is from genome assembly GCA_021014915.2 of Artemisia tridentata subsp. tridentata. Taxonomy (NCBI): domain Eukaryota; kingdom Viridiplantae; phylum Streptophyta; class Magnoliopsida; order Asterales; family Asteraceae; genus Artemisia; species Artemisia tridentata. The sequence goes on along the minus strand of CP139505.1, from coordinate 168,186,349 downwards.
GTTTATTGTTGTCGATATGTTGTTGCTGTTTTGATGTTTGGAGCTATGCATAAGGGTGTTTGTTTATACTAGGCTGCACTTGGTTATATTTGGGCTTAGCAGCCCATGTGGTGCATTTGTTGGTCCATAGGGCTAGGGAGCCCATCAAGTTAGTAAGGATGCCTGTTTGTTCGTTAATCATGTTAACACAAAGGTGTGTGTGGGTTAAAAATTATAAGCACGTGTTGTTTAGTTAAATGGTTACATGTTACCAGTGTTAAAACTTTTATGGGTATTACTTTATTATGACATTGGCGCTCTTGGTACGTTTCGGACGATATTTGAAATTGTGAATTTGACTTAAATACGGATTTGGATTATTATACTTGGACGTTGGACAAATGTGGATCGCTATCGGACTTACTACATTGGACATCGGACTTATTGAACATTTTATATTAGACTCGGGCCGGACACAAGATCTTCAATAAAACCTAAACTAATATTTACAAGGTTAATAGTGGGACATAAACTTGATAAATATTGTAATTTCAGTTTTGGTTAATCCAAGTCTCGATGACTCGAGAAAAACTAGCTTTATTAACTAAACTCAAAAAAAAAAACATCATTGTCTTATACCAACAATTTGGGAATAACGGGGTAAATGCCGAAACGTACAAACTAGTTATTTGACTTGATGTTTTTATTTGTTTTAGCTCCTAAGTTGTTTTCCTTGGTTTGAGTTCTCTTGAGTTAGTTGATGTCTATTCTTTTTGGCGTGAGTTGTACGTCGAGTCTAGGTTATCTTACCACACCACACGAAACATTTAAACTAAGCTTTTGATAAGTTTTGGAAAACTGAGTAATCCACGAAAACTACGACACTTTGTCTTTTATAGCCTCTATTACTTTTGCGAGATGTATTTTGAGACAATCGTATACGTACTAGGTTGTGCACCTTCGTTGCTATATGAGACTGTTGTGATATGCTCTAGATGCCAGTCATGTCAGTGTGATCTTTGCTTTGCTGTGGCTAAGGTGAGTCGTGGCCCCTACTTTTCATACTTGTTTTTAATAACTCTTTTGGGGGAGATACATGCTTTAACTGTTTTATATTAATTGAAATCTCTTATGATTTACTCGAAATTATCAATTATGCTTTACCTATTGAAATCATGCTTGAAAAGAATACATGCTCAATATATGTGTAAATTGTCTGTCTAGCTTAAACACGGAACTTGAAACATAACATCTCTGAACTATTTGATGTAACATGATACTGAAGATTACTGTATGCATTCATGTGTCAAATGAATGAACTGTTACTTATTATAATATTTCTATATTCCACTGGAAATAATTGCCAAGATCAGAATATGTGTATTTTATGAACCTTGAGACCTATATTGCCTAAGCACACCTTATTGCCAAAAAGACCCTTTATCATGAGCCATTAATCACTGCGGTGAGCGCGAATATAGCAACAGCTTCGAAACCTGTTGGAGGACTGACAACCTATCCCACTAATACTGTGACGGAATGCTTAATCGCTAGTCGTATTAGTCGCGATGCGCTATATTTGAGAAAAATAGGAAGTGGCAAATCACCTATTACACGAGGGCATAAACTTTCGTCATTAATTTGGTGAACACTCCGTTTTATCGGTACTCTGTTAACGTTTTGCGTGTCATGAGGCTTAAGGCAATATAACTTTATGAATATATGAATGTTTCATATATATAGGATACAGCTGTATTAGAAGACCACCACTTTTCACTGATAGATTTCAGACTTTAGACTATTATTAATTTACGTGATATGATTATGAATCTCGTATTTGAACTTTAATTGTTATCATATGTGATTTAACTGAGAATTCTACACAAGACAACTCAAAATGCTTAGTATATCGTTACTGCTAAAAGTTGATCCAACATATCATTTCGAGCGTATAACAACGTAGCTCATCTTAACCTATAATTTGAAACTTATAATCAATTGAGATCATACATTATTCACTTGTGGATTTTATACAACGCAACTCTTTATTTATTTCATGAATAACTATTATAACTATACACCTTTCAAAAAGAGATATTTTCTATCAAACTCCACGAACTCACCAACCATTGTGTTGACGTTTTAAGCATGTTTATCTCAGGTAATTAACGGAGCAGGACAAGACACGGAGCGGGCATCTTTTACTCTGATAACTTAAATGGTGTAAAATCAAATATGTCATTCCTTCCAAATTATCACATCTTTTTATGGGATTTTCAAATCAAATGATTTACCTTTGTATCAAAAATATTATTTTAAATGACATATAACTTTCAAAACGCCCTTTCCGGGCCGTTTTCTGAGATTTAAATTTCGATCCTCACCGTAACACCCAAATTGTTTTTCCGCTGCCACAAACCAAATTTGGGGGTGTTACAAACAGTATCTTTAGGAAGAGGACAAACATGCTTTCTGAGTAACAATGATGACACTGCTCTTGTTCTCAAGCCTTTCAGGGAAAGTTTGACTTTGGCCTGATAAGGACTTCTCCTTATCTTTTCAGACTCTTCCCTCATTGTCCCACCTTTCTTTCAGACTTCAGGTTCTTTAGTCTTGATCTTCAGTCTTCATCTTCATTCTTTATAGTTGTTGAGGAGACTGGGGTTTAGTGAGTTATTGTCATCACTCACTGAACCTATTATCTTTTTCTTTGGCTTAAGTGACACTAAGGGAGTTCCGCCTCACTGAATGGTGAATCTTTCTTCTTAGACTCGTCCTAAGCATCCTGAAGATAACTCACTGAGTGAATGTTCACTCAGTGACCTGAGAGCGTTCACGGTTGTTTAACACTTGGGCTAATTTGTATTCAAATCCTTGTTTTTAGGACACTTGGGTATTGAATGGACCCAACACAAACGCAATACTAACTAACCAAATGCAATATAATCATAAAAATGAAAATACAATACGGATATGTAACAAATAACAACATACTGTTGTCGTCTAGCGCGGGCTATGGTTTCTCTCGGGCTGTTGTCTAGCGCGGGCTGTAACAAAGAGAGCAATGTATAACGGTTGCTTAAAATTAAAGAGCAATAACTTTTGACGACGACATGTCGACGGGATACCAAAAGTTTATAAAAAAAATTAAAAGGAGGTACATTACCTATGTCTTGGTTGTCTCGGCTCTCGATCTCTCTCTCGGCTATCACAGCTCTCGGCTGTATAAAAATATATTATATATATATATATATATATAAAATAAAAAATAAAAAAAAAAAAGAAAGAAAGAAAGAAAACAAAATCAGAAAATTAACAATTATAAATTAACAATTAACATTTATTAACAAAATCAAAAGATTAAACTTCGTTAAACAAGAAATAGTGGGGAAGAAGAAGAGGAAGAATCAAACAATAGAGGGGTTGAGGAGTGAATTAAACATGAGAAGAGGAGGAGGAAAAGTGCACAGTGGTGCTCGTGTAGTGGCGGGGCTGTGGTGTCGTAGTGGTTGGGCTGTGGTGGTGTAGTGGTAGAGCTGTGGTGGTGTAGTGGAGCTGTGATGATAATGGTGGTGGAGACGGTGGAGCTGCTTTATCGCCAGTGGTGGTGCGGTGGAGCTGCTAGAGAGAATAATTGTTATAACTTTTTTTTCTTCTAAGTGTTTGACCAGATCTGGTTTTGGTATAACTTTTTAATTGTCCCGACGACATGTCGTTGGGACCAATAAAGTTATTTTGTCATTTGTGATTTGGCGGGATAAATGAAAATTTTGGGGGGTAAATAAAAATTTTGGGTTTATGTTACCAACGACATGTCTTCGGTAACAAGTATATACTTAAAAAAATTATTTATTATAAATGCTTTTATTTAATATATAATTAACTTAAATACTTTATATTTAAAATTAAATACTGTAGTTTAAAATTAAATACTTTAATTTAAAATTAAATACTTTTATAAAATTAAAATTTTTATTTATTATAAATACTTTTATTTAATATATAATTAACTTAAATACTTTATATTTAAAATTAAATACTTTAGTTTAAAATTAAATATTTTAATTTAAAATTAAATACTTTTGTAAAATTAAAAAATTTTATATTTATTATAAATACTTTTATTTAATATATAATTAAAATTAAATAAAATAACTAGTCAAATTTTTAAGTGTCCCGGTAAATTTTCTAACATAAAATTAAAAAATTCCGCTAAAATTCTCAACGTAACATGTTAAACGGATTAAAAAAAGGTCTAACGGAGTTATGGATATACATAATATGTTAAACGAATGAGTCGATATGTTATAGATATACATAACATGTTAAACGGATGAGCCGAGGTGTTATGGATATACATCTCATGTTAAACGGATGAGTCAAGATGTTATGGATATACATAATATGTTAAAAAAAATGAGTCGATATGTTATAGATATACATCCCATGTTAAACGGATGAGTCAAGATGTTATGGATATACATAATATGTTAAACGAATGAGTCGATATGTTATAGATATACATAACATGTTAAACGGATGAGTCGAGGTGTTATGGATATACATCCCATGTTAAACGGATGAGTCAAGATGTTATGGATATACATAACATGTTAAACGAATGAGTCGATATGTTATAGATATAGATAACATGTTAAACGGATGAGTCGATACATCTCAAAACATTCCCATTGCTTCCCATCAAACACTTCCCGCCAAAACTTCCCACCAAACACTTCCCGCCAAAACACTTCCAACCAAAATTTCCCACCAAAATATTGGCGCCAAAATTTCCCAAATAAAGCTAGCAGATCTGCTCTTATCCTCACAAACACATTATATACACTTTTATCCTCAAAACAACTCAACCTCATAACCTCTTATCTTCACACCAATTTCAAAACCTAAGATGCAGCGATATAATCCTTTTATGTGTTCTTGTGGAACAGGAAATATAAAACTAAGAAAATCACATAAAAGATACATTTGGATGGGAATATTATGCATGTCCTCTTTCGAAGGTGAACAATCATACATTTCTTATTTATGTAAATATACAAAAAATCATAACATTTCCTTATTTATGTAACAGCCAAGAGAAAAAGATCATGGGTGTGGATATTTTATGTGGAAGAGTGAATTTGATGACCGGTTACGAGTAATCTCTTTTGCTTCAACATCTCAAGGTGATGGATCTGCACCAGCAGAGTGCTCAAACTGTGATGCCAAAGATCTTAGGATAAACATGCTGGAATCACAAAAACAGGTGCTAGAGACAAGAGTAAGGATGCTGGAGGTAAGACTTGAATGGCAACGAATCCCGACGACCACGACCACGCATGCCAGTCGGCTGCAATACTCCGTGAGCTGTTAGGTGACATGGACAATCTTCATATGTAGTTGTTGTTGTTGTTGTTGTTGTGTTGTTTATTGTTGTTGTTTAATAAAATGTTGTTGTTGTGGGAGCGAAATTGAGCATGAAGCTTTTCTTGCATTGTGGTTGTCTAGGTATGTTTTTCCTTTGAGTAATGACGTTGTTGTACGAAATGTGTGTCCTATTGCTGTTAGTTTAGCTAGAGGTATTAGACTTGCTCTTACGCTCGTTGTTCTAGCTAGTATTTATAAGGATTTAAGCATTTTGAAAAGTAAACTTAGCGTTGATTGTAATGATGAAAACAATGTATGGTTGATGTGGACGGTGATACATTGGGATTATTGGAACTCGAACGAGAATCAGTAAACTTGAGAAACTATTTGAATATCTCAAAGCTAAAAAGAATGGTGCAAAATGTTAATGTGCAATGGTATGACATTTCATCTTTTGTGGTAAGTTAGATGAATAGTGCACAAGGATTTCTGAACTATTAGTTAATGAAGATGCCTGCTGATTTCTATCAGGTGCCTGTTGATTTTGTACTCCAGGTCTCATAAAAAGTAAGTTCTTCTTGGTTTTCTTTTGACTTAGATCTGCATTAGTTAATGAAGATGTCTTTCTAATGTGTTCTAATGTGATATTGTACGTACGTTATCAACAATGTTTAGTTATGCATATATATGTTGTTGTTGTGAAAACTTAAGTATTTCACGAGGCTTCTTTAACAGCCGTCGTTCACCTTCGTTAGCGGCGGTGATCTACCTATCTTTTGTTGACCAGGTTCTGAGTTAACCAAATTTTGGTGTCCAAACACCCCTTTAAACAACAGGGTATTTCAAATATATAATTTTCCAACACTAAATTACATATATGCATAAAGAATGGAACTGAAGGAACAATATCACAATTAACAAACACGAAGGCAAACCTTTTATTTAAAACACGCAAGAGTTCTCAACCATATACATTTCATACAGACTCAAACGAAACAACTCGACAAGCAAACGACATAACTCGACAAGCAAACGAAACAACTCGACAAGCAAACGAAACACACGACATAGACCATAACAAACATCGCCCATTCATTTTTTTTTCTACTACTTCCCACTTTGCTAGAACCTGCACCATCTTTTCCCTTCCTTGCTTTCCTTTGCTTGATGAAATGTTCAAACATAGCTTCAAGATTTGTTGTCCTATTTCCCGGATCATCAATTTTGGTTTCCAACGTACTTTCTCCTCCAACATCATCAGCTTGAGCGTCCAACATCTCTCTGTAGTACGGCTTTTTCCTCAACCATTTTAGAATCTGGCCTCTCATCCAGTACGCGCCATCACCTACAGCCCTTTCCTCTGCCGGGGACTCCCACGAAACGAAAACGGGCGGCATCGCCGTATGCTTCACTTTTGTTGCCCTAGTTAGGCTAATGTTCTTATAAGAACCATATTCATCATAAATTTCGTAGCCATATGTATTAAGAACTTCATTAAAGAGACCCTCCGACGATAAAACCTTTGACCACTCCTCTTCCGGCGTGTAACCAACCATTGTTATGTGTGTTTTGTGAGAATTAACCATTGGGTTATGTGCGTTTTGCCGAGTTGAGGATGATTCGTTATATATAAGTAAAAAATTGGCGGGACAAAGGTAAAATGAGGCGGGAAGAAAATCCCGGCGACATGTCGTCGGTACAAAACAAGCGGGAAAAAATCCCGCCCAATTATTCGCTATTATTCACAAGCGGGGCCAGCCAAAAATTGGTCTAAATACGTCCCGACGAAATGTCGCCGGGACAATAACACTAATGACAAAAATAAATGCTAATCAAACGCTAATCAAAAGCTAATTACAATAATTTTTTTAGTTTATATGTTACCGACGACATGTCGTCGGTAACATCTTGGCGAGGCAAATTCCCGCCCAATTTTTCACTATTATTGGAGAAATCAAATTTGACCAATATGGTCCTGAAGACATGTTGCCGGGATTTTAACAAACAAAAAATTCAACGCACGCTGGTCTCGATCAAGTTTTTTTTTTTGTCGTTTAGTATAACATGCCGACGAAATTTGTCGTCGGGACCATGCTCGTCGCTAGTTCTCCTGATTCTTGTAGTGATGGAAGGCGTATCACGTTGGGCGTCAAATGGAAGACACGCCAAATATAACGGCCAGGTAAGAAGGTCAATATGACGGTCAAATGGGGAGGTTGATACTTAAGTGTTTCATAAGACGTCAGCAGAAAGAACTTAAGTATATCATCGTTGACCGTACGCCAACAATACTATATTTGGGGGACTTGACGATGTAACTGGTCCAATGGACCTGACCTGTCTAATGGAGCATCGATTTGTGGCCACTTGGTAGGATACTCCAAGTTGGTTGATGGATGAAAGCCACGCTACATGGACCCCCAGATGAAGGGCGCGTTTGGATGAAGGGCGCATCCGGATGAAGGGCACACTACATTGACATCCAGATGAATGGCAATCCACATTGACATCCAGATGAAGGGCACACCACATTGTCCATTGGGTAATTGTTGGCCCTTCATTTGTATCAATGCCCCATATTCTAATGGATTTAGTCCCCTACGCCTTCATGGCGTATCCAATGCATAGGTAACATAGCTTGACGCTCATTTCTACTCATTTCCATGATGACGTCAGATATAATGTATAAGGTACTAAATACCACCACCCTTGGTAGTTGGTCATCACACATTCTACATTATATAACCTACATATGTCTACTTTTTCTCTCTAGAATTGCTCTCAAATGGAATACGCGCCTTTATTTACAGGAGGCACGTCCTTTCATGCTTTTATTATGCCTACATTTATGTCATATTTATTATATGCATAATGTTAAATCTCTCAAGAATTAGCCCTATTTGTAAAGTAGCTCTATTCCTATTTAGGGAGTGAAGGCTAAAAATGGATTGATGAACCGTTCCATTCGCCCACGCACCGGCCCCATTCACTTGCTTATCGTAGAGGCTGTAAGTACACAATACCCCACAACTATGAATAGTATAGTGGGGTTGAAAGACAAGAGTGCCCGCATACTTCTAACTTGACCGTTGGAGGGTGGTCCTTGAGGCTTCGGTCTTGGGACTCCTTCTAACCATTTCTTTCATTTTTGTAACATTAGGCTCGGGATGACGATGAATGGCACGTGAAACTGTGAAAGTTTTCAAGACCAACCCGACAGAATTATGCTTCTTCAACAATTATAAAATGAGTGACCCAATCTAGGAATAGGCAGAAGCATGTAGCTTTATTGTTTTATTCACCCTTAACGATTTAATATGTTTTTTATTTAAGCACTACATGAAGATAGACATTTAATGACAGAGGTTCTAATGACACAAAAAAGTGTCACTAAATTTAACTTTTTAGTGACAAAGTGTGAGTAAAAACTTAAAATTTTGAGATTTAATAACACTTTTTATAGACAAAATGTGACACGAAAGACGAAAACTCTGTACTCAACCTTTTTTTGTGTCAACATGAAAAGACTTTTACCTACTGAACTTTTACCTACATTCTTTTAAGTGTGTGGGAGAAGCATAAAAAAATTTTAGTGGCAGTTTTTTATACTTTTCGTGACACTTTTTTTTACTTTTAAAGACCCTTGTTATTTATTTATTTATTTATTTATTTATTTACAATTTTTGTAGTGGAGTCTTGATATTTTTACCCTCAAATTATCTGATATTTGTACACATTTGATGGTGAGCCTTTATAACTACATAACTACTTATCTTGTTAGACTCGCTTTTTATAAAGATATCGTCACTTAAGTGAATTGGACTAGATTTGGAATAAGTAGTACACGCAGGGACTACTTATGTTAAATGGCAAAATTAGTGATCTAATAGGGCCTATAAATACCCCTCATGACTCTCCATGAGGGGTGTGGGAAAGTTGTGTATTGTTTATTCATTTTCTTTTAATAAAGATAAAGTTTCAGCTTCTCCACCCTCTCACTAACTTCTCACTCTAAAAGATGAAGATAATCATCTTCAACAGCCAACCGAGACCACCAGAACCACAGAAATCACCCGATCATCGGTTCTACATATCTTGTATTGGTGATAAGGGAGTGGGTGGTTGTTTTAGCAATCAGAGGGTGATGGGAACGTTGGACAAGTTTGGGACCAATGTTTGGAATCTGAAACTTGGAAGAAAGATCGAGCTTCAGGTAAATAAAGATTATTTAGGCTTTAAGTTTTATTTTTTATTTTTTAAACTTAATTTAGGGTTTAAGCTAACTTCAACCTAATATATTTCAACAACGCTCTCAATATCACGATTAGTTATTGTAAAACTCTATTAAACTAAAAATGGTAAAACACTACAAAAACTTGCCACATGTACCAGGTTAAAAAGGGTATAAGATTAAAAAAGTCTGGCATTTTACAAGTTTCTTCTTCAATTCATTCCCTTTTTTCTTAGATGCATGGTGTCTAGCCTTATATTTCCTTTCTGATTTTTCTTTCAATATTAAAGGTTATAGTAACTAGATTGATTTAAATTTGCTTATCCTTGATTGCATGACCTATATTAATCTCGAGATGGAGACGATTAATTAAGTGTATGCAACGTTGATTTTAATATTGAACGGTTCCGGACTTCTCCTACGTTTTTTACATTAGTGTATTGTTTTAGTTGAACTCTTGACCTCAACATCAGGATCACAACGTTCGACGAATAAAGACGTACATATATTTCACTGATGTTTCAAACAAGTTTGAAGTACCACAACCTCTTAGTTGGCGAGCACACTCACATGCCATGCATTAAACCAAAAGCCTCAGATAGCTGCATATCTATATACCACATTTGCTTAAACCTAATTTAAAAGTATAATTTACTTTATTTGTTTTGAACGAAAGTATAATTTACTTATAAAGGCTAACATGCAAATGTTACTACTCCGTATGTTTGATGTTTCAACAATAATAGCATGCACCAAGCCGCAGATACCACTGACTGTTAGTTTTATGGACATAAATTAGTAGATGTGTGTTAGGATCGAACTCGAGATCACGGGATTGCACACTTCATGTATGAAAATTAAAGAGTAATAATTAAATATAAAATGTTGTATTTAATTATTTATTACACAAATATGTAACGACAGTTAATATTTAACGAATAATGACTAACGACCGTTAACTAATAAAAGGAAATAATTATAGAGTAAATAATTGAAAAGTCGAGAAGGTTTCGGATCCCTCATTGGGATGCTTGGCCAATCGGTGGGGGATTGGGCTTGCCCAATCCTACACCAACTTGTCCTCCAAGTTACTTACACTATATAAACAATTCAAGGGTCATTGGTTTTATATCTCTTGTACACACAACTATCCCTAAATTTGTTTTTCTTGTGTTCTTTCTTTTTGGGTCGATCAAACTATAACCCTACATAGGGTCGATCGAGTTTTTGATAAAAAAAACAAAGGGTTTGGTTTTATTTGTGTTAGTTTACTAGCATAACTTTAATTCATTATAGTACGTGTATACAAGAACGTAGTACAATCACATTATTGATTGTATCTTGGATTGAATTACAAAAAAGTAAGGGGTAATTCCAATAACCCACATAAACCCTAATTAGGGTTCATAAAGTTGATTGCTTGGAATTGATTTTTGTTTTACTAGAATCAAAAAGGTACGCTTACTTTTAATTTGATTAATTAACTTACATGTTATATGTTCCTATACGCTTCTGCATGTGTACTTGATGTTTATTATTTAATTATGAGTTTTCATGATATTAAAATTCCAACAGTAGCATCAAGAGCCTTGGAAAATGTTTAATTAATTACCAAAACCTATGAAAAACGTATCTTGAATTGTGTTTATACATGTTGATCGGATTTTAGGGTTTATCCTAATCGAGCCCTAATTTTTAATTTAGGGCCGATTGCCCTTTATTATTTTTTAGGGTTTTTGTTTGGTAATTTAATTTGATTAGAAACCCTAGGATTAACATGTTATGTTTATGTGTTTAAGTATGCGATCTTGTGGCAACTTGATAATTGTTATGTAGAATCCATGAAAACGTGCATATTTGGCATGGATTTATTGTCGATATAATTTAAATTGTTTAAGTTGGCTATATGAATTAATTGTTAAGTTTTTCACATGTTTATTTATTGATAATTTTTGAATTGGGAAAGACCTCATTATAATTAATAAATCAATTACGTGCTATGTGGTATATATTTAATTATGGCTTACGCAATCGATACGTCGATGCATTTGGTTCACTTGCCTTTGTAAGTGGGAGCCTTAGTTAAATATATGCATTATAAACCTAGAATTGATTATTAATAGGTTTTATCGAATAAAGTTTGCATGTGGCTACATGTTTTACACATATTAATGGTTATGTTATGTGTGTTTATTTAGTTGTGCCATTTTTTATTTTTATTACTTGTTTTTGTTTATTTTTGTTAGACATGTTTATAAACAAAAAGGGTAATTTTTGAATAGAAAAATAATATGGACTAAATAATGGTGAAACAATGAATTATTTTAGAAGAGTTAAATTTTTAATAGTTTAATTGAGTGATAAGTTTTGTACCAATAGTAAGAACGGCTCACCCAAGTGTGACAAACTATAAGAGGGGTATAAGGAGTGTACGCGTTAAATTGTGACCTTAAAGAAACGGGTTTTTAATTGGCTTTTAGCTAACCTTAGTTTCTCTTCTCCTTTGTGCGTCAAATTGAAGCTATCAAGTACGACTATTTTCTGGTACAAAATCATCTTAAGGGTGAATTAGCTTTAATTCCATGCGCCACTTTGTAGTAATTATCCAAAACACTAAGTCTTGCGACTTATGCAAAAGTATGATATAATGGATGATAATTAAAGGTAAATTCTTTGATTGGTGAACCCAATACCTAAATCAAAACTTTGATAATTTAATCTTATTGAATTGGTTGATAATTTTTTTTTTTTTTTATATTTTTTTTTAATCATTATTAAAACCTATGTTATGAAGTTGTATGCAAGCTTCTTCATACATATTTTGATATACACATCAAAACTAGTACCCTTAAAATTAAGTAAATGCCATCTAATTAAAAGAGCACTTGAAGTTGTGATTTATGTCATGTGAGAGCTTGGACTAGATTGCAATGGAAAGGTAAATTTCATACTTTCATTACTAGCAGATCAACTGATGTAATGAAACTATGTTAATTTGCAATTTTTTAAATTAGACGACTTAATCGAGTTGTAAGGGAGAATTTGGACTCAAGGCATAAGATGGGGATAAAACATGCTTACATTGCAACTATGTTTGGCAATGTAAATCCCATAATGATCTAGGAATTGGAAAATGTTTGTCAATTATTGTTCGACAATTACCTTGTTGAATACTTACATTACTAGCAGATCAACTGATGTAATGGAACTATTTCAATTTGGGTTTTAGCTTTAAGAAAATTCTATGGTTTATATGAATATTAACCAATAGGTATTTAATTTTCTTAAAGATTGTATTATCGAAAATACTAAAATTGAATTTTGTAAATTCTTTTAAATGTAATAATGCAACATTAAACCGTAAACGCGGGATATTCTTTTATTGGTAAATTGATCTACACCCATAGGGGTTTTTGGCTAGAGTCAACTTTACTAAAAAAAAATAAACCTAGTCTCCTTTATATGAGAGAAGCGTGAGACTTAATCCTATTCTTTTTCATGAATGAGAAAGGTATGATAGGAAAATTATAATTCTCTAAATTCTAAGAAATAACTCATAGCAAACTTTAATAGTTAAGAAAATTGCACATTTTCTGAGTTATTAAATTAGAAGCTAGACTGATTACCGTAAAATTGGTAAAAGACAAACTAGCATAATTTATCTAGTTGTTGTTCGTTTAACCCTTTAGAGGTACTACATACCATTGTGGGGATGATAGACCAATTAAAGGAAGAAATTGCATGCCCAATTTTTGAGTTAATTGTATTGATGGATAGTCCATTATCTACATAGTAGAATACATTCTTGGAGTGCCTAAGTAATTGTTACGTATGAGCCTTCAAAGATGTAGGAAAGTTAAAAGCAGGATATTTGTTTTCATTGGTTATGAAACACTTACAATGTTGTCAAATCTAGTTGGAGCATTGAATCTTATTACTAAATAAGGGATTATTGTAATGTTCTCTAATTCAGTGGGAGCTACAAGCTTTGTCATCTTGGTAGTAACCCAGATTATCTCTAGAATGTCTTGAGATAATTACTTTCCAATTGTAGACACTTGTGTTTTTATGGATAGTCATGTACGTTTCCTTACTAGACAATGTGGTTCTATATCTACTAATTATGTTAATATCTATGATACAATCATATTGATCACATAAACAAACGAGTGACGTGTTGTTTATCTGATACATGATGTTGTTCCATGCACAAGTGGAAGAAATCTTTATTGTGTGCAAGGTACAACACATAGGAATATGATTTAAAGGATTGTCTTGACCACAAGGTAAGAAACTAATGTTCTAAATTAGACACCTATTAGAACATGTGTCAATATTAACAAGACTACTTCAAATTTGAATATTCATATATTCTTGGAATGTCATAAATAAATGAAGTAATTAATTAACTTGTAATTACTATTGAAACCAAATTGGTGGTGTTCATGAATACTTTAGTTAAATATGTTTATGTTTTATTGTAAAATCACAAACATGAAGTCTTATAACCGTTACAAGACTTATAATAAAGTAAGACGTTAACTTGCTATGTTTTTAAACAAGAAGACATTGAGTTGATTAATGATTTATAACGTATAGTGGGAATATATAATAGTTTATGTTTTCTTGAAACATAGACATGAAGTGACTTGGTGACCAAGTACTTGTGTTATAAAGCATTCAATTGGCTTGGGAATTCTATTATACCATTAAGTTGATTAAGTTGGAAAATAGATCAGCCAAATGAGTATATGTTTATCTTACATATTGTTAGATTATCTCACAATATTAGTTCTAATGAAGTACCACAAGTTTGTGGTGTGTTCAGTTAGGAGAATCAAACTTTATTGGTATTGTTTGATTAATGATAACTATAACTACTTTTCTTCCAAAAAGTTATCAAAGGTTAAGAATATTGAGTATGGATTGAACATACTTAATAAGACTCCAACCTAGAAGATTAATAAGACACCATTATATTATGGAATGTGATGAATCACATTAAGTCTTAAAATAGAAGTTCTTAATTTGTTGAACAACTTATGAAGTAGGATATTAACAAACTTAGAGTCAGGAACTGTCATTGTGTTTTGTAATGTCCCAAAAGAGAACATTGTATTGTTGCTCTACTTGCTAAGTATTTATAGATAGTTTATAAATTGCAAAAGGCAAGTGGGACTTTTTATCTTGAAAAGATAAAATTGCAAGATACCCAATCTTCTAAAAATACACTAGTGAATGTCATGATGAGGTTAAACATGTTAATGTTAAATCTCAAGATGATGGAATTCTCATTCATAGATCCGCAAGGATATCTCAAATATTTGAATAATAAGCTGAGGGTTAAGAGTTACAGGATTATGGTAAACCTGATAATCATTATGATACATTACCAAATATTGAATTGGGTAAAGTACTTATGTTGTGAATGTTAAAGATGTTGTCCAATAGATAATCGATTTTTTGAAACTTGATTTATCTTAATAGTTAGACTAGAAAATGAAGATGAGTTTCTTTAAAGATAAGATAACCCTAGTGGTTTAAATCTTTGTGCAGAAATCATATGGACAATATTGTACACATATTTAATGCATGTCTTATGACAAGATTATTGATCACACTTAAGCAATTAACTGTGATGGAATATTCTTTCTAGGTGCATTAAATGTATAAAAATTATGATTGTCATCCTTAGTTTCATTAATATGAAATTGACAATGGAATATCAAAACTCTTTCTTGAGTAATTACTTGTGTGAGGACGATAAGTAATCAAATGGAGTATTTGAATTCAAATAATCTTTGGAAATGTACAAAGTGCAATAATTAATAAATGGATTAATGCATGCATCTAGAAAATATACTTATGTTTAATTATTAAATCCAATTTTTGATTTATAATTGAAATAAGATAATTTCTAAGTATTCCTGAAAGCTAGTGGGAGTATTATGTTTATTTTCTTAAATCATATATGTTGCATAACATATAAAAAATAACATTCCATATAAGTTAAATGTTAAGTCTAAGTTTGGAATGAAACTTTACTTGAAAGATTTAAGAAGTAAAACATACAACATTGGAATACATGTTTATTGTTATAAACATAAGCGGTAAAATAATTAATTCTAATAGAACATGATATACTATTAGAAAGTCTAAGGGCCCGTTTGGTTTGTAGATGGGTTTAGGATTCGAATTAGGATTTGGATTTAAATTTGGATTTGGATTTGAATTTGGAATTTGAATTAAATGAAAAGAGAGAAAATAAATGATTGATAAATTTATTTTATATATTTGTTTAAAATATAAAAGTAAAAAATAAGAAAAAAAATATTTGTAGTTAGAAAAAAACTTCAAATAAAAAAAAGTTTTTAATTGACCACATCTATTGAAACCCATTATATACCCACCAAGTTCCCCTTGATTCATTTTTTGGTGTCAGATGATTGTGTCAGGGGTATCAAAAGATACCAAACAAGTTTTTCATATTATCTGTCATTCTAAACCATATAAAAACCTTATACCAAACGGACCATAAATGGATACATATCTTTGAAAAGATATAACATGAATGAAATCTAAGTTTGACATAGGATTTTTCATGTACATCATGTTATTTGTTGTATCATGCTTGAAAGATGATTTGACAACATTAATATCTAATTGAAAGTTATTAGATAAATAAGTGTAATGAATATGGTTGGATATAGAATTACATCCTCAGCCTGGAATTGCTCCTAGATTCTAAGTATGAACAATATGCCAATTGTTGTGCAAATTGTCATAGCCAACAAACTTGAAAGTTTGGTAGGTATCAAACATTACACAATAGATATTAAAGTTTACGGAGTTTTAAAGAGCATATTGTTGTTTGTATACAATGATGCTGGTTTAATTGAGATGACACTCAATACTAGTCATGGTAGGATTTCATCATTGTTAATGGCTATGTAAACTAGTTGTGCTCACTAAGAGCATAGTTGCACAATATATTAAAGAATAGAATACTTTAAACTTTAAAATGTTTGGAAGTTTGATTATCATAAATTGGTGGTAGAGGATGTCACACACTTTATGAAGTATTATGTGGCAATATCAAATTATTTGAATGCACACATATAAGAACTTCACTAATTGAATTATTGAAAGGGATAATGCTATGTAAATGTATCCAACTTGACACCATATACTAAGTTGTACAATGAACTATTAATCTCGCAAAAGAATACAGGAACTTACTAATCTTGACTATCTTGTGTACTCGATCTACGTGGCAAGAATTTTAGCTGAGTTGGCAAGCCATGTGGCGTTGACGCCGTTATATTATTACAATACTTCGTTATTTGACCCGTTTGACCGTTATTTGACCCGTTTCCCATCTAAATTGACCCGTTTCCAATGCAAACTGTTATTTGATCCATCAATAAAAATAAAAATCCCCAAATCCAAAATTAGGGCTCAATTTTTTACCCTAATAATAATGATCATCACTTTATTAATCCCAAATTCATATTCAAATTCAATTTCATACAATCAACACTGTAATATCCCACAAGAATCAATCCCAAAAAAAACCCAATTCACAAAAACCCCCAATTTGTACCTGGGAATGACATATTCAATTAAAAAGATGATTTAGATGAACACAAACCTTAATTCCACCTTTGTCATCTTCAACCTGTCCTTTGAATAGGTTTGTAAGGGGCCTAGCACCAACACCAACTACCACAATATCTGCTTCTAGCACCCTTCCGTACTTTGTCCACCTTTGTCCTCTTCAAACGGATCCGCTGCATGAGTACAAACCTCCCCATCATCATTCTGGGTAAACTCAGAAGCAACTGTGCCCTTGATGATAGTCACTTCCTTTTTCTGATAATAGGCCTCGTAGAAAGCAGCAATATCAGCAGTGAATAGACGAGGCACTGTTTAAACATGACACAAATCAGCAGTTAAGTGTTTATGCACTCAAATCAGTGGTGGCAAATTAAAGCCATTTACTACTAAATGCCTAAATGGGTTGTTGATCTCGGCTATATTTATCTCTAATGGTTCATACAGTATATATTAAAAAGTTATAGAGAATAGCAATGTGTTATTTAAGAGCTGAAATCAAAACAAACATAATCATATAAGCACTGAAATCAAAACAAGCAACAAGGGTTGATGGTGCAGGGCAAATCAGTCCTGGGAGACCACTTTTGAGCTTAGCAATAAGCCACAAAAGCAATAAGCATACCCATCAAACTTCAAACCAATTAAGAACATACACCACAGATCATTTAAACCAAAAAATCAGGCACTGAGATCTTCAAATAAGCACTTCAAATGGTTCTAAAAAATTGCTTGAACAGGTCTGCATAGACTTTGGCATTCTGATGCACAGTTGTCACTAAAATGACCATAACTAACCAGGAACTTAATCAATTCAATCCAACTTTTAAACCACCACTTAATACACTCGGGGGGAATTTTATGAACTCCCTTATATCTATTTCAAACAAGAATTGCTACAATTTGTTTTAGAGCATGTTGAAGATATAAATGTGGAAACCCTTCTTGAGGTACTCGAAAGATCCTTTCAAGCTTCAGTGCCTAACTTCTTGCACATAAGAACCATTATGTATCCATTTCTATTGACATAATAAAAACATAATGATCTCTTTTTCTTCCAGGGTCTGCTAGAGGCACGTGAGGAACTTAGGCCATTACTATCCAAACCAAATGATCGACTCAAGGATCTGCTCTTTTTGGACATTGCCCTAGATTCAACTGTAAGGACAGCCATTGAAAGGAGCTATGAGGAGTTGAACAATGCAAAGCCAGAGGTAAACCATATTTGCAGTAGGTTTTATTTCTGGTTTTACCCTCCTAGTGTTGTGTGTTTTGTTAGCACAACAATACATCTCATTCAAACCCCATTATACATTCTAAATTTCTAATTATTGACCTCAATGTTTTGCAGAAAGTTATGTATTTAATCACTCTTCTTCTTGAGAACCTCATTCTCTCATCAGACAACAATGTGGATCTGATTTATTGCTTAAAGATAACAAGAGTGTAGATGAACAGTAGCATACAATTATACCCATTTTTAAGCTTATTCCAAACACCCCTTTATCTAGGCTGTTTTGAGATTTATGCTAAAAGAAACCTATTTAAGCTATGATTCTGAACCACAATAGATTAACTAAGTAATTTAAGCACTAATTAACATTTCTACACTAGAAATAAGCACTTAATAAGCTAGTCCTATATTATCCTAATGGAGATGTAAACTGATAACAAGCACTAAAAACGCAATATAACACTAAAATAATCACAGAAAAGCTATAACAGAACTAGCTTATCTTCCACAACTGAATTTAAATGATTACACTAAGAAAAAAAAAGCAAAAAAAAGAAACCGAATATCAAAACCTACCTTGTAATAAAGATCTTGAAGCCGAGAAAACATCAACAAGATTCAAAAAGGTGGTGGTGGTATGTTCACAGTATCAACAAGATTCGAATCGTGGGTTTATGAATTCTATTTATAGGTTTTTAGAGTTGTTCAATCGTGGTGGTCGGAAAAGTTTAAGGCCGGTATTTGAAGGTGTTGGTTTACCGACGACGGATGTGTGTGTGTGAAGATGATGGTGATACAGTGGTGAAGCGGTTATGGTGATTTTTGTTTAATTAATTGTGTGTGAAGATGATGGTGATACAGTGTGAAGATGTTGGTGAAATTTTTATAAGCCGACAAAAATTATGCCAGCGTGGATATCCAACGTGGCTGCCAGCGTGTTAAGTACAAACGGTAAACGCCTTAATCACCCGTTAATACACAAGATAGTCAAGATTAGTAAGTTCCTGTATTCTTTTGCGAGATTAATAGTTCATTGTACAACTTAGTATATGGTGTCAAGTTGGATACATTTACATATCATTATCCCTTATTGAAATAAGTATTCTCAAAATTCTGATAGATCAAAGTTGGTTGATTTATGTCTTGTCAACAAGTATGATTGTCATAGCTTGAGGCATAATTCATCAACTAGAATTTTCATGCATTGATCTATTTAGTATTTGGATAAAGGATCTTAAGCATTTATTATTTGTAATGAATTTAAGTACTTGGTACATTTATTTTTATTAATAATAAATTGTGTCATATATTTGCATGTTTAATCCGCGAATAATTTAGTTATTCTAAATCGTCCGTTGTCAATTAATGATATAGGAATATTATTAAATTAAGACAAATGTGAGTTTTGGTATGATATATACTTGAAAGTATATTGATGCGTTGACATACAAAGTCACATGATATTCAATGAATTGAATATATAACTTATCTCAAACCACATGATGTTACTTTATGGATATTGTTATTAAGTAAATCATGAATAGTTATCCTCAGACTTAAGATACCAGATAACTGTTATGAATGTAGTGCATTATATGGAACAATTTAACGCTACACGTAACTGGTAGTCATAAGGATTGTTTTCGGAAGTGTTACAAAATTCATGGGTTATGCTTGTAGTCATGATATAATTTGTTCCTTCAAATTTATTTTGGAGTTTAATACTGTTGGGCCCCTTTTAGGGTTGACAAGATGTTTGCGTGGCCACGCCCAAGATCTCCCTTGAATATGTTCAAAAGATTTGGTAATCTTGCTCAATCATAAACAACGAGAAACAGAATAGTTGAATAAAGAATGACTTAGATCCATATCTTTATTTAACGTGGTATTAGTAACAAAAGGATAATAATAATGATGAATCATTAAAAGGTTTTTCCAGGAGACCTTACTCGAGATCGTACTAGAGGCATCGGCGTGTTGCTAGACGCCAACCGATATGATCACACTATTAAAATATGTCCAAGTGAGAGCTGTTAGTTTTATGGACATAAATTAGTAGATGTGTGTTAGGATCGAACTCGAGATCACGGGATTGCACACTTTATGTATGAGAATTAAAGAGTAATAATTAAATATAAAATGTTGTATTTAATTATTTATTACACAAATATGTAACGACTGTTAGTATTTAACGGATAATGACTAACGACCGTTAACTAATAAAAGGAAAGAATTATAGAGTAAATAATTGAAAAGTCGAGAAGGTTCCGGATCCCTCTTTGGGATGCTTGGCCGATCGGTGGTGGATTGGGCTTGCCCAATCCTACACCAACTTGTCCTCCAAGTTACTTACACTATATAAATAATTCAAGGGTCATTGGTTTTATATCTCTTGTACACACAATTATCCCTAAATTTGTTTTTCTTGTGTTCTTTCTTTTTGGGTCGATCGAACTATAACCCTACATAGGGTCGATCAATTTTTTGATAAAAAACAAAGTGTTTGGTTTTATTTGTGTTAGTTTACTAGCATAACTTTAATTTGTTATAGTACGTGTGTACAAGAATGTGGTACAATCACATTATTGATTGTATCTTGGTTTGAATTACAAAAAGGTAAGGGGTAATTCCAATAATTCACATAAACCCTAATTAAGGTTCATAAAGTTGATTGCTTGGAATTGATTCTTGTTTTACTAGAATCAAAAAGTACGTTTACTTTTAATTTGGTTAATTAATTTACATGTTATATGTTGATATATGTGTTGGGTTCGTAAAACACCCAATTATCTTAAACAGGATTTGAACACAAATTAAGCCAAGTGTTTGCTAAACCGAGAACAATTCAAGTCACTGAGAGAACAGCCTCTCAGTGAGTCATCTTCAGGATGCTTAAGGCGAGTTCAATAAAGGACTCACTCTCAAGAAGGCGGTACTCCTTGAGTAGGACTTAAGCCAAAGAAGAAGATGATGGTTCAGTGAGTGTTGGACAAGAACTCACTGAACCCCAGTCTCCTCAACAACATTAAAATGATTGAAGACTGAGGAACCAATGCCTGAAGAATAGGCGGGAACAAAAGGGAAAGATCTGAGAAGATAAGAGTGTCAGACCAAACACTCTTATCTTGTCAGATACCAACCTTCCCTATTGCGGCTAAAAGTCATGGAGTGTCAGCCAACAACTCCCAAAGTCTTATTAGCCCATTCCTATTGGTTCTTGGAAATGACAATTACTGTTTGTAATTGTCAGACACGCTACCTCAACAACTTGTAATATTTTAATCACTTATACTTAGATTACTTGTGTATAAATAGATCAGATGGAGAGAAGTTATGTGTGCTTTGTATATTGAAAGCTTAGAACTTTTACAAAGTAACTTCTCTCCTACAAAGAGTATACAACTCACTGAGATAGCTCAGTGGGTATATTGTTACCACTCAAGCAAAACTTGAGTTTCGATAGGAGACACCATAAACCCTTGTCTATTCAATCCCAAGTGTTTGTTCCGCAAAACACTTGGGTAATAGATTCTTGGAATTATTTCTAATAAGAATTTAAACGTTGAAAAATATTGTGTTTTTTATATTCACGTATTATAACTGTTAGAAATATTCTTTGCATTGATCTCAGTCATAAGCTCACTTAGTTTAACTTAATTGTTATTACTCGGTGTGCTAAGGGAACAACAAGTGGTATCAGAGCCTCTGGTTTATAAAACCTTTCAAAAACCCAGAGAGCTCCAGGTTTTTAAAACCAAGATTCTAAAATGAATGATACCAATGTACCCCATTTAGTCGATAAAAAGGGTGGCAGCTATTCTGCTGTAGCACCCAGACTTGAGGCTGGCAAATTTAGCAAATGGAAAAAACGTATGATTTGCTATTTAACTGGGATGGAACCCTACTACATCGCTTGTATCAAGGATGGCCCATTTGTCCCAAAAACTGTTGCAGGGCTAATTAAGCCTGAAGCTCAATGGACCATAGATGAGAGGAGGGTGGTCAATCAGGACCATCGCCTGAAAAACATCCTTATATCATGTCTTCCTGACGATATAATGGAATCAGTCATCAACTGTTCTACAGCCAAGCAAACTTGGGATGACTTGGTAAATAGCTTTGAGGGTCCCTCAGATACCAAGGAAAATATGGTCATGGACCTTAAACTTGAGTACAATACTTTCAGGGCAAAGGACTCTGAAAGTCTCCCTCAGACCTACACCAGATACAAGACTTTGATAAATGAGCTATCAAATGATGGTGTAACTTTATCTAAGCATGAGACTAATGTTGGCTTTGTCAACAGTCTCCCTGAGAAGTGGCTCAACTTCTCACAAGGCCTGAGAAATGCTAACCACATTCAGACCTTGAGCTCCCTGAAATTTATGGGAAGTTTGTCTATGAAGACAACTTGATCTCAAGGAGATACCCTGACTCAAAAGCTCTTGAGTCCAAAAAGGCCTTAACCTCCACACCCATATCAACTGCTTTCTATTCTAATGGTGTTGTGCAGGATTTTCAAGAGGATTCTGAAGATTAAATTGATGAAAGGACTGGTGAGGAGTACCTGAACGACTTGAACTTGGAATTCCAAGAAAGGGCACTCCTTGCTAGTTCAAGACGTTTCATCAAAAGAAATCAGTCCAACTTTACAAAACCAAAAGCAAATGAGACCACTGAATGCTTTAAATGTGGTAAAAAGGGTCATTTTGCTAGGAACTGTTATTCTAAAACCATCTCAGAACCCTCTTATAAATTTTCAGGAAACAGTTCCTCAGGAACTAGCAAGTTTCAACCAAAAATGTTTCAGTCCACCCAACAATTTCAAAACAAGGGTCAAAAGGATTTTGAAACAAAATATAGGAAAATCAAAGCTAAACTTGCACTTCTTGAAACTAACCCCATATTGTCTCAGGCTGCTCAAACATCCAAACCTATTCAAACAAAGAACAAGGTATTAGTAGCTGAAGCATATGATTGGGATGAAGAAGAGGTTTCCTTAGATGAGGAAATAAGAGTTAGTGCACTGATGGCACTTTCTGAAGAGGATCAGGTGGCTGTTGGAAAAAGCCATGCTAGGAATGGAGAGTGGGTCAACATCACCATGAAGAAGGTAAATACTTTACTTTCTATGGATGATGATTCTGATTGGCAGTCTTACATGAATTATATTTGTGTTGATCTAAAGTTTGTTGAGGAACAAAGGCTTAACCTATTTTCAAAATATAACAATATTGTGTCAGAATTGAATAAATGTAGAGATGAACTGCTTGCACTGAAACAAGCCAAATTAGAATCTATTACTCTACAAATTCAGAACACTGAAATTTTGAAACAAAACCAAGCCCTTCAAACAGAATCTTAAGAAAGAAAAGGCTGTTATTGAAAGCTGGACCAAAAAGAACCCTAAGGTCTTTGATTCTGTGGGCTTAATTCCTAAGATAACTATAGGAATTGACCACCTCACTGAAACCTCCAGTGAGAGTCCCATGAAATGACCTTTGTTCCAGCTGGCATATCCTTTGAGCAAGAGATGGAACCCAAGTCAAATGACTGGATTGTCAGGGACAACCCAGTCAGTAAGTTGTCCCAAAATTTGAGACTGGAAACATCTTGCTCCCTGAAAGTCAGGCTCTGAAAGGTATGCTTGGACTCTTTGACCAACTCAGTATTTCTGATCCAATCAGTGAGCCTGAATCAGAATCAACTCCTCCACTCCCTCCACTAAATACCCTTCAGGGTGCTGCACCAAGCTCAACCTCCCACCATTGGTCTACTCCCCACACTCTCCAAAGGAGAGATCAGAAAAGGTAGAATCCTCCTGAGAAGACCACCCCTTGAAGTCTCAGTAAATACTGATGACTCATCAACTTCAGTCCCTTCTGAAGTAGCAACCCAAAGTCCTGATCCAAGAATTGATCAGTTGACTGAAATGGTCAGGAAGCTAAGTGAGAAGATTGCATCTTCTGAAAAACCTTCTCAATTAAAGAAGGAACAAAAACTAGCTTCCTCAAAGACCAAACCCAAACCAACCAAACCCCTGAAAAAGTGTGAACTGTGCAACTATACAAATCATCTCACTGATGATTGCTATAGAGTCCTTTATTGCATGATTTGCAAAAAGGAAGATCACTGGACCTCTGATCATAAAAAATGCTCAGTCATGTCAAACTTTTCAGGACTTAAGGCTCAGTGCTTGAACTACCCTTCTGATTCTAAGCAGAAATAGAAGCAAAAGGCCAAGCCTTTTCCACCTTGCCCATTGTGTGGATTCAATGACCATCATCCTGAGGATTGTCAAATTGACAAACACTGTGAATCTAGTAGAAGTTCCACTCAGAAATCCTCAGGAAAAGAGAGGGTCATTCAGTCAAGAAGAGGAATGAATAAACAATCCTCTCAGACTACAGAGGCTACCCCTGCGACTAAATGCAAAACATGTGGTAGCTCAGTCCACTCAACCACTGACCATGAATCGATTAATACTTTCATAAAGACCTACAAAACCAAACCCTCCATGAAATGGAGTCCTAGAAAGAACTGACCTAGTTTACTATTTGTGCAGAGGCATGCCAGGGATCCTGTTTGGCATCTAGACAGTGGATGTTCAAGGAGCATGACTGTGTTAAGGAGTGTCTGCACAAATATGTGGAAGAACCAGGACCCAAAGTGATATTTGCTGATAATTCATCATGTCTCACTGAAGGTTATGGTTCAGTAAACTGCAATGGTATTGTCTTTACTAGGATAGCTTATGTAAATGGTCTTAAGTACAATCTGATCAGTGTTAGTCAACTATGTGATGCAAAATACATAGTTCAGTTTGATGATAAGCAAGGAACCATCTTCAATGCAAATAAGGAAATTGTCCTCATTGTACCAAGAAGACAAGATGCTTATGTATTAGACATGTCCAGTCTAACTCAGGATGGAACTTGTCTCTTTGCTAAAGCCACTGATACACTCAATTGGCTTTGGCATAAGAGACTCACCCACCTGAACTTTAAAAACATAAACAATCTTGTAAAACAAAACAAGGTCCTTGGCTTACCATGACTAGTGTTTTCAAAGGATAAACCATGCTCAGCTTGTGAAAAAGGTAAACATCACAGAGCATCTTTTAAAACCAAAACCAACTTTTCCATCAGGAACTGCCTACATCTTCTCCATATGGATCTATTTGGACCTGTCAGTCCAAGGTCTATTAACCATGAGAAGTATACTCTGGTCATAGTGGATGAATACTCTAGATACACTTGGGTATTCTTCCTGATCAAAAAGAGTCAGGCAGCTGAAACAATCATGTCCTTTGTCAGGAACATTGAAAATCAAAATGACATTAAGGTCAAACAGATTAGAACTGACAATGGGACTGAGTTCAAAAATTATGAACTAGAATGTTTCTGTGATGAAAAGGTATCTCCCAAAACTTTTCCTCACCATACACACCTGAACAAAATGGTGTTGCTGAAAGGAAAAATAGAACACTCATTGAAGCTGCTAGGACAATGCTAAGTGGATCAGTTCTTTCCAAATATTTTTGGACTGATGCAGTCAAAACTGCCTGTTATACACAAAACAGATCCATCATTGTCAAGAGACATGGGAAAACCCCATATGAGTTATTCAAAGGAAGAATCCCTGACATCAGCCACTTTCATGTCTTTGGGTGTCATGTGTTTATTCATAATCACAAGGATCACTTAGGGAAATTTGATGCAAAAGTTGATGATGGATACTTCCTGGGATACTCACTTGTCTCAAAAGCCTTCAGAGTGTTCAACACAAGGAGACAACAGACTGAGGAAACATTTCATGTTACCTTTGATGAGAGCACTGATGCAATCAGGTTCTCAACTGCCTCAGTAGAAGAGATAGGAATTGATAACTCTTCAAGATATCCTCCTGATGAATATCTTCCTGAAAACAATCCTTCCATCAGTATCAAGATGATGCTAACATCTCCTATTACATAATCCCTCACAACCTACCTAACCCAACCATCACTGAGTTTGTTGAGGCACATGCAAACACTGATGAAATTAATCAGTCTGCTCAAAATGCTCAAGAACCAAACAATCTCAGTGATCAGGTAGACACTCAAGATCCAATCAATGATCATGTGTCTACTCCAGAACCAACCCCTCCACCCAATCAGGCCTCCACAAGTTCAAATCTGTATCCTGGACCTCAGGAAAGTTGGACTAGGTCTCAGGACATTGAACTTGTCAATATTATTGGAAAGCCTACTGAAGGCATGCTCACCAGGAGCATGGCTGCTAGTCTAAGAGCAGCCTCAGCCAATGAATGCCTATTTGTGGACTTCATTTCACAATTGAACCCAAAAGTGTTAAAGAAGCACTTACACATCCAAGTTGGGTTCAGGCCATGCATGATGAACTGGAACAATTTGACAGAAACAAGGTAATGACCTTGGTCAAATGTCCTAAGAATGTCTCAGTCATTGGCATGAAATGGGTATTCAAAAACAAAACTGATGAAAATGGCATAGTCATTAAAAACAAAGCCAGACTTGTAGCCAAAGGCTATAATCAACAAGAAGGCATTGACTATGAAGAAATATTTGCACTAGTAGAAAGGATGGAAGCCATCAGGATCTTCCTTGCTTTTGCTACATACATGAACTTCAAGGTGTACCAAATGGATGTTAAAAGTGCATTCTTAAATGGTTCACTGAAAGAAGAAGTTTATGTTCAGCAACCTCCTGGATTTGAAAGCCATGAGTTTCCTGATCATGTCTGTAAGCTTAATAAAGCCTTTTATGGACTGAAACAAGCTCCCAGGGCATGGTATGAAACTCTTTCAGCCTTTCTGATCCAAAACAAATTTGTTAGAGGCAAGATAGACAACACATTGTTTATCTATAAGACAAATACTGATGTCATACTAGTACAATTGTATGTTGATGACATCATCTTTGGCTCAACAAGTTACAAGCTTTGCAAACAATTTGAAAAACTAATGGCTAAGCAATTTGAAATGAGCATGATGGGAGAATTAACCTACTTCCTTGGTCTTCAGATCAAGCAGACTGATAAAGGAACCACTATCAGTCAAGAGAAGTATGTTAAGAACCTACTGAAAAAGTATGAACTCAGTGACTGTGCCTCAGTCAAGACTCCCATGGTTCCCCCAAACAACCTTGGTCCTGATCTCATGGTAAACCAGTAAATCAAACTCTCTTTAGAGGAATGATAGGATCACTGATGTATCTACTTGCATCAAGGCCTGATATCCAATTCTCAGTATGTCTATGTGCCAGATATCAATCTGACCCAAGAGAATCACACATCACAGCTGTGAAAAGGATATTCAGGTACCTGAAAGGTACTCCAAACCTTGGATTATATTATCCAAAATGCTCAGGCCTTGATCTTAAAGGATACTCAGACTCTGACAATGCTTGATGCAACATGGACAGAAAAAGCACCTCAGGCTCTTGCCAAATACTTGGTGGGAAACTAGTCTGTTGGAGTGCTAAGAAGCAACAATCAGTTGCCTTGTCCTCAGCTGAGGCTGAATATGTTGCAGCAGCTAGTTGTTGTGCAAATGTACTCTGGATGAAAAGTCAACTCAGTGACTATGGAATTCAGTATAAGATGGTACCCATCTTTTGTGATAACACAAGTGCAATTGCAATCTCAAACAACCCTATTCTTCATCAGAGAACAAAACACATTGATATTAGATATCATTTCATCAGGGACCATGTCATGAATGGTGACATTGAATTACACTTCATTCCTACTGAATATCAGTTAGCTGATATATTCACCAAACCATTGGATGAACCAACTTTCACCAGACTGAAAGCTGAATTAGGAATGCTGGATATAGAGAATCAGTCCACTGATTGATTTCTCCCAACCAATTGTCAATTAAAAATAAACCTCAGGTCCCTGACTCAGTGTGTACATCAGTGAAAAAAATCACTGAATCCTCAACCTCAGGAACTAAACCCAAGTTCCTGAAATCTTTAGGGTTCAGGAACTAAATCCAAGTTCCTGAATCCTTGTAGCTCAGGAATCATTCCATATTCTTGAATCATCAGTGACTAATCCCAAGTCCCTGAAAAACCATCACTGAATGAAAAGTCATTCAGGGCCCTGAAAAGGACATTCAATACTAACTTAAATGCTCTAAGTATCTAGTTAGTAAATGTCCGAGGTTGGTAACTGGATTCTTATTAAATACTAGCTTATAGACCCGTGAAATTCACGGGATTTTAGAGGGTTTTTGTATCAAAAAATTAAGTACGTGAATAAAGTAATAAAGAACAATAAACGTAAACGCTATAAAATTTTGTTATAAAGGAATAATAAGTTATAATTGATGATATTAAAACATACATTGGTTATAAAGGAATAAACGTATTAAAATTTTTCATCCTATGAACCTTGCCTTGCAATACCCTTTGTTGACGGCACGTGCGCTTGATGGATATACTTTGGGAATTCCTCATAAAAATATCACTCGCCAACCGAAAACGGGCAAGAAGAACATAACGGTTACTACACGGGAATGGTTTGCCTATCGAATTCAAGACCGCCGAAATCAAGAGAATTTGTTTGTACGCCGAAAAGTTGTAGTAAACACTTAAGTTCCTCCCTTTGTATCATATCCAACCTACCATTCAGTAGCTCACATTAGCGTAACTGTATATGCAGGACGCTTGTTCTTAACACCAAATTTGTCCGGATTTGTTGGCGTGCTGTTGTCATCCGTCTGAGATTCCAAATCCTGGACAAATGGAAACACATAGTTAGCACAGAAGAGGCATGTAACATTGCAAAATACAGATTATTACATTTTATAAGTAAGTAAACTCACAAATGGTGTGACAACGGGTAGTTTATCTTATTTCGGCTTCATTGTCAGCCTGCAAAAAAATATAATTGAATGTCTAAGCTAATGTATGTTCTAATCCTGAAGAAAATAAACAAATATGTTGGTAGAAATAAACTGATTGTCCCGTGCATAGCAAACAGACTTACTGATTGTCAATTTGCTATACGGTGAAATCTGCTTTGATTCATTCTCAACTACATCATCACAGCTCACCTATAAATTATCAACATACTGCAGAAACAAAACCTAAAAGGTATCAATCACAACATATTGCTACAAACTGTACAGGAAAAAAAGAAAAAAGATTTCTTTAGGCTTCTCAACATTAAGCTTTCAACTACAATTAATGTAAAAAGTTGTTTGTATTACAACAAATAACACGTTAGCTAATAACTGATCTCACAAAAGTTTAGTATGGCAGTGTTATGTGACCATGTTTGATTTCACAAAAGTTTAAAATAGCAATGCTAATTGATCTCACAAATAGGTACTTAAAGAGCAGCCACAAGTGTCCATATTAACGTGATCAATAAACATATCATTTGTACATTTGTGCTAAAATATTGCACATGCACAGATTACCTACTACAGAACTCCTGTTCAAATGGTAGTTTAAATAGCTTGGGTGCAATCATCACAAATTCTCAAGATTTGATTTTCCTAAGTTTTACGAAAATTGAACACCTTATTATTTGTCACCCAACTTACCCATATTACAAACATTCATACCACATTAGCATCCGTTATTTCACAAAAAATATTAGTAATCTATTATATTCACTTTCAAACGGGGAAATTAACTTGACACTTACTGATTTGTTCGGATACATGTAGTCAGTCAAGACTGACTTCTTCGTCGGATACTTCTTCCATATTCCTCGGATACTCCCAAACAACCCTTCAAAGTAAAAAAGTAAAGTAAGCAAAAAAATTCTAGTAATCTACTCCCTCCGTCCCATATTAAGTGTCCATAATGGAATCTTGAGATGTCCCAAATTAAGTGTCCAGGGAATATTTCAACAATGAGAAGAGACTTTAGTGGTAATAGTGATATTTGATTGGTGAGAGTGTAGTTAGTGGAATTTCCTAAACTTTGTGCATTGGAAAGTGGACACTTAATATGGGACGGAGGAGTTCTAGTAATCTATTATATTCACCTTCAAACGGGGAAATTAACTTGACATTACTGATTTGCTCGGATACATGTAGTCAGTCAAGACTGACTTCTTCGTCGGATACTTCTTCCATATTCCTCGGATACTTCCAAACAACCCTTGAAAGTAAAAAAAAAAAAAAAGTAAACAAAAAATTGTTGGGAGTTATAATACGAAAAAACATGTCATTTGTTTATTGTACATACCTGCTCAAAGTGTCATCATAAACCTTGAAGAGCTTCTTTATATACAACATTTGTAGTTGTGTTTATTAGGTTATCGTCCGCATCGGAAACAACAATCTTCAAACCTTTTTTGCTTTTGACCCGTGAAAGAGCCACATATAGCTGTCCATGTGTGAAAACAGGACGTGGCAGATACAAACCGACTTTTGAAAGAGATTGTGATTGCGATGTTCAACATTGTTGTTTGTATACATTGTTGTTTGTATACATTGTGCCCAAGCTTATGGCCCCGTGGCATCTACAGGATTTTAGAGGGTTTTAGTGCAAGAAAAGGTAAGTACGTGAATATAGCGACAAAGAACAACGTACGTAAACGATATAATATTTTCTTTTAACCGAAAAATAAGTTATAAGTGACTCAAAGTATAAAATACAATGCTTGTAAATATATGTCTAGTAAATGTTGATTTTCTCTTGATCTCGAATATGTTTGTCTTGAGAAACAAAACCATGTGGTGAACATTCTATGTTATCCAAAAAGGTTTGGATAGGTAAAATCTACAATGGATGTTATCGAGTCAGAAGACTCATGTATTAGAATATCTTTGGGTATATGTATTGGAAACTCTCCGTCGTTTGCATCTCCGACCTCCCCGTCTCCAATTTTTAGTATCCATTCAGTAAATTCATGTATCTCATTGTCATCTTCAGGGTGAGAAATAGTGACGTATAGTCAATGTCAAACCTCAAACAAATAACTAACTTTCGAAACACTATAAATATACAAACCTATCATCATGAACCAAAATCAAAATCAAAATAAGTTGTAAAATCAACTTTTAGAAACCAAATGCGTTATATTGTTGTGCATTACGTCTAAGTTTATTAAAATCTGGCCCTCAATCGTGTCAAAAGATACATAAACATGCACGAAGAAAAACAATGAAATATTAATCAAGAGCAACCATTTTAGTCCAGCAAAAGAGCGTATTACATACATGAACAAACCAACCTAAAGCGATCCAACAATAACACCAACATAAACGTGAAATAAAATATTTACAACAACAGATAAAAGGTTTTCAAATACAAAGTAAAATTTGATGCGTGTTCATATCTTGTAATATCGGGCAACGGCTTCCAGGTAGTGTTAACTTTAGCCAAAGGTCTAAAACAAATGTTTTTTGGTTCATGATCCATCACCATTGAACTACACATCATGCCAACATCTTATTTTCTGCTTGTACTTGGGGATTCTTTCAACCGTTGCAGCCAGCGTGTTGTCCCCCATGTCAGAATGAACATTCATATCACTACGCTCAAATAGGATTTAAATAATTTTTAGAAGCTTTAAAAACAGCATATTAAAATAATTACAATAAAATGAGTCTTGAGTATAACAAATGTTACCACCTCTTGCTGATCGAGTACACAACTCAGCTGCATAATTGTTAATAAGATATTAAGAGAAATATAAACAATTTAGTTATTAAAGAAAGAACTTTAGCTATCAAAGATACAACAAATTAAGAAGGTTGTATGAAAAGTTCTAAACTGTTAACTTCATTACCTCATTGGCCCGCAAATATACCATGTGTTCTCCTTAGACCTCCAATAACTAACTTGAGATAGCGATAATAGAAACATCGCTTAAGTAGTATTACCCTGTTAGGCATGCTAAAATAATTCCGTTTATCAAAATCCCAAATAAGTCAATTACAGCTACAACTTTATTCAAATTCACATGATATCTTTAGATGGTATTAATAATCTCGTGGATCTTCTACAAAATTAACATGCACGTAGTTTGGTGCACTGTTCTTTAACAACTCTTTATAAGATCAAAAGTCACGAAAACCCTTTTAAAATATGTCCAACATTGTTGAAAGAAATACATTAATAAAGATTACCTTGTAATTTGTAGACCCTTTGACGAACCAAAATAACTCCCTTCAAAACCGCACACCCAAATTATATTCTGCATAACATATAACAGATTATATGTATCTCCATCTAAAGAAGATATCCGAACCGTTGTGCCAAGTCCTATAAAATTCTTAACCAAACTCATCAAAAAAATCAAAACCAAGCAGCTAAAACCAAAAATAAAACCAATTTAACATTTAGTATCATCTTTTCTTAAACACAAACATAAAAACAATCTAACCACTTATCGTAAGACCATAGTTTTGTAATGACATGTATCCATTGAACACATATAAGGGAAGTTGACAAAATAGTGTTTACTCGTACATTAAAAAAAACCCATTTTAGCCCATTACCCAAGCCGTACTAATTTAAAATATTTTATTGGGGGGGGGAGGGTCGACATGCTATCATTAGTAACTGGTATCATATATGTACTAATTGCAATCATATCATTTAAGGAATGCTCTTGATACATACTATTCATATAGTTTGAGCTTGGCTCATTGACATACCTATCAGTATATACGTTGACCATTATATCTACAACTATAATGGGTACACACTACTATCTCTATTGACATTAACGAAAATATGATTAATTGAACCTGACCTACATACATTAAAAAAGATCAATTTCAATCGAAAAGTGACGTCATAGTTGAGTTTGGGTTTATATGTAATGTATATTGATGGAGCGTTATGTGTCGTTGCGGTTTAGCAGTATTAATGCCTACTCAAGTTTTAAATTTATATTTAGCCAACTTATCAATAACACACACACTTAACGAGCAGTGTACCCGGTCAGTATGAATATAATGGTAAGTAGAGTGTCGATCACTAAGAGTGGAACGTATTATCTAGTTATTCTAATCAGTATTTTAATATCCTAAGTTAGCTATACAACCTAATCTAACGCAAGGGGGGTTTCAGCCTGAGAGACTGGCACGGTTTGGTTATAATTAAGTGGAAAACTAAACTAATGAGCACGAATCAGCGATTAGCACACACGTACACAGATAGATACTCGAGACAATAAGAAGACCTGTCCTGATAATTAAGTAGCTTGTCACTTGTTTTATTGCTAGTTTTATATGAAGTGTATATAATTAAACCTTTCTCGTTGGCTCTAATCTTATCGGCGAGTAAACCCTTAATGATTACTTATGTCTATCCTATTTATTTAAGCGTCTCTAATAAATAGGCGAGGAAGGGGCATGGCGACCCAAGCAAGACTCAGCTAGACACAGAGCTTATCAATGCACTAATAAAAGTCACCAAAGACATCAACATATAAACTTTAATTAATGGGAAAGCAATATTAAGGGGAGTGCATGATCTTCCGTAGTCACATGACACAAGCCCATCAATCCTGATGAATTAAAGCGTACTAATACAATAAAACAAAACTACTTAATGAATTGAATACATGCAGGACCTTCTTACAGCTCTTGTATCTTTGTTTGAGGTGTGTCTTGTGCTGCTTGGTCGTCTGAATTCGGCTCTAGGGTTATATGGTCTTCGGTCTCTATATGTCTGAGAGAGCTCTCAAATTCGTCTGTCCTTGGGGTATTTATAGTTTCTTGTCTCAGGGATAGATGCGGCGCATTGAGTTGATAGATGCGGCGCATTGACTTAACTTCGCGTGGGGTCCAAGATTAATATATTCTGGAATATTCGTACACCGTCTTCAGATGTGGTGTAACTTGGTCTTTGTATGCGGCGCATGTACTTGGATTGTAACTTGTGAAATCTTGATAGTGATACGCCGTATGTTAGAAGTATAATATAAAACCCCAAAATTACCACAATTCGAAATGACCAAAATACCCTCTAATTTTGAAATTTTAAGAACTTATGAAATACGCTATGAATTAAAACTTGAGTTATATAACATGTTATGACTCGGAACCATACGATATGAAAATATAACCTAAAGCATTTATATGCTACTACTTGAACGTACACAACATTTGGAACCTACAACATGAGATAAATAAGAATATACTTATGTTATACATTATTAAGCTATGTTGCATTTAAAAAAATAACTAAATAAATAAATAACTAAATACAAGCCTAAATAAATCCTTATGGGCCGAAAATTCTTGTCATACATGTACTAAATCATTGGGCCTAAACACTTGAAGACACCAAACAAACCCATGGCCCAATCCACCATCCATATGTTCGGTTCTTTTTTTTTCCATATACCGATCTTTCTTCAACCTTACAAACCCTAAAACACAAAAAAAATCTGCTGCCTCTTTTCTCTACTGCTGTACGATCAGAAGCCAAGCAAAAAGGAGGCCTTGATCATCATTCTCTCATTTAATTCATATCAACATAAGGTAATCATATATGTAACATGTTATTCCATTCAAATTTTGGTGAAAAACCCTAATCGGACCATTTCTTGTGTTTCTCTATTCGATCTATTCAAGAGGAAGGAAGGAGGAGTTGATGGTGATCCGATCTTGTGGTGGTTCTTGTTCTTCGTTTGGTCTTCGAGGGTAAATTCGTATCATCCTTGCTTGTTTCGATCCATTCTTGTTGTTATTGTCGATAATCACATATGATGATAAAAGAAAAAGAAACTACATAAAATGATAACTTGTACTAACATGAAATAATGATTAAAGAAACCCTAGTTATGAATCGATCTATGCATATGAATCTGAAATATAATTGCTATGAACATGTTTATAATATGTAAGAATCAATATAATGTGTTTTTGAATCATGTATGAAGACCTTGTGTTGATATATAAGCCCTAAAATGAGTTACACATAAAATCATAAAAACTGATGCTGTCCTGGAAAATTGTCCGAATTTAATCGATTGTAATTAAATGATGTGAACGTGTATTTGGGTGTTTTCAAAGTCTAAAATTAAGTTCAATGAAATAAGTTTCTGTAGAAATTAACCTTGTAAATTTTAGAGGCATGGAAGACCACTTTTTGATTTTTAGAAAATTAAGTGTCAAATCGAATTCGTATGTCTGGAAAAATAGTCCGTGTTTTTCATTTATCATTTGCAAAACATAACGAACTGGAAGGTTTCCTTTGAACTGGGTCATATTTCATATTTTTATTAGTTACTGGAATTTTTGTAGATTTTTATAAATTTATTTGATGGGGCTGTGAACTGCTTACTTTTCGTATTTTAAAATTTATCAATAATCTGGACGACCTGACTTAAATGATTTTTAGACCATAGTTATACTTAATAATAAATTCTGGAAAAATTTGGGGAAGTTATTTAGACATATAGGAGCGTGTGTAAATTTTTGGGAATTTTTATTCTGAGTTCTTATAAGGATGAAAAATCGTACAAAACAGGTCTAATTTGTGTGTAAAATCTGTGAAAAGTTTTAAAGATATTAAAAGGGTGTTATGTGTTTATTTTTCAAACTAAAGGGTTTAAATGATCATTTTTCTAAAACTAAAGGACTTAACTTGTAAAAACATGTAACTTGGTAATATTTACATTATGAACCCTAAACTTGTGATAATTGCATAATGAACCCTAAAATTATGAAAACTACATTATGAACCTTGAACTTATGAAAATGACATTATGAACCTTAAACCACTAATATGGTCATCTCTAATACTTTAAGTTGATAAACGGACATGTTAATAACTAAAGTTACTAAGTATGGAAACTTACTATTTTTGGAAAGTTACCTAAGATGGAAAGAAAACTAAAATGAAACCTTCGTGATTGTGAAACTAAAAAAACTATGAAATCATAAAACTATGAGACTTATAAGTAAACTTATAATTCGTGTAGATTCGCTGAAGAAGGAGTTTATTCCGATCCTTATGTTTCTAGTGTGTGTTTTCCCTGGCGGTTTAAGGTACAGATATTCTACCCTTTTTCAGTAAGGGTGCTTTCGATCTCATGACTTTCTAAATCTTGATTCATTAGGATTCCCTAAGCCATTGCTATGTTCCCTTATACTTTGATTCGTTCTTCATGATTCATTTGACATTCGTGACCCTGTGATATTAGTATTCAAATCACTTTACACTTAGAAGGTTCATCTGATTTTGGTGACTAAATATGAAAACCTTTCTTAATTATATCATGGAAATGTTTTGGAGAAAAACTATTTTAAAATGATGTTTATAAACGATGTGATACCTCTT
Source organism: Artemisia tridentata subsp. tridentata (assembly GCA_021014915.2). Taxonomy (NCBI): domain Eukaryota; kingdom Viridiplantae; phylum Streptophyta; class Magnoliopsida; order Asterales; family Asteraceae; genus Artemisia; species Artemisia tridentata. The sequence goes on along the minus strand of CP139505.1, from coordinate 168,149,635 downwards.
TTAAATGGAATTTTGCTATCTTTTATGGAAAAAAATTTTAAAGACTACTTTTATGAAAACCTTTATTAAAGATCATTTTTATGAGAATCATTTGATAAGATTTCTTTAAATAAACCTTTTGATTTTGAACCTTCGATTAAGAACCTTTGACAATGAACCTTTGATACTTTGATGACTTGACATTTGACCTTGATATGATTTCCCTTAATTGACTCATGACTCTCTTAGTATGATTGTCATTCTTATAGATCCATTCTGACATTTATTTAAATGTCTCTGCTATGCTATGCTTATGTGTTTGCCATGCTTATTTGAGTTACTTTCTCGTTTCTCTTGCCATGCTAGTTTGTTATTTGTTGTATGATATGATAGATCCGTGCCTGAGCTTAACTAGTTCTAGAGGTACTAGGACCATGTCTTTGATGGCACCTTAGGCATGACACTCCCGTAGAGGTGTGATAGATCTACGGCGTTCCCCCTTATGTATATGTATTTTATCGCGATTTCACTATTGGCCAACCTTTTATGTGTGCTTAGTCTAGAGCTGACACACATACTTATGTTAGGGAGCGTATGGATGCATCATAGGTTTTATGTATATGTAGTTATGGTGACCAGGTGGTGTGTGCCTTGCACTCCTTCTCATACTATTATTGTTTACTTAGAGGTCTCCCCTCTTCGTATACTTGTATTTGCTCTAGTTTGATTTGACGGATTTTGTTTGGAGTTCTTATGGCACATCCTTATATGACCCTTCTCATCATTTTCATTCCATTCCTTGATTCATTATTTATTCACTTCTCATGCATTCTTGATTTTATGTTTTCTTAATATTCGTATGACTTTCATGATTATGCTTTTCGTTTTGTATTCTTATTCTTTTGCTTATGCTTATTCACCGTTCTGTTACGTTATATATATCTGTTCACTGGGCTTTTTAAGCTCAGCCGCATTTCTTTTCCTGCGGCAGGTTATAGTTGGAAGCTGGGTTATGAGTGGAGTGTTTTGGACTTAGAAGACTACGCTTAGATTGCTTTCATGGATTTAGAGTTGACTAGAAGAGCTTATATTTAGAATTAGTAATTATTGTATTCCTTTGTAACCTTGTATCTTCAGATTTCCTTTGTAACCATTGAAATTCATTTTGTATTATTTAGTCATATGCTTATGTTTGTTTCTGACATGTCACCATAACGTAATACTTCTACTCTTATCAGGTTGGGGTGTTACATATAATGCGGCGTATCTGGAGTAGAACGAGCTTGATCTTCTTCTTTGACCAAAGTTTCATATGCGGCGCATGACAGAATTGCATGCGGCGCATTCTTCAAAGTCAGGCAATGGTCTTCGAATTCATCTAAGTATGATATTGCGTCGTATCTGTTGAGTGAGATACGGCGCATCTTCTGGATTTCAGTAGACTTTTAACATCTCGCTTGTTTTGCTCCATAATTAGTCCAAAATCACCAAGTTTCACATAATGCTTGTTTTTATCTGAGAATTACTAAAGTAAACATTAATGTATCGATTCTCATGTATAATATAATAAAACAAGTCAAATAAATAGGATAAATGATGATAATAAAATGTACTTATTTGAGTTCATCAAATATCCCCCCACTTGAACTTTACTTGTCCCTAAATAAACCTTAGAATTAATCATATGAAAATGTATCCTAAAAGATATTAGGATTTATTTTTATATTCAAGCATGTATTCGTTTTGTCATAATCACACAACCAAACACTTAACGAAGTAGAAACCAAAATAATTTTTAATGTAAAACAATTCTAAATCGTTTAGTTGCTTAGTCGTGACGAATATTCTATCATAGGCTTGGCAAGTATACGCATCTCCCCCACTAAAGCCAAGGAGTAACAAGTCTAAAGCGGTAAAAAGGGTTTGTTGGTAAGGGTTAATCATCCTTTTTAATCTCTATCGATCTCATATTCCAGAAAAGGCGACAAAACTACAAATACATGATCGAATCCACGACCACGATACTTGCAATTGCTCAAATCCTTAACTCGAATAGGCTAAAGATAGGACCAAGTAATCTTCACCAATAATATTATATCAAAAAGGGCGACAAAATCATAAATACATAGCCGAATCCACGACTACGATACTTAAGATTGCTCAAATCCCTAATCTCAATAAATCAAAGGTTTGGATGAAGAATGATATAGGGTATGGATAATATTTGGGATACAAATTGGTGTAAAATGAAAAATAAACAAAACAGATAAATTAAAATCCTAAGTGTGGTTAATCACTTTCCCAACCATCCCATGAATAAGACTCATATCATTGAATAACTCACGCTTTAACACTTGAAACACACGCTTTAGGTAGACACGAATTATATTCAACAAAATCTCAATCAAAGAATAATCCTTTAGTTGGCGTTCCCATAACGGCCAACTCCCATTCAATCCATAAATATAATATACAACAAATAGTGGTGATATCTCCCACTTAATACAAAACTTTACATAAGTTGGTTAAAACAAACTTCCAACTTTTCCTTTTTCTTTTTCTTTTCTCTTTTTTTTTCGATTTTTTTTTCAACAAATATGTGTAAAATTTCACAACTTTTCTATCACTATTTTTCCGGATAATTTTTCCATACTCTTCATACTTTCAGAAATAACTGTAATAGTGAAAGTAGCAAACACCCGAAAAATAAACTAAAAGTTATACAATATTTACTTTCATACCAATTGCATTGTGCAATTTCCCGACCTAACCAAAGATAATGAATTACGCACGCGAACACAGGTAATGTAAGGAAACACACTTTGCCTAAAGCAATTAACCACGGATTTTAATCTACAGGGTAAGCTAAGGTGTAAGGGTGTATCAAAATATTATAACAAAGGTGTAAGAAACGAAAGGAATGGCTCTGAGGGTTTTTCTAGGGGTATCTTACTCTAAAAGTGAGAGTAAACAAAGGGTTTATACGGGGGTTAACTAACCAGTGTAGTTAGTTAATATCACATAACATATAAAGGCTGTTTGGGTGTAATCCTAGAAATTTACCAATTTAGACAAGTCACTCCAATTATATAGATAATACTCATTATGGTGGTCTCGAATAGTATACAAGTCAAGTTCTAAAGTTTACAAGTCACCGGCACACTAAAGTTTTAATATTTTTGAAATAATAGAGTTATGTATGCGGTTATGTAATTTAGACTTTAAACAAAAACATGCTAGAAAATTTTAAATTTTGATATATTAAGCGCATTTTAAGCATATTTTGAAAAAGTTTAGGACAAGTAAGTGTTCTAATTCTCCATCCCCCCACTTAAGTTAAACAACGTCCTCGTTGTTTGTGTAAAAGGTTAAAAACTGGAAAATAAAAGAATTAGAACAGAAAAACTCCCCTGAGATTTGCTCGGTATGATCCTCCATTATTCGTATAAGAGCAAAAATCAACTTTCTTGTGGATTAGAATATTTAAGCTTCATAGATGATGTATCCACAAAAATTGCAGGAATCTATAATACCATTTAGACTTTAACACACCTGAGTTAAGAAGGTTCAAACTTTCATAATACATTAGTAGTTAGTAAAAATAAAACCTAAAAAATTAAACTGTAAATCATCAGGTTAGTCGATATGCCGTATCTTATGGAAGAAGATACGCCGTATCGAGCCTGGAATAAATACGAATCAGAATAAAAGATGCGTCGCATCCTTAACCAGGGATGCGCCGCATTAAATAATCTGACAGAAAGTTTTAAAGTCAAAAATAAAAATGCAGAAAATGAAATAAGATATGACCAGTGCAGGTGATGCGTCGCATCTTATGATGGAGATGCGCCGCATCTTCTGCAGGTCTGACAGACTCGACACAGAACAGAAAAGTAAAAATTTTTCTACCGGGTTGTCTCCCGGTCAGCACTTGTCTTTATTCCAGAGTCTTCAAGTTAGACTCACGTTCAGCTCCTTATTTTGTTCTTGTTATGTGCCATCCATCTTCTTTCATCCGAAAGATGTTACCGTATAGCTCCGCAACATTTTCTTCCATTCGACTTAATCTAATATATTCTTTGGTCTTCGTCGCAACATATTCCTCATATGGTCCCAAAGAGTATTTGATGACTTCAATTTTTTCAGAAATTATCATGGGTGGGTTATTATAAGTGATCCCAAGTAGTCGACATTTTCTCTCGATGAATTCTTCTTCGTCTTTATCAACAAACTTGAAATAAGGATCCTTATTCAAATAGTCATCAAGTTCATCAATTAATTTTCCTCGTGACTCATCGTTATTATCATAGGGATAATAATTATCCAAGTTAATGGATTGATAATAATCTTGAGTCTCGTCCCACTTTCTTTTCAATTCCCATTGTAAGCGTCGATTAAGCCTTGTGTAATTATCACATTTTCTATGCACCCATTCCCAGAAAGTAGTATTTGATGCTCCCTTTAGTTCTTTTAAGTATTCGATTCTACCTTTTTCTTGCAAAGCCTCTGCTCTACGTGGGGAGTCTTCAACTTTTTCATACCAATCATAGTCTTCAAAGTATATATCGTTTCCAACTCGTTTCATTCCAATTATACTTCCCCCATTGCAGGTTCCATCATTCTTCCAATCACAGGTTAGCCATTCACTACTTCCATCCTTGAAACGGAAAGGTTTACAAGTGTGATTAATATGCCCAAATTCCCATGGTTTATCCCAAACCCATGGTATCTGGTCATTCCATTCGTAGTACCAGGTGTTTTTGAACTCATCATAAGTTTTGAATCCTGGTAGATCTCCAGTTAGTACATCAGCGTCGATTTGAAGGAGGTAATTAAATTCTATGAATTGTTTGCACAAAGGTGTCTCATAATTGAACACATCAATGTCTATGCTGAACAATTCTTCAATGCCTTCCTCGATCGTTGAATCGTCATGTGATGATCCATTGTTGCTTTCTACTTCCTCATCTTCCCCTCTCATCCAATATACCCATAACACATCTTTAGTAGCTTGGTCCATGATCTTATGGTTATTGAACTTACTAGCTAACCAATCTGAAAAATCAACATTGTTAGGATCGTAGTTAACGTCAAAGCTAGTATTACCAATCATTTTCCTCCTTATCTCCATGAACTCATTAAATTGTTTTTTAAAACTTCGTGTCAACCATGAGGTCACAATCTGTTTGACTTCATTCGTAGGAGCAAATTTGGGATCACCGTATTTAAGTTCAAGCCATTCTTCTAAAGAGATATCCATCAACCTTACCAACTTTTTATGAAACAGTATCTCCGATTCAGCATAAATTCTTTCATCATCCAGATTGCTTTTATCTAATCCCCAATACTGTTCGGAATAAGGCATATGAGAAGTTTGTATAGGTTGGATATTTCCTCTACCATAGCTTTTGTTGCTCGATTTGTTGACTGCATTTGCTGAGTTCATGTATTCAATTTGGAATTTCCCATATTTTTCTTCGATAGTCGTCCAAGTTAATCCTTTAGATTCAATGATAGGCCATAAGAGTAACAATTCATCTTCAGTGTAGCTCATTAATAAATCATAAGAGAATATCCCATCTTCAATATTGCATAAGCGTTTGAATTCCATATAAGTAGCTTCAAGAGGAGTTTCCCAAGAAAATAAATCGGCATCAATCGTGAGTACATTGAAGTTGACATCTTCATAAACTTCCACTGAGTAGAAGGGCATGTTGGTTTGAGATACGGATTTGAGTAAAGCATCGATCGTAGGTAAGTTGCTAGTAATAGCATCGAAATTTTTGAATGAATCCGAAAGCAAGAGTTCCTTTTCCAATTCTGAGCTTTTAGTAATGCTTAATGCTGGGAACTTGCTCAAGCTAACTTCATAGTTATCACACTCGTCATCACTTTCCAGAATTAACGGCTTTTTGGTGCGGGACTTTTCATAGTGCTTATCTTTCATAAGTTCCTTAGCAAGATATCCGTTCATTGACATATCTTCCATAGCAAAACCTGTCATCATAGGTAAAATCGTCAGTAGGATCTGTTTGCTAGAAGAGAAATTAATGAATTTAGAAACGAATATAAAGAATAAAAATGGCTGATATCTGCTGACGATGCGCCGTATCCAGAAAGTTGGATACGCCGTATCTTATTTCGTTAAAATTTAATCAGACTTTTATTCAGAAAACAGATACACCGCTTATGAATAAGAATGCGCCGTATCAAGTTTAAATTATCAAAAATCGATTATATTTATTAAAATTAAATGCGTCGTATTGAAAAAAGCTAATGCGCCGTATTTTCGTTACGTTTCAAAATACAAGATTTTTGATTTAGCAAATGCGCCGTATCGATAAAGATCGATGCGTCGCTTCTGTTTAATAATTCGAAAAACTGTTTTTAATTTAAATAGAAAATACGCCGTATCTGTTAAAACAGATGCATCGTATGGCGTTAGGATTTAGAAAAATTTATTATTAAAAATAGAATACGCCGTATCATGGGAAAGATGCGTCGTACTCGATTTATTAAATGCATGTATTTTATAAAAATTAAACGCAATACGCCGTATTTGTGAAAACAGATGCGCCGTATCGTTTATATCAACACAATACAACGATAGCAGAATGCAGAAAAATACAGAAAAAAGAAAAACAAAAATAAAAACAAACAAAAAGAAACAAAAATTACAGAAATCAAAAAAACACAAAAACAGAAAATATGCAAATTATACAATGAATGCAATCTATCTAATATATAACAGGGTTAGTGGTTAGAATCTAAAAAAAAACTAAAAAGAAAAACCTAATTAAAATACTAAATTAAATTAACAGATAACAACAATTCACTCCCCGGCAACGGCGCCAAAAACTTGATGGAGCGTTATGTGTCGTTGCGGTTTAGCAGTATTAATGCCTACTCAAGTTTTAAATTTATATTTTGCCGACTTATCAATAACACACACACTTAACGAGCAGTGTACCCGGTCAGTATAAATATAATGGTAAGTAGAGTGTCGATCACTAAAAGTGAAACGTATTATCTAGTTATTCTAATCAGTATTTTAATATCCTAAGTTAGCTATACAACTTAATCTAACACAAGGGGGGTTTCAGCCTGAGAGACTGGCACGGTTTGGTTATAATTAAGTGGAAAACTAAACTAATGAGCACGAATCAGCGATTAGCACACACGTACACAGATAGATACTCGAGACAATAAGAAGACCTGTCCTGATAATTAAGTAGCTTGTCACTTGTTTTATTGCATGTTTTATATGAAGTGTATATAATTAAACCTTTCTCGTTGGCTCTAATCTTATCGGCGAGTAAACCCTTAATGATTACTTATGTCTATCCTATTTATTTAAGCGTCTCTAATAAATAGGCGAGGAAGGGGCATGGCGACCCAAGCAAGACTCAGCTAGACACAGAGGTTATCAATGCACTAATAAAAGTCACCAAAGACATCAACATATAAACTTTAATTAATGGGAAAGCAATATTAAGGGGAGTGCATGATCTTCCGTAGTCACATGACACAAGCCCATCAATCCTGATGAATTAAAGCGTACTAATACAATAAAACAAAACTACTTAATGAATTGAATACATGCAGGACCTTCTTACAGCTCTTGTATCTTTGTTTGAAGTGTGTCTTGTGCTACTTGGTCGTCTGAATTCGGCTCTAGGGTTATATGGTCTTCAGTCTCTATATGTCTGAGAGAGCTCTCAAATTCGTCTGTCCTTGGGGTATTTATAGTTTCTTGTCTCAGGGATAGATGCGGCGCATTGAGTTGATAGATGCGGCGCATTGACTTAACTTCGCGTGGGGTCCAAGATTAATATATTCTGGACTATTCATACACCGTCTTCAGATGCGGCGTAACTTGGTCTTTGTATGCGGCGCATGTACTTGGATTGTAACTTGTGAAATCTTGATAGTGATACGCCGTATGTTAGAAGTATAATGCGGCATATCTAGAGTAGAATGAGCTTGATCTTCTTCTTTGACCAAAGTTTCATATGCGGCGCATGACAGAATTGCATGCGGCGCATTCTTCAAAGTCAGGCAATGGTCTTCGAATTCATCTAAGTATGATATTGCGTCATATCTGTTGAGTGAGATACGGCGCATCTTCTGGATTTCAGTAGACTTTTAACATCTCGCTTGTTTTGCTCCATAATTAGTCCAAAATCGCCAAGTTTCACATAATGCTTGTTTTTATCTGAGAATTACTAAAGTAAACATTAATGTATCGATTCTCATGTATAATATAATAAAACAAGTCAAATAAATAGGATAAATGATGATAATAAAATGTACTTATTTGAGTTCATCATAAATCTATTTTATGAGTAAATAAGAGAAATACCGAAGTAACAGGAGAAACATTTTTTTTTATCGTCCACAAGTTGAAATAATACCCACATTACAGAAATTTTAAAAGTAACATAACCTATCACAGGCATCGCTGAATCTTGGTGTTGAGAACATTATCCCACGACTACGATAAACATACAGTTAACAACAATTTAAGGCATTTAAAAAGCTCGATACTAAGGTTGATTGTGATCCATGAAGGAAACTTTTTGAGATCTTGCAACTAAAATTGCTTTATGATCATCTATAATACAACGTTTTTGACTGTATAACCAAAGTGCAACATTTTTGTGTGTGTGTGTAGATCATACATTTGTATTTCTTTTCATTATAATTGTACCTTATTCTCACGCAAATCATTTTTACTAAATCATTACATACTTTCAAGCAACATTTAATTAGTTTGCTAACACTGACAATTTTTAACCATCCACATGGCTTTATATCTCTTTTCAGTGCAATAGATTCAAGTAACCAATCAACCACGTAAAAGACCAAGTGTATATAGTGTTTACCACGTAAAAGACCAAGTCAAATCAATGAGCAATTGCTAAAAAGTTGATCGTCCTAATAAAAGCAGAATATATCATTATAGTAATACTATAGTATTTCGTAATCTTGTTAAACACATTAACTATGCATACAATATATTAAATTGTCTTTGATTTTTCGCAACCATACCCGTTCTAACCAGTTACATAACACACCCATTTCACAACCCAAAAAGTTGAATGGTGCTATACATACTGTAATATCATTTGTTAAGGACAACTATGAGGAATACGCTACTTTGAAAAAGTTGAACACAAATTAAAACTTGGACTTAAGTATGACAGTGCTTAATCAGCCCGTTGAGTCTTTTAAGCACAATGAAACAAAAATTTTAGTTTATTTGTTTTCTAATGTAGAAATTATTAGGTCTATTCTTTGGAGGCTTAAATACTTCATCAGCGATATCAGTTATCACTTATCAGAGTAATTACATCACATATAGAGCTACTTTGACAATAGCAGTCACTATGAACCCATTATCTCTTACTTTTTTCATACTCTAATCTAACTGGTATGAGAGTATTTAAGCTACCCGATTGTATTTATGTGATACCATAATGAGGAAAGAATTGTCTTGTAAGATCGATAGAGTCAACAACCTAAAATTAAAATAACCTCTCACATAATTTTCAAATACCTGTAAATATACAATATGTGACCTCATAAGCATAATGATTATGATTTCCTATGAGAAACTTACATTAAAAAAGAAAAATAAAAAACCAATAATTGATATTGCGAACATACCTCAATTTCATTAAAAATTCTTACGGATATTAAACTTGGAAAGCGTCTTCAAAATCACCTATGAAGCATCAAGCCATAACCAATACACTTACAATGGTTTGCTATTCATAGAAGTCGGCTGTGTACTATTTTCACCGAAAGTAAAGGTGTTTTCTTGGTGGTTCGTATTTACACCTGTTACAAAAAGGCAACAGCGAAGCATACACATTTAGTACAACTGGAAATAGCTAATGCACATTGTGTTTTTACCGGTTCAACTAACTTATAGGTAAGTATACCTTTGGCCAATAGACACTTTCGTCGCTTATTTGCCTGCGACACTGAGGTGCTTTCTTTATGCGGTCCGACGATGTTCACTTTAATGGAAATTCGTTACTTGTTTACTGTAATATCGATGGAGTTGAGTAGTTGTGTATTACCATCGAATTTAGTCACACAAAAAAAAGGCAAACTGTAATGTAAAACGGGGATAGACTGTAATTTTGATCTATCGGGTTTGCTCAACTGTGAGACATTGGGTCTGCTCAAATGAACTTACTTTAGGTTGGTCCTTTGTTCAAAAATAGCCTATAACTACAGTTTGGGGCTGCTCAAACTCAAATGTGACACATGATTAACTTATTATGTGTCTTTTAACGCATTTAGTATAACTGAAACCAACTCAATACTTGATCGACACATAATGGTTGTAATAGTATTCATGAAAAACATACAATCTGATAATAGTTATGATCTGTTTTCGCCTAAAATCGACATAACATTTTTTTTTAAAACAACCCTTATACTGTTTGGTGGGAAACATATTTCTTTGATTTATATATGCATAATGCATTTAGCTCGCCCACTACTCATTTGACTAAAGTAAACGGTTTCATTTCCATTTGTAGCTTCTTCTATTATCCATATAAGCTCGAAACATGAAAATAAATTTAACACTGAACCATAAATATAACAAAAGTTAAAGAGATACTAATAGCTTCACTTGCCTAGGTGCGTGGATTGGCTGCGTTCGTTGTTTGCATGCGAACTGATGCTACCCTTTTCAGCCCCTGCGTTAACACCTGTAACAAAATCAAATCATCAAACACATTGGGTCTGCTCAAATGTGACACATTGGGTCTGCTCAAATGAACTTACTTTAGGTTGGTCCTTTGTTCAAAAATAGCCTATAACTACAGTTTGGGGCTGCTCAAACTCAAATGTGACACATGATTAACTTTAGTGCTTGGTACAATCACGCGATCAAACCCACCTTTGTCTAACTTCCTCTCAACGTTATATTGTTGTGATTCACCTAGACACTTGCAATATGACATACCCAAGATTAAAACTGAATTCAAACACCCGCTTAAATATGAGAGACCCAAGATTACAACTGAATCCAAACACCCCTAAACAACACTTGCTATATTGCATACCCATTAAAGGTTACCCATTAAAGTTTACCCATTTTCAGTTTGACAACATTTCCACTTCTAAAAGAACATCTTTTGAAAGCTATTACCTGACCCATATCCAAAATAAAGAATTCTTGATCATAAGCGTAAATGAGTCATTTTACCTAACACAGGAGAGTTGGTTCGAAAAAAGAATAATCACGATACATTCTCCAAGCAACAATTTTTCTGTAAAATTATTAGAGACATTTCATCAAACACCTTAAGTATAGAAACATAGTGTCAGTTCAAGAATTATTAGATAATTTACAAAACAAAGCCGATTGAATCAAAGGTGCCCCCAAAACAGACAATTATCCCATCTGCTACTTCTTCTAACGATCACACATTTAAATATCTTTGAATCAAATACACACATATGAACACAATCAAAGATAAATGATCAAAGAAAGGTAATCACAAAATTACCTATTTGATGCGACCTTGAATCTCCACAAACATCCAATAACACCAACATTCAAACATAAATGATCAAAGAAAGATAATCACAAAAGCATACACTGGGTGAACCTAAACTTAAAATCATCAAATAGACGGATCATCATCATTGGAAATGAGATATTAAAAAAAAGCCCAATATATACAAACAAATTAATAGCTTAGGCAGAATGTATACAAACAACAATGTTGAACATCGCAATCACAATATATAGACACTAATATCCCCAATTTTTTAGATGATGAAATATATCCTAAAAGCCCTAAATCTATAAAAAATAATAATCTTCAAATTAAATGACTAATGAAGCAAAAAATAATCAGAAATTTCGTGAAAATCATATAAACTTGAGATTGGATTTGATTTAAATCAATTAAAAGTCAAAATTATTGATAAAAAAAGTAACAATTAACATAGGCGTTTGAAAAAATTAAATCAATTAAAACCTTAGAATTCATTACTTACCAAATTAACAATTACACATTCAATACTCACCAAATTGAAGATCCAAGGATTACTACCGCAGCTTAGTGCTTGTACGCCATTAATACATAACCAATAGGAAGAGAGACACGTCAGAGAATTGATTGCAAGGGTTGCATTAGAGGGCTTGTACATTATTTTCGTTTATTATATTTTATAGATAAGAATATTTGTTCCTTCGCCTTTCTGGCATACACCTCATGGGCCCCCACTTCCCAACATGGCATTCAATGCCCTCTCTCACACAATACACAGTGTGATGATGGAAACTCTGCAACTTCTCCTTTTGCAGAAACTGCTCAACTGTTCACCCTGCCAGTTGCGAAAAAAGAGGAAAAGTAGAGTGGTGGCATTTTAATGCGGATCTCAAACATTTTATTCAAAATAATTTCCAAAAATTATATTTTGATTAAATAAAACCGCTCAAATGCCAAAAATAACCCCATCTCCACTATCCTATAAATACCCCAACCAAAACAAACACACACACGCGTTTTAAAAATCTAAGCTAAACTCTGCCCATTTTATCTCTCAAAACTCTGTGTGTGTTCATAGCAATTAGAAACCCAGACCATTTTTTTTCCGACCAAAACCCTAACACAAAAATGGCATCTTCTAATGCTATCACCCTCGCCCCAAATGTGAATTTCCCAATGGAGGGCGTGGATATGACCAAAAACAACGTGGTTGGAAATTTCCACTACCCCCAACAATATGAGGGGTACAAGGATGTGGTTAAGTATTTACATAACTGCTTCCTTGCCACGGCTTTTACCAAAACCCCATTAGTCATTTATCATGACTATCTCAGGGAGTTCTGGTGTACCGCAACGGCTACTAGCCCTAAGGACACCAGAGAATCAATCATCACATTCACTGTGATGAATGGGAAGAAACCCCTCTCCCTAGACTACAAGACCTTTCTCAAGGCCACTGGTCTTGATTTCTCCCAGACCTTTGAGGCAAACCCTACTGACCAGGAAATTAAAGCAGAAATGTTATTCCTTGGGCCTCATGACGCTAAGCGTCCTACTTTGTCTCCTGAAGCCTTGTTAGAAAAGGCTCCCATAGTGAAGACATGGTTTCACCCCATCTAGAGACTCATGATGACATTTGTCATTCAAGTCCTCGGAGGAAATAAATCCTCCACTGAGCAAGTGAACTCATCACAGCAAATGATGATGTTCAGTCTCTTGGAGGGTAGAAAAATTGATATCGGAGGTATAATCTTCCGAGACCTCGTTGCCAAGCTCTCAGGGAAACATAGGCAAAGACACATGTCTTATCCTAGGTTCATTTCCTGTGTGCTTCAGGACCTTCTTGGTTCTGACTACTTAAGGTCTGACGATCAAGGTACAAAACCTGACGTCTTGCATAAGACCAACTTTAGTAGTGACATCACTGAGGCACAACCTACCGCCCTAACCAACTACATGTTAGTAGTCATTCAGGGTGAAAATGCAAGCTCCCCAGTACCTTCACCAACCAAGAAGGTGAAGAAGAAGAAAGGGGGACAGTCCAGTAATGTGGTTAGACCTAAACCACTCGTCACTGAGACTGTTGCCTCAGGAACCCTTAACATTGTGGCCCAGACCTCTGAGACACCCACTGCAGAGACCCTTCTGACCACAAAACAACCGTCACCGGAGGTCACTGAGAAACCATCCTCAGTGTCCTCGGACAAACCCTTTCCGCATGTTTTCTTTGACATAAACAAGTCAGAGGGATCAGGAACATCCACCCATTCACATCCCAATGAAGGCTCTGATAAATCACAATCAGAGCCTGAGGGAGTACAGGGTTCTATATCCTTAGTGGGGCAGCACTACTCCACTGAGAAGGGGACCCATACCCACTCACATCCTGCTAACGTCCCTGAGCAATCACACTCAGGGTCTCAGGGAGTTCAGGACCCTAAATCCCCAAAAGGACAAACCAATCCTGATGGGAAGGGGGTCCATACATCTTCACAAGGAGTGCCTCATGATTCCACTGGAAAACACCCATCAGTGGATGAAGGCGCTCAGGGGGACAAAGACTCAGAGGGATATAAACCACCCGCCGATACGGAACCCGAACCCAACTCAGGCATCTCAGGCACTTTTGTTCTCTCGGGAACTGACCCTAAAAGTCAGCCTGGGCAAACCCCCCCCCCCCAGTTATTATGACTAGTAAGGCTGGTCAAACCCCACCAGTTATTATGACAAAAGAGTCAGAACCTGGCCACAACGAAGGTGAGCCCTCTTCTGAGGGGGAGCCGGATATCCTGAAGGCTCCTTCTCTGGTTGACTATGAAAATTTGTTAGCTGATGAGTCAGAGGAGGAGATTGATTTTGGTGATGATGATATCCCTGATGCTGAGGAGGAAATGGAGAGTCAATTAAACCCTCCTCAGCCCTCTGAGCAGCAACATTCTTCTCCTCCTTCTGAGGATCAACCACCCAGTTCCCCAACAACCTCATCATCATTATCAGGTGCTTCAGCCACTCCTGAGTGGTTGCAAAAGTATGATAATGCTCGTCCGGCCTCTGAAAGGCAAGTGGCCAAATTCCTTCGCAAAGCCAACGAAGGTCTTTACAATATACTCACGGATGAGCAATGGGATAAGCACACTGAAGTGGCAGCCTCCTATGCCGACTTCAGGGCTTCTATAGAAGAATCTCAGGCAAAGATTCTTCAGGCCGCCAATCTCACTGATAAACAACTTGGCGACCTGAACAAATCTGTAGATGAAATAGCCACTGGACAGCATCAGGAACTCTCCAACATCCTCAAGGCTATTGAATCAGTCCAAGAACATCTTACAGATGATCCCACCTTCGTCAAAAGACTGGATGCATACTTGGCCTCTCAGGCGTCCACTTCCACCAACATTACTGAGCTTCTAAAGCTCCTTCAGGGGGTAGATCTTCAAGGTCTCAGGACGCAGCAGGATTCAATTCATCAGGCTGTTATTGCATCCAAGGAGCACCTGATCAAAATCTCTTCAGCCTTTGAGCAGCTCTCAACAACACATAATGAGCTGGTCACCCACTACACCACCCATGTCACTGAACTCGCCACCCACCAAAAGGAATTGGCTGCCGAATTAAGTGCCGTGAAGAATGAGACTTCTGAGACAAAGTCTATGGTCTCCAACATCCTATCTATTCTTCAGGCCTCTCATGCTCCTCCAACTCCTCAGTCAGCAGGTGTCTCCACTGAAGTTCCACCATCTGCTGAGGGGGAGAAAAATGATGATCCAATCCCTGATCCTACTTCTGCTTTGGTAACTGTCCCTAAGACATCCACCAGTCAACCCCCTCCCATTGACAAAGGGAAGAAAATCATGGTGACTGAAACAAACCCTCCTCCTGAAGCACGCTTAGTCAAGGCTTCAACTGAAAAACGTGCAGATCCTGATGCACCGTTCTATGTTGATTTAGAGGATGGGAGAAGGGTCTACGGGACTCATGAAGAACTTGCTGAAATCTTACACCAAGAAGATCTCAGGAAGAACCAAGAGAAAGAGCAGGAACTTAACAGGTCTGTAATTTCTGAGGTTGCCAAGGAGGAAATTAAGGAGTCTGATAAAGAAATTCAGGGAGATGAATTCATCAGGATACAAGCCCAACTTCTTCAAGAACACAACAAACAAGCCAAACTTAAGGAAGAAAGGAGGCAGAGAATATATGAGAGGTACGTATGGCACATGACCAAAACCAAGGATGAAGGCACAATCACTGACATCACCATTCACAACACCAAACCTCTAAGCATAACAATTCATAAGGGGCCAAGAAAGTCTGAACATCTTCCAACAATCAAATTTTCAGACTATGGGTTAAGAGAATGGGATATGATGATGCCCATCCTGAGGAAGAAAACCTCAAGCAAGAATGCCCCAACCCTCATCAAGTCTCTAAGTGCTAAGTATGAGGAACTCTCAAAAGTGGCCAAAAGTCTTGGAATTGACCACGAGAGGGCACTTGCTTCTCAGGGACTGACTATCCCTGAACTTACTCAGAAGACCGGGAAGAAAAGAAAAGCTGTGGCTCTTGAACCTGAACAATACATAGCTACACTTCACTGCAACAGGATTACTCCTCAGGAAGTCAAGTTCCGTCCCAACCTGGTCATCAAGGAACCTGAGTATGGTATCTTCTTTGTGGATGAATTTGGTCAGGAAGCCTTTCAAAGAGTCTCTGACATTGATAAAGTGAAAACGACAACACTCCTTGCCTACAAACTGATGGCGCTTAATATCAGGAGTCCTGATAATGAGGAGTTTGTCAGGTTGATGGATCAAATGATGAAGGAACGACCTGATAAAGAGGTGTTGATGTCAAAGAAGGCTAAACTAGAACTCATGGGTCTTGTTCAGGAACCTTGAGTATTTTGTACTTAGAATGATAGGACTTGTAATGATATGAATAAATTGATGAATGTTTTGTTATATCAATATCCTTATTTATTTTCTAGTACATTCAGTATGAGCAGAAGACTTTAGCTCACTCATACTGATCAAAACACTTAGGCATAATTTATATCCAAATAGGGGGAGATTGTTGGGTTCGTAAAACACCCAATTATCTTAAACAGGATTTGAACACAAATTAAGCCAAGTGTTTGCTAAACCAAGAACAATTCAAGTCACTGAGAGAACAGCCTCTCAGTGAGTCATCTTCAGGATGCTTAAGGCGAGTTCAATAAAGGACTCACTCTCAGGAAGGCGGTACTCCTGAGTAGGACTTAAGCCAAAGAAGAAAATGATGGTTCAGTGAGTGTTGGACAAGAACTCACTGAACCCCAGTCTCCTCAACAACATTAAAGTGATTGAAGACTGAGGAACCAATGACTGAAGAATAGGCGGGAACAAAAGGGAAAGATCTGAGAAGATAAGAGTGTCAGACCAAACACTCTTATCTTGCCAGATACCAACCTTCCCTATTGCGGCTAAAAGTCATGGAGTGTCAGCCAACAACTCCCAAAGTCTTATTAGCCCATTCCTATTGGTTCTTGGAAATGACAATTACTGTTTGTAATTGTCAGACACGCTACCTCAACAACTTGTAATATTTTAATCACTTATACTTAGATTACTTGTGTATAAATAGATCAGATGGAGAGAAGTTATGTGTGCTTTGTATATTGAAAGCTTAGAACTTTTACAAAGTAACTTCTCTCCTACAAAGTGTATACAACTCACTGAGATAGCTCAGTGGGTATATTGTTACCACTCAAGCAAAACTTGAGTTTCGATAGGAGACACCATAAACCCTTGTCTATTCAATCCCAAGTGTTTGTTCCGCAAAACATTTGGGTAATAGATTCTTGGAATTATTTCTGATAAGAATTTAAACGTTGAAAAATAAGGTGTTTTTTATATTCACGTATTATAACTGTTAGAAATATTCTTTGCATTGATCTCAGTCATAAGCTCACTTAGTTTAACTTAATTGTTATTACTCGGTGTGCTAAGGGAACAACAATATGCTTCCGCATGTGTACTTGATATTTATTACTACCCCCGTCCCAAAATAAATGTATAGTTTGACTTTTCAGAGTCAAACTGGTTCAACTTTGACCTTAACTATTTTTGTAGGTGTTATATAATATTTGATGCAAAATATATAAATTGATAGGGTTTTAAGTGTATTTTTCAATAGTATAATTTTCATCAAGTATTATATAACAAAAAAAAAATATTTAAGGTCAAAATTGAACCAGTTTGACTCTGAAAAGTCAAACTGAACATTTATTTTGGGACGGAGAGAGTATTTAATTATGAGTTGTAATGAATTTCCATGGTGATTTTAGCCCTTTCCCGAGGCCATTCTGAACGTTTAGTTTTATAGAAAGGTGCGAGGCCATTCTGAGCTTATCCCTACCCCCCCCCCCCCAAAAACAGAAATCCCACCCCCCCCCTCCCCCCATTTTTTTCAATTTTTTAATTTTTTTATTTTTTTTTTTTTTATAATTTTGTTTATATCAAAAAGCTATAAACCTAAAAGTGTGAAACAGAAACTGACAAAAACTATAAAACTATCAAAAATACGGAACAAAAACTGACAAAAAACTATGATATACTATCCTAAAAAGAAATCTTTGACCAAATAGTATGACACCCCCTTGATTTGACATCACGAGGGGTTTCTATAAATAGGCCTTATAGAAATACAGTAATTTCATTTTATTGGCAGACTAGACTTATTTCAGACCTTTTGAGGTGTCTCTTTCGCACTCACATCGTTTTAACGGACCACCTGAAACCCGTCCCTACAGTCTTCGGTCTTCCAATCAAATACGAGTATAAGTCAATATCCATTTATTAAAGAATCTTAAGTTCCAAAAAAAAAAAAAACTTATTAAAGAATCTAATAACACTCTATGGACCACACTTTTAACATTTTGACGACACGTCTCTCAATATCAGCCGTTTCATTTGATATGATCCCACACACAAACCTTTTACCAATCACAGGTTAACACACCAAGCATGTCCACCTGAAGTACTTCGACTACACCCGTGTTGAAGCGTTAGTTAGAACATCAATCACAATCTCATTTGATAGTAGCAGCATCTCATTTCAACCGTCAATTCTAGCTAATCCGTTTATAAAATTAAACTATATACGGATATACCGTATCATTGTAGAAGCATCATATAGAATATAAAGGATTCTGTTTGTGAAAGAAGAAAAAAAATATTACCAAAAGAAAACCATTCCTAAAAGCATGAAAATAGACCATCAAAGAGGAGACAATAATAGCTGGCTAGCTTGGAATAGAATAGCAAACCAAACCATAGGTAAGTAAGAACCAGTACAACTACAAAGTAGTACAAGTAGGGGTCGCAATTTTCGGCACTACACGATAAACGAAACGAAGTTAAATAGGTGTGGGTTGAGGATAAATAGGTTTGGGTAAAAAGCAGATCAATCGTCTAACCCGTATAATAAACGGGTTGTTTTATTGCTTAGTAAGTATTAAACAGGTCAACCCGTGAACCCGTTTAAGTATATAAGCCTTTAAAAATAAAATATATAACTTAGGTTTTATGTTGGATGGGGATTAAATGTAATTTGTTATGTACTTAATATTAGTAAACTACTATTATAACTCATATATCATTGAAATTAACGCTTATAACTTAGATATCATTGAAATTGTATACTTATTTGTATATAATTTTTATCATATTTTAGATCGTTATCATTTTTGCATTTAAACTAGTCAAATCGACAAACAAACAACCTTATTCACTGCTTGACCTATTTACTTAAACATGCTAAACGGGTCAAAAATGGGTTCCACATAGCATGTCTAGGTTAGGGTTGAGTTTTTTTATATGATTAATAAATGGGTCGTGTTTAGGTAAAAGTTATATTAACCCGCTAACCCGCGAATCAGAATAAGTCAACTCGAATATGACTCGATTGACACCCCTGGTACCAAGTAGTAACATTATTTTGATTCCAAATACATCACATTTCCATCTTTTATTATTGGTAGTGGCCCAATTTACCAATCCGATACCAGTGTTAAACATTATATATGGTAAACATAACAGAGCTACGTGTAGTGCAACCGTATAACATGTTATACGGGTTCATCTTTGCACATACCTTATAAGATCACTATAACTAAACTACTATTCTCATGTTATAAAGCATGTGGTCACAAGGTTTTTTTTTTTTTTTTCTCCCCAAAAATACCCACTCACTAAAAAAAAACACCCTACTCACTCAAAATAAATAAATGATAAGTGGATAATATTCGCTATTTGCATGGCTATTTGACGGATAACATGGCTATGGCTATGGGGGCGGTGCCGGTGCAGTATGGCTATGCCATAGGGCAAAAAATGTCCTATAACGTATTATTTAACACTCCACCGGACATTCTAATAAGGTATCAAACTTAATCTTAACATGACATAATATACAACATACAAGGTTCAATAAACACTATATCATATACTACTATGTTACTCCTAACATATATTACTGTCGCTTTCTACTCAAATATATTGTTCTCGTAGTTAAAAGAGTGTATGCCATAGAATAGCTTAAATAACAAATATGATAGATTGCAAGAATTGATAGGGTACTCATGTGATTTATTATGTAAACATGATACGTATCACTTTGAAAAACTAACAAATTAGCTTTGGTAAGCGTGTAAAGACATACTGAGTATATAGCTCGAGGCATATATAACACACTTAAGGTTTTCCAAACCACGTATCTAACTAGGTAGCTCCTGATCGAATAAAGGAGGAAGCTACAATAACAATCGACCAGGTCGGCCTCAACCAAAGGTGAGAAAAAATGGTCCATTGATATATTTCTTGCTTTGTCATATAGACATATACGATTCGTCAAATATTTCGTTTTTTACGTACCTCAGAAATTTGTATTGTTCGCTTAAGCGTATAAACTATTAATATGCTTAGTTACGTTACTAGACAAGTACTCATGTATAGCGACGAGATTTGATAAAGACAAATAATTATAGTTGCACGATAATTTAACTGAAAGAACAATTTTTAAATGTATCAAAGAAAGTATAAAACATAGTGATAAAAAAAACCAATTTTTTTAATCGTGTATGGTTCTAGCAACATAATGCAACTTTTTAAAAAATATAAGTCAACCATTTTTTGTAGGACGTTAACAAAAATTTGAAACTTAAACCACTAAGATTGAAGCGTTATTTTGGGCTTAACACATTACTCACTTTCAAGTTTGAGAAAATATTTTATCAATCTTTATATGTAGTTAAGATTAAGATTAGGATATCATTTTGACACGCACGGTTTTAAAGTTGCAGAATATTGATGAGATCTAACAAAATAATTCATCTTTTTTATGAGTTGAACATGAAAATTACTTATTTGTTAAAAAAGTATTATATCACATAATAACATATATTTTTTATGAGATCAGCACACAGTCGAAAACCATTGACAAATTCAAGTGTAACATTGTAATATTAGCCAAATCATGATTTATTTTGGTTGCAGTTAAAATTTTAATGGGAACATAACTAAGGCAAGTATTTTAAATCGGGCTAAATATACGAGTAGTCCGGTCTCTTAAGGTGTTGGGTTTTTTTGGCCCCAAAAAAGTCGCTTTCTCAAAATAGCCCTGAAAATAAGCGACTTTCAAAAAGTCGCTTAAAGCGATTTTTTTTTTTTTAATTAAGCGACTTACTATTTGTGTTCTTTTGCAGCCAAAAAGTCACTTTTTAAGCGACTTTTTGACTTTTTTAAACGACTTTTCGCTAAGGGCCAAAAAAAAATGCCACGTGTCGCTCCCACATTTAGTCGCTTATTCCTTGGGGTATTTTGAGAAAGCGAATTGTTTTGGGCTAAAAAAGCCCAACATTTTAAGCTCCGGGCTATTTGTAGAATTACCCCTTTTAAATCCTTATCTAACTATCTTATAATGCACAAAGGCCTACTATTAATAGAAATACTTAAAATTAAGCAATACAAGTTATAAACCTAAAAGTACAAATAATTAAAACACATTTTCTAACATTTACAAGTTCTTAAGTTCAAAGTACAACTAATTAAAATAGAAATACTAACATTAAATACAATAAATAAATCATTATGTACATTAAATACAATTAATTAACGGGTCAATAAATACAATTAATGCAGTTATTAAATAATTAAAACACCCCTTACATAAGAAATACAAATTATCAAGCATATTGTACAACCAACTTAAACACAATTCTTGCATTAAATGTCACTAATACAAATAATAAAGCACATGATACAAATATTCAAGCCCGAATGGGCAACGGGCCAAATGGGCTTGAGCCCGAACGGGCACGGGCCAAACGGGCTCGAGCCCGAACAGACACGAGCCAATGGGCTCAAGCCCGAACGGGCACGAGCTAAACGAAATTCTTGATATCCGTAAATGTATTATAAAAAAAACATAATAAACTAAAATACATAATTCACCGGAAAATTTTATTTCAGGGTACCCGCCGCCGCAACGCGCGGGTACCATGCTAGTCATGTATAATATGGGCTTTAAGAATAGTTTTAAGACAACATTTTTTGAATTATTACATGAAAATTTTTAAGTTTTAAAAGATATTTTGAGATTAAAATTACTCAATTTTAAGATTTTTAGTTTTTAAGCAAACTTATTTTAACTTTATATAAAAGATGTAGTAGAGATATATATTACCTGTATTAAATAAGTAATTATCATCTTTTTACTCAAAGTGATCTGTTAGCGAGCCAAGTATCTAGATGAAGATAAGTACATTATCCTATGCGTTAGGCTTTATAACAACAAACACTCACATACGCAGTTTCTGGCTTGGCATACGTTGCTAAACCAAGAAAAGAAGTTAATTAAACAAATAGTACCTGTAACTTTTTATCGCTAGAAATTTCTTTTTAACTAGTCATTTAAAAAAATAAATAGGGTTGTTCCATGATAAGGTCCTCTCAAGATCCAAGAGGTGCGAAGGGATTTACAGCAATGTGGTAATCGGTTTGGTGTACTAGCTTTGTGGCGATCGTGATAGTGGTGATCGTGTGAATATTGATTCGTAGGGTTGTCTTCATTATTCTCTGGATCGTCTTTGTTTTGCCCTAAGGTATTCCTACAAAAGATCTTTGTTTTGCACCATGTAATACACGGTCTATACTACATGAAAACCTAATCTGATGTGCTCGTTAATATGATGATATGAATGAATTTATATGTCACATAAAATCATAAGTAATACGCATCTTGTGACTGTTTTTGTGTCGCGTTATGTTGGGTTGATTGTGCCATGGTTACCAGCTTTTATTCGGCATATACACATGTGTAAACAAGACTAAAACAATGCTATATAAACATTTAAACCATCATTAATATACGTGTTGGCTGCCTCGTTAAATTGATCACGAACATCACATTAAATAATAAAACTATACGCCTATGTTATTGTCTTTGGTGTCGGTTTTGTGGGATGTTTTATGTCACTTATTCCAGCACTATGTCGATCTCTACATAACCATAAATAAGCCCTAAAAATATGTATTTAATGATCATTAATGAGGCGTAAAAAGATAAGAAACCCTAGGTTGTGTGGTTTTGTATTAAATGCGAATTGAGGTTAGGGTTTTGTAGGGTCGTGATTGGTGTAATGTTAACATGAATGTGTGTATATGTTAAGGTACCGTTTAAAATAGGTCTTGTAATATATGAAGGTCTTGTGTGTGTTTGTGTAAGTAAAACATGTTATAAAAATGGCCTAAAACGGATTTCTGAATGCGACAGTTTTGAAAGCTGAATATGTGTGCGTTATAGCTTGAATTTCATAAGGGTTTAATTCTGTATTTTTGCATGAAAACCTAGTTTAAGGTCTAACATAAGTTTTCTAGTTGGTTTGAAATGATTTGGAGTTGTTTTGGTCATGTTTTTTTAAATTTTATAGGTTAAGTGTCAAATCTGAGAAATAACATCAGTCTGTGTTTTTGATTTTTAATTTTAAAACCACAAGGATCTGAGAGCTCTCCTTTTACAGGTGTGATACTTAAGTTATGTGTGACTTCCTGGAATTTTTGTAGATTTTTCTGAAGTGTTCAAATGGGTCTAATAAATGTAAACTTTCGGGGTGTACCTGCAGTTCATTTTCTGGACATGTTTGAATAAATGATTTTTGAAAGGGTGGTTGTACTCAATAATAAATTCTGGGAAAATTCATGTAAACTCATAAGACATATAGGTACCTGTGCGAATTATTATAGCTTCTGGATTGGAGTATAGATATGGTTGAAAATTCGTAAGTGAAGGCTAAAGTATGCTAAAATCAGAAAATTTGTTAAGAACCTAAAGGTCTTGTGAATTCATGTGTTTGAACTATAAAATGTACTTAAGTAATAAGGATGATACATTTGGTCATATGTTAACCTAATTTTGATAATGAAACCCTACGTTGATTAATTGTGAATTGTGACCCGAGTTTGAAAACTTACTAAATCTCGAAAGTTACTAAGTATGAAAAGTTACTAATTATAGAAAGTTACTAATTATGGAAAGTTACTAATTATATAAAGTTACTAATTATGGAAAGTTACTAAATATGGAAGGTTACTAAAATGGAAAGTTTCTAAAAATAGAAGGAAACCCTAATATGTTAATCTGCTCAACAACAAGTGATGAATCAGTAATAACTTATGAAATGGTTCTTAAATAATAAGACAATCATTAATTCATGTAGATTCGCTGAAGAAGGTGTAACTCCTGATACTTGTGTTTTCTGATGTGGTTTCATTCGCGGTTTGAGGTTCAGATATTCTACCCTTTCTCAGTAAGGGTGTTTTCTCTCATGACTTTCCGATCCTTGACTTTGATTCGTTTGCCTTGCTATGATATGAGCTTTTGCTATGATCCCATTGATATGATCATTTGCTATGATTCCATTGATATGAGCCTTTGTTATGATTCCATTGATATGAGCCTTTGCTATGATTCCCCTGATATGATATTCGTTGCTATCCATTTGCTAAGATATGATGCACTGATATGATTTCTTCTGTTCTGTTGCCCGAGCTAACTAGCCATGGAGGTACCATGGCCATGTCATTGAGGCACCAATGGCATGACACTATCTGTGGCGGTGTAATTAGTCCACGACATCCCCTTTTGTTATGATATAATATGATATGAGATCTCTTGGACATTATGATATGTGTGTATACTTGTCTAGTACAAGGTACATATATGATTTGATTTGTAGGGGGCGTATGGATGCATCCTAGGTATATGTTTGGTATGATTATGATGTGATTTAGTGATTGGTTTGTGCGTGCCATGCACCCCATTTCACTTCTGGTACAATGGAGTCTGCAGCTCCTTGTACAACTTATGATTTGACGGATATATGAGATTATGTGATTATGTGGTCTATTCGAGTGTCTCATTTAGACAGGCTCGTGGCTATTCAGTATATGTGATTATGTGGTCTATTCGAGTGTCTCGTTTAGACGGTTTCGTGGCTATTCCTATTTGATTCCTTGATTCAGTATGATTATCTGACATTCGTATTATCTCTTGATTATCTCAGTTCGTTTATCTCATTTGACTTATGATATTTGTTCAGCTGATCCTTGAGTACTTATTCATTTGACATTTGACATTTTGTTCTGCAAGATCTTGTGGTTCCATTTCTATATATATATATATATATATATATATATATATATATATATATATATATATATATATATATATATATATATATATATATGCTTTGATTATTTCGTTTTGGTTATATCTGTTCACTGGGTTTTTTAAGCTCAGCCGTATTTCTTTTCCTGCGGCAGGTTTTAGGTTGGAAGTTGGGTTTGAGTGAAGAGTGCATAGGAGCTCTTAGAGGACTACCCTGACGATAGACACCCATTTGCTTCTTGATTAGATTTGGATTCATTTTCAGTTAGATTAGTTTGGATTTGTATTTGACTTTGAAACTCATTATGTTTAGATGTTAGTATTTCATTATTACCTTAGAATACATTTGTAACTATTATGTTTATACTAAAAGCAAGTTTAGTTTGTGAGACGTTAAGTTGGGAATGTAGTTGACACATGTTGCGAGTGTTGTCTTATTATAAAGTTGTGTGATTTGTTACTTGATTGTGCATGATTTCAGTTTGACTTCTTAGAGGGTAAGAGTGTTTGGCTTCTTTTTATTTGAAAGACAAAACATTGTTATTCTAAAAGCGGTTGTTTTGTTATAAAAGGTGGAAAATGGGTGGCTCTGCTAACTGGTCAATCGGCAACATTGTTTGTCAAAACTATGTTAATACTTTGTGAATTCCCTCCATCATCGTGTGATATCATTGGAATTTCCTTCTCATTGTCGACACATAAGTATATTGTCTGATATTATATTAGCAGCAGACAACTATTTATTGTCACATACAGTCTAAAATTAGGCATTTTAACAAACCTAGAAGAGGATAAGACATTAGGAAAAATATCAAGGTTTCTATAGATAATTTTGGTCATTTTTTGCAAGTGGCTACAAGTTGTTTTTTTGGCGTATTTGATTTCCATAATTTGGTTCAAAATCACTACTGCATTCCTTAACCACCGGATTATGTATTAAGAATTGGTCAAATGGGAAAAAATGATGTTGCTTCTGGATGAAGCTATGTAGTTTTATGTGCAGCCAAGGAGTTGTATCAAGTAAATAACTATTGTTGAGTCAGGCAATAATCAAGAATAACATAAAAGAGGCCTAAAGCATTTATGTAATTGATCTTTTGCTGATGCGGAAGCTTATTGCTTTTTTAGGTTCCAAATTTGTTTCAAGAGACGATGAGATTTATTTCCACTAAGAGGTATTTGATGTACAGTTCCAAATTATTTGATTGTTCTTTGTTTGAGTAAATTTACTTATTTGATTACAAATGATTCTTTTTTGCAATTAGATGTGGGAAGAGGGTTCGAGTATTTGCATAGTTTGGCACTGCAAAGCTTTATTCATCGAGACTTACAGCCGTCTAATATTCTTCTTGGTGATGATATGAGAGAAAAAGTTGCTAATTTTGGTTTGGTTAAGAACGCACCTGATTGGAAGGGTGGGAAGTTTTCTATCGAGACGAAAGTTGCAGGGACTTTTGGTTATTTGGCTCCAGAGTATGCTTTGGTGAGACTTACTTACCTTTACTTTTACAGTTATACTCTAAAGATTACATTTCTTATTTTAGATTTGGCAATTACAACCCATCAGTACTTTTTCAATCTCAAACGGGTTAAATATTAAAGTTTAGCTAAAGGGAGAACGGGTCAAATGGGTGAAAGTCTATCTTTAGCATGTATGCCGTCTAAAATCATTATATTCAAACAACCCTTCCCTGCCCGTTTTGTGTTGACCTGCACAAATATGGCCTGTTTTAGACTCACAACACTTGATTACACGCATAGATCAGTAAAAGTGTTTACTATTAGTTAAATCTTAATACTAACAGCTTTGTACCAATGAGTTAGTCATTTGTTTGAATCATTACAATCTGACAAAGATTAATATCAAATTGAAAATAGATTGTATTAATTTAATTGAAACATTATATGTGCTAAAAATTGGTCATGCATTCCTGTAATGTTAGTAATCATGACTTGCTGTTGCGTTTATGGTGGACCATAAGGTTAGGCTTGGTGTAGTTGTAGCCACAATGAGTTTGGAACTTGTGGTTTTTGGGTAGATTGATAATCATGAACGTATAATGTCCATGTAACAATGCAAATATATTTAAGGATTTGCTGGCACATTAAATAAAAGTGAAAAGCTTTATAGTCAAAGATATTGATATACTCAATGATGCCTTTGTATCTTATACCAAAGTAATAATGAAAAAGAGAAATTATTGTAAAAAATATAATTGGGATAGATTCAAAATTGAACTCATGTCCTTAACTTCAATCAACTGATAATCGTAATTCTTTAATCAATTTTAAACGCACATCCAAACACCCTGTTATATTTCTTAGATGATGCACTTAGTGTCTGTTTCTTTATCCAAGTGTAAAGGATTTGGTATGGCATGCAACATGGGACTACCTCATCCTTGCTTTATTTCATTTGCACGTTGGAATATGATTAGTAATGTTGCATAGAGTTGGTAGTATGGCTTTAAGTTCTGGTGTAATTCTTGCTAAAAAAAGGTCTTGTGTAATTGATTATGTTGTGGTAGTTTTGTTAGTTGCATTTAATCAAAGGGAAAGTCCTTGGATAATGCCTTTAACTTTGAAAATTTTGTTAATATATAAGTTGGCATTTTTCACCTGATACACAATTTCTTACAATATATTATTAATAGATGTAGATTGTCATTATTTGAATATTGTTTCTCTAATCATAATCTCGCTTGGAAAGGCAACCATTCAATTGCGATATATATTTTTGATCTTCTTAAGGTTCGAAACTTGCACCCTTCTAATTTTTTGTTGGTTTCGATCATCTAATATATGGTTTGTAAACCAACTCATGTACCAATTCGAGATAATATTTATAGACTTGAGATTAACTCCATGTTTCTGATTCGTTTTAATATCTTCATAAGTGCGCTAAATCTTTGTTGTATATGTCTTTATACACGAAGATTGGAATAAGTTTAACTCGCAAGAGTGGTAATTGTGGTGCTCCTTATTCGAAACAGAGTGTAGCGTATATATGACCTTTGTATGAGCCTTTTATGGTTACGAAAATTTATAAACAAGCTCATTTCTTTAACATGTATAAATTGTTGAGCGTTTTCTTCCCCGCAATTCATCAAATACTTAATATATTATTAACACGTCAGGAACAAAGTGCTTCATTATTTGATTGTTAAAACAATTATGTTCTTGATTATTGGAAGTTCGTAATGAAAGTTATGCATCTTTATTCTCACTCTCTACACCTTAAATATTAACTGATGCATTTGTTATATTTTTCCGTTTATACGTACTCAATTATACATCCCCAGGTCATCAACTACTAAATCATGATTCTATCAAATAGCACATCAAGTCAACGGTAGGTGTTCGAAGTTTTGGTCAACTAATCTATGAGTTTTGAGCCCATTACCACAAATACTTAAATCGGTAAAGCATTCCACTTCGAGAAGGTTGGCATGACCACTTCAGATTTTTTTCGATTTACACATGGATTAGAGTTTTACATTCGAAATAGCTAAATCGGGATTGATTATAATTTTTTTTTCTACTTCAACAAAGTTTAATTTACGACGTAACGTAGTAGGCACTTTAAGAAAATATGATCTAAGTAAGTCGAATAACTTTAACAACTCTTAAATCGATCAATTTTATTGTTTCAGTTTTGTACATGCGTTTTTTATGTAAATCCCAAATGTTTTTATCTGTCACGTCCAATAATCACATATGGTTGCCGTTTCCAGAATAAAAAGCAAAAGACGTTTGAAGGTTGTCATTTGTGATCAAGATGGTAATATATCGAATCGTACAACAAACGTTGTCTACAAAGAAGTACTTCAAGATCTATGATCAATGTTCAACCAGTATGTACAAGTATCTTTTTTAAGTTCCTATATATTCTTATCAACAACTCTATCGTAGTTTCACTTTTGTGTTTATTTCTTCATATTTAGGTGTTCACACAATCAACATGGACTACTCAAATGTTTGACGTTTACTGCATAGTTTTACTCTCCAAGGCTATCTACCAATTGTAGAAGACGATACATGAATGTTTATTTTCTTAATAGATAAGCACCAAGTTGTTATCAAATCATTGACACATTAATTATTATTTTCTTCAAAGAAACAATGTAACTTATTTACGGTTATTGTTGTTTGTTAATTTATTTACACACTTAACTCCTTGATGCATATTTTCTTTCAAAATTCTCGTGACTTCACGGGTCTATAAGCTATGATGATATAAATTGAAGATGCACCATATTATAAAATCAAGTTGTTAGTGATGTTTGGGGTAGAATGTTTTTTTGGGGTAGAATGTTTTTTTGGGGTAGAATATGAATACCTCTCTATTATTGAATTTGGACTTCATGATTTTATTTGTCATGTAGTTACTTGAAATCTGTTAAAGATCACTCATTTAGGAAGATAGAAAGGAATTGTTCTGTGTAGCACTACCCGTAACATAATTTATGCCAATATTTGTAAAGATACAAATGAAAACCTTCAAAGGAATTGTTAAAGATCACCACATGGACAACTATACGTTGTCGTTTCCAGGGTTAAAAGAAAAATAGGTTTGAAAGTTGTCATTTGTGATAAAGATGATAATATCTCGAAAAGTACTACAAATGTTATCTACAAAAAAGTACTTCAAGTTCTATGATCCATGTTCAACAGGTATGTACAACTATATAAATGACATATTTTATATCATTTTTTAACTTTACATATACTGTTATCAACAACTTCCTTTTATTTTTCCTTTTGTTTATTTTATTTTTTTTAATCTTTAGGTGTTCACGGAATGAACATGTATTACTCAAGTGTTTCATGTTGAGTGCATACCTTTGCTTTTTAAGACTATCTACCAGTTGTAGAATATGATACATGCACGTTTATTATTTTAATAGTTACAAACCAATTTGTTTATCGTATCATTGACTTATTACTTATTATTCCTTTCAAAAAATGATTCAAGCTGTTTACGTTCGTTTTTCTTTCTTACTTTATGCACACACTTAATTATTTTACTTACATATTTTTTAAAATTATTAGGTGTTCACGTAATGCACCTTTTGTTGAAGTGTTAGAATGGTCACTACATACATTTGCTTCTGAAGACAAACATATTGGAGATCACGAGACAATGAACGTTTATGACACAGATATTTACAAGCATTGTATTTTATACAATCAGTCACTTATAACTTATTATTCCATTACAAGAAAATTTCATAGCGTTTACGTTCGTTGTTCTTTCTTACTTTATTCATGTACTTACTTTTTTAATAAAAAACTCTCTGAAATCCCGTGAATTCCACGAGTTTATAAGCTAGTAACAAGTTAAAGCATAAAAAGAGTGTCCCAAAAACTATTAAAAGTGGGCAAATCATTTTCCATAAATAAACGTCCGAAGATGCCAACACAAAGTTCAGGAGACCACTCACGTACTTTGACTCTTTTCTTATGCTTTTCATGAGTGGAGGGTTATTATATATATATAGTTGTACTAGTTATAATGCCTTTTCTAAAAAAATTCAATAATTTATTTTTATTTATTAAAAAGTCATAGTATAACTTTAAGGTCATAAACATATAGCAGTACATCAATAAGAGTTTGAATATCAATATATTATGACTCATAATTAATATTGATGGGGAAGGAGAAAACCATGAACCAAATTAGTGAATGGTTATATACAGTAAGACATTTTGCCAAACTTTTATTAGGATTTGCATGTAAATAATGACCCTAGATAGCCAGAGTTATGACTATCAATTTTGTTGTTGGTGTTTCTTTCCTCAAGGAAATGAAGTATAAAAGAAGGGATATAGAATGACCGCAACAGAAAGAGGGCAGAAAGCAATAACTTCATGAGCAGATAGTAACACTGGGGTGAAGTCAATGCAGGCAGGCATTGCATGCACTTGAGTAATAGGCACCATTATGAATTATGATCATAGTTTTGTAGATAGGTCTTCAACTGCAAAAGTTAAAACATGTTTATAAGACAGCCATATATTGATTTACTACTTCTAAAGATGATATGATTTATGCTTTAGATAGCAGATAACAAAATCAAATCTACTCTTTGGCCCGTGAATACTGCAACTTTTGGTTGACACATCGTTTAACAAAATTGTTTCGCTTTTTGTCAAATATGCTGAATTATTTAGTAAGTATATGATAAAGCCACATTATGCCGTATCAAAAAAACTTTCCGGAAAATAATTTCTTACAGTTGTCAAGGATATATAATGTAAGACAATAGGAATGATGCTTGACGAAATAAAAACTTTATCATATCAAAATCAACACACCTTTCATTAAAGAAAAGCACTTAAAGAAGGCATACCTTCAAGAAAGCATAAGCAATGTTAGGTTCCAACTGCAATTGTGAATTACAAAAAAGTCAAGAAATAATCATGGAAAAATAATGAAGGTTTTTTTTTTTCTTATCCACAACAATTGACAAAATCTTCATTTTATCACGAATATTATGTTGTTGCGGTGAATTCGGTGTACCTAAGCAGCTTCATCAATGTATTTTAGCTATGAGATAGGCATGGGTAACACATAGCCACAATACTCTAAATCCCTTTGCTCAAAGAGATCTATTAAAGGTGATATATGAATGGTGGCATTTTAAAAAAAAAGTCAGCACCATAATTGAGACTATAATACGCAAAAAAAAGACAAGCATCTAACTTTTTCTACGAAGGATCCCTATAAGGTAAATGTGGTACAGTTTGGGGGGTTGGTTAATGGGTCAGAGTGGACATATGCTTTGAATCATTTATGAACTTGTAAGTATTTAGGTACACTTTAGGGTCAATTTCAATACTTTCGTCCCGTTAGGCATTTTCCAATTTCAGCTAAGTTTAACATACTACAACATGTACCGTTTAGTGGCTCAATATTCTAGAATATGCAGGAGTGGTTACAAATGAAAGACCAAATGACATCGATAACTTAAGTGGCTTATCATTATGTTGTTATTAAGGTAAATTAAGATACATGGCTTTTGGTTTAAGAATCCATTGTCTATGCTGAATATGGGTGTGTATGTATGATGTACACACATGCGCATGTATTATGTATATGCTAGTACAGATAGACTTGGGTGTATCTAAATAAATATGTATGTGTAGATTTCAATATAAGCTAAGTGGCCATATAACGAACTACATTAGTTGTCCTTTAATGATATCTCGATTTGTAAATTTTCTCCCTTAACAAAAGGTTCACAACTAACTGACCCTTGTATTGACATTAGTCTTTTAATAAACTTAAACGACTCTAGCATAAACAAAGGCGCCCATTATCCAGAAACAAAGGCGCCCATTATACATTATAAAAGACAAAATTTAACATAATCTACCAGTAAATTTAATAAACTTAAACGACTCTAGCATAAACGCGGGTCGTGAACTAAAGCATATCTATTAAGATGTGACACTTACATGTACACCAACGACATAACTTACTACTGCATATATGAAGGCGTGAACGTATGATTACTTAATCAAATGAACCATCTTGTCACTAACATAAACTGAACAATATTTTATTTTATACCACCCTTCGTCTTTTGGTGAATGTTCTCATCGGGTAGACATTTTATTTAAAAGCTAAGTTTTAATTGATAATATTCATGTACATATATTGGTGTGACCAAGTTTCATTAACTCATTCAGAGACTAACTACACTTCGAAAAGGATTCCTACCATAAAATTCCCCATATAGGCACTAAAACACATCTTTGGTACATTAGATACATTCATAAATTATCTAAAATCAGCAACTCGGCTTAATTTTATATTCATACCTTGAGCAGGTATAGAAGATCCTTCCACGACAACCATTTGTTGATGCTTAATCCACCTCCAGAAACGCCCACAACCAATTGCATTAGACTTTAGTGTGTACGATGAGATCATAAAACTGCAAGAACCACTAACCTGTTGCATTATAGTGTGCATAACAACAATTTTAGTCGTAACATAGAATAAAAAACTGCAATAAAGAACTAAAGGGATGTTTGGAGATTCTTCTTAAAGGTGCTTATTAGGCCTAAAAGTTTTCAATAAAATATCAAAAAATACTACAATTTGATGTGTATAACTGCAAAGTTAAACCATAAAAACTATCAGTTACCTTTGTGAGCGTTGATTTCTTGAAGAAGAGTGATTTTGATTGTCATACCTACAAAAAAGAAAAAGAAAACCTGAAGATTTGATGATTTTTATTGAATGAGCAACTACATATAGCTTTGATGAATTCGATGGAATAAATAAACTGGCCAATGAATTGAGTATATATAAGGTTTAAAGTCCTGTGGGATTTTAGGAATTGTAATACAATATAAATTCGTATTGTATTAGGAACTCTGCAGTTTTTTCTAAAATTTACATTTAAGTCCAAGAATATGAAAAAAGCTCTAAAAAAAACCGAAACTTATGCCTTTACCTTTAGAAGCTTGTTGATTTTCAATAACTTACAAAATCATAACCCTATAGTACGTACGAATTACTAACTTGGTCCTGGTCCGTTTTAAGCGAGCATTAATACTTTCTTGTTGAAGTGTATTGACATGTGCACTAATACTTTCTTTCTCTAGACTTCAAAACGTTTAAGCGTTTGATCAAATCATTAAATGACTTTTCTTTTGTAATAAGTCGCACTTTTAACTTACCAACATCGATATTCCATACATCCGCTTTCAACCTATTCATGACTGCGATTTGTGTCATTTCACACTTGTACTCATCATGCTTTGTGTTTAACTCGGTGGTTTGATCTTCGTGTATTGACATCGCAGTAGCAATTCTCTCTTGTAGGTCGTGAATACATATGGAATGAGAATCAATTTGCTTGAGTAAAGCGTTTAGCAACTGCTAATATACTTGATTTTGATTTTGCTTCAGTTGTAAAATTGTACTTCTTGATATTAAAAGTTTCTTTTCGGCTGCTTCTAACTCATCTTCCATTGATTTAGCTCTAAAATCAGCATTAGTAACCAAGAGTTGAAGTTCATTCTGTTGCTTTTTTAGTTTAACCACCTTCGATTTCTCGACTTCAGTATTAAAATTCAGTAACTGGATATAATCCTTGGCCAATCCAGCCGAGACTGCACATATGATCCAGCATTCTCTTGTGAAGACTCTGATTCAGACTCTGCACATCTCTGATTCACTCAGCAAGAATTAAACAAAAAATGGCCAGAATTCTTCATTTACTCGCTATCAGAAGTATCAGAAGCTTTTTTGTTTTTAAAATCAGCAAAAGCTTGATCAAAGGTGCCTCAGACATGCTGACACAATAGCATAAGATTTGGCAAGAATCTTTCAATACTTCATTCGCAGGGTCATCTACGAAATTAAAAGATATAGCACAGGTCAACATTTCTAGCCAAACAAATCACAATGACAAATGCGGACAATTAACTTATGAACAGATTCATAAAAATAAAGAGAAGGATCATATCAAATATGTAGAAAGCTAACCTAAAGCGGTTTTTTATTAGAAATCTTGAGATTATTATTGTTGTCTTTTTGTTCTTTAAGCATAATTAACGCATATGTTATACAAAGAGTTTCAAGAAAGTACAAATATATGCTCGTAGATCATCCCAACCCAGTCCAGCCCAAGTTGACCCGTTGCTGAAATGCCTAAGAATAGCGGATACTCATTGGAACATGAACTATGTGAATAAAACAATAGATAGCAACGGTAAAAGAAAGAATAGTAAGGTGCATGTATCAACCACATTAATCATATATTATTTCATTTGGTTAATGAGGCAAGCTGTGTTAGGGAATAATGAAGTGTTAAGGAATTAAAATTGCTAACCTGAGTGTATTATGTCTATGGAATTGATTGCATAGAGAATGTAGACACTAATTATCAAATTCTTGTTGAGTCTAAGGGATCTATATTAGCTCATAATCAGTACTTCTGACTTTCAGGTCAATTGAAGCCCTTTAAAAACAACCAAAAGATGCAGGTTGGTCTAACCTGGCTATGGAGCAGTGGTTCAGTTAAAATTAATATTCAAATATGGCAAGGGCTGTCCGATTTGAGGACCTAACTATCCATACACGTAATATACTTTACACACATTACTAAAAAGGGCTACAAACGCTCATCTTATGTATTGATTATGTTGCCACATTACGTATGTCACTTTAGTGACACATTAATTCACTTCAAAACTCAGATGTCACTTTACGGACGCGTTACTAATTCACTACTTATGATCAACAAAGTAAACTCCAGTTTATAGTTGGCATCGTCTTGTTCAATATCCAATGTTGCAATATTGATACGTAGTTAATTATATTCGAGTAAACTACATTTCTGAGCTTTTTTTTTCTTTGGCTATATTGTGCTTGATATATGCTTTTTAGGCATTTTCTACAGCTATGGAAACTTCAATTATAGAGGACACTAAAAGCCAGTGCACATTTTGAAGGCCTTTTTGTTGTTTACTATTATTGTAGCAATTATTTGGTAACACTAACTTTTACTTACGCCTTACGATCTTCAAATAGATTTCTAAGCAGAGTTATAACGTTTAACAATGAAAGTATTAAACAAAAAATGGCCAGTATTAAACATACTATACAAATAGATTTGTTCATGAATATAGAACATCAGACGAAAATTAAACTACACTAATATATAAAAGACTATCAGCATAACTCATAATATAGAATGTTTCTAGATATCAGTAATATAAAGCAATAATCATCTCACCCTCTTGATTGCTCCAGAGTGCAGCAACAGAGCTTTTGAGTGGAGTGGACAATCATTATTTGGCTCTGCATCAATAAGCATGACTTAAAATCTCAATACAAACATCACTGATATATATTAGGGGTTCATGGTTTGTTCGTTTATAGTTGCAAAAATAAATTTGGGTTTGAATTTGGAGATTGGATTATTGACCAGGGAGATGGAGATGTTGGTGGTGGTGATGAACCCAATAGGAGTCCCGTGTTTTTCTTTAAAGTTACGTTTTTTTGCTTACAATTATGAAAAATAGCACAGAGACCCATGTGTATTTTTATTTTATTTATAAATGTGCCTACAAAAAACGTTTTTAAAAGTTTTTTTAGGCAAATTAGGGAATAATTAGGTTTAATTATTTTTAAAAATCCGGAAAAAAAAACAAAATTTAAAAATTATTACTTAATTAGGAATGATTTGATTTTTTTGAAATGAAAAAGTCTCCACTAGATGTTTTGTTTTATTATATAAAAGATTTATAAAATTAACATTACACTAAACATTCAAATACAATATTTTAAATTTACTCGTATAGAGATTTTTAAATAATTTAACCACGTGCTTTAATGTAATTTTATATTTTAAGTAAGGTGGTGTTTATTTTTTATAAAATGCCTATTAACGGACTCTTAATCTAATTCATTCAGACATAATAAGAGGTTTAGGCTAAAAAGTGTGTTTGATTTTTTTCATGTCACAAAAGA
Organism: Artemisia tridentata subsp. tridentata; assembly: GCA_021014915.2. NCBI lineage: Eukaryota > Viridiplantae > Streptophyta > Magnoliopsida > Asterales > Asteraceae > Artemisia > Artemisia tridentata. The sequence continues at coordinate 168,112,936 of CP139505.1, read as the reverse complement.
CGGTAAGAGGCAGTGCGTGTTAAAAGCGTTTGTTTTTTAAGTCGTTAAGAGATGGTTAGAGGCACAAATATTTGACTGAACTAGAAGGAGGAGGGGTGTCTTAACACCACTTAATGTCTTTTCTTTGTATCTTTTTCTTACTTTTTGTTTTTATAATTATTTATTTGTTTTATTTTCTTGTTTTTGTTTTTGTCCTTTTTTTTTTCTTCAACTTTTCCTTTCGTACTACAAGTACGATTAAATTAAACCATTGCATATTTTTGTTTACATAAAAAATGTAGAAGACAATAATAATTATGTGACAATTCGTATACTGTTCATATTGAAAGATTCGGGTTAGCGGATTCATATATCTCAACAACTAGCTTATAAACCCGTGATAAATCACGGGCAGCTTATAATAATTAGAAAATATAACATTAAAAGGTAAAAAGCCAAAAAAACTAACTAATATTAACTCTGAAACAAAATTGTTCATTTCATTAATAAAAATGAAAAGTAAAAAGAACATTGAATTTGTTAAAAATAACAAAGAAGAATAAACGAAGAATCTCCAAAACTGGATAATGTTAAACTTAAGTACATATAAGATAGGTAAAAATAACAAAGAAGAATAAAGCATTTTAACTACTGGCGGATGAAATCTTTTGCAGCACTTCATGGTAAACAACATTCAAAGTACTGTTTGAAACTTTACCATCCTTGTCGTATATCAAAACCTTCAATCATTTCCTACTTTTTACTCTAGACACAGCGACGTAAAGCTGACCATGTGTGAAGACTGGCTTAGGCAAAAAAATTCCAACTTTTGATAAAGACCGGCCTTGACTTTTGTTGATGGTCATGGCGAAACATACAGCTAATGGAAATTGGTGTCGATTAATCTTCAACGGAAGCCTCTTGTCTGAAGGACTGAGTTTCAACCGTGGGATGATAGTAGTGTGGCCGACATTTGTTCCCGTTAAGATTTGTGCCTCGATAACGTGTTCACCAAGTTTTAGAATCCTTAGTCTTGTCCCATTGCATAACCCAGCAGTTTGATCAATGTTTCGAAGAAAGTTTGCATCTAACAGTGATAAAAGAGATCTGTGGTCAAACTTCCAATATCTATAATATCTGATTTTGGATGTCATGTAAGATTAATATGATTAACTTCTATGTAGCATGTAAGTGCTGGATCTGGCTTTTCAAGAGAGGAAGTCGGAAAATATGGTGAATTTGCATATAAAATGTCTTCGTTAGCTATTCATTAGATGGTAAAAGTTAAGCGATAAATATTGCACGGAGACAAAAAAATATATGAAAAGTGGTGACCAAGTATCTACTTGTTAGTTGAGCCATCTTTTTATAATTTATGGATAATCAAGAAGCTGTAAAGACGTTAAGTGTCATTTTTTTTAGTGTAGTTCTGCATCACATGGATATATTGTGATAAAGGTACATTGTCCTTGTCTAATATATAGTCATATACAGATACCTGACGTAGGGAATCGGCTTTGGCTCTGAAAGACGCTTCAAGAAATTCAGCCTCTTTTTTAAGTTTCCTCATCTTCTCAAGGTCAGAACAAGCAGCTTTCAAATGCTCCTTTCCAGAACTGGAGCTGGATACATGTAACTCCTGAAGTAACTCCTCAAGCCTTGCAAGGGCTTCATCAACGCTCTCCAATGCCTAAATAAGATGTCTGACAAGTCAGTCACGTCGTCGTCATAACCATATACAATAGTTGCCGTTTTCAAGACTATAACCAAATTTACAAGGATTGTTACATAGGCGTACTAATGTACTATGCACGTATATTGTGTAAGTATGTAGGAATGGGACCCACATAGTGAGACAATCTTATTTCGCCAAAGTTTACATTTCAAATGTGTGAGCATATAGAATAATCAATCGAATGAAGAAATAAAAATGTTAGAGGTAACTTAGTGATGATGACGATACCTTATCAAAAGAATCTAATTCTCTTTTCAACGGAGCATAAGTTCCGGATCGAGTAATCTCAAAGGCATTTGAGGTACCGCTTTCGACCATCAGTTTCCTGCATTAACATATTCATATCTTATAAACGATGGGTCTTAAATGGGAGAAAATACATCAATGAGAAGATGTATTTTGTAGCCTAACCAAAAGATACGATTTAAATATCATCACAGATATTGTAATTAAGTACAGTGCTAGAAAAGAGGTTAAAGACACATAACATTCTACTTACTTTGGTATGCCTAATTCTTCCATCGACCCCTATAAGATATTGTGCCTGATATAATAAAAGGATAACTTAGTTCACCTCATTAAGAATCACCTTTTATTTACAACCCTTATAATATAAATTAGCAAATGGCATAACCCCTAGAAAGGAATCTCCCAGCCTTGACATTAGAAGGATTTTCAAGCCATTTACTATATTTGATAAAGCTCTGAATCCAGTGTGAACAAACATCTAAAACAACAGGGATAGTGTTAGCATTTATTTTATGCTATTTAGGAAGTGATGGTCATTTGACGTTTAGAATTAATGTGTCGTGTATAATATGTATTTTGTTTAGTGGGCTTATAGCATTAGTAATGTTTGTAAGTTAATTATATGTGTAGTGTAATTATTAAGCCCACTTTAAGGTCCAAGTCAAAGCCCAATCACAAGCCATGTGTTGGCTGTGATTCGTATAAACAACACACACACATCTCTTTTACAGTATGCCTCATTATTTACAAAAGAAAAAGAGTGTGTGTGTGTGATAGCAAAAACCCTCCCTAGTCCATGTATTATCTTCATTGTTGAATATAATCATTTGACTAGAAATTTAACCACATATCTCTTGTTCTTGATTTCCATGTTAGTGAGTGTCATCATCATGATTGTGTTTGTATGATAAAGGAAGTGATTCGTGGTCTACAAGTGGTATACATGAGCCAATCTTCAAGGTAGAAGGTTTGTTAGTTTGGTTTGTTTAAAAAAAAAAATTACCCACTGTTGTTTTTTTTTGCTTCTAAAAACGTGACTTTGTGGTGATTTTCTCTTGAAATCAAATAGCAAAACACTTACAAGGTTGTGTTTATAATACTCAGTGAGTATTTATCTTTTGGGAAAAGAAAAAGTGCAATATTTTTGATGTTCGTACCTTGTTTGATCGAAAAAGTATAAAGGTTGAATCACTTTTGTGTTTATGAATATTATATGTGTAATATCTTTGATTTGATTGGTTGAAAGTTGGTACAAGAAGTGATAAGATACAAAGAATATTAGCAAGTTGGTAGAAAGTTGTCAGCAAGTGGAAAAGTTGTAAGGTTTCACGTGGGAAGGTACTAAAAAGTCAACAAAAGTGGCAAAAAGTTGAAATTTCTCGCAATTGACAAGTCTCTCGGAATTACTTCTCCTATCGGAATTGATTCTTCTCGCAATTGTTGTTCTTCTCGCATTTACTGCTCTTTATCGCAATTACTGCTGGTCTATCGAAATTCAGGCAGAATCTCGCAATTCAGTCCAGTATCGCAATTCCTACTACTATCGCAATTGAAGCAGAATCTCGCAATTCAACATTTATCGCAATTGCATGATAGTCTCGCAATTCAAGCAGTTTTATCGCAATTCAAGCTTAGTCTCGCAATTGTGTGCTGTTCTCGCAATTCAAAGGTTTTCTCGCAATTGTGTGTCGCAATTCAAGCCAAGTCTCGCATTTGGAGCATTTTATCGCAATTGGGCCTCGCAATTCAACATTTTGACCCGCAATTGATGCAATTTTTGGAATTGGCAACTTTAGTCCTTGTACTTTCCGCTGCAATAGGATATCTTTCGGATTAGACACTTTTGGCCCTCGCAATTGTGATTAAAAGACTTCAAAGTTAGATAACTTTCAAGGATTTGATTCGAACGTAATTTCGTCAACTCGAAAGTGAACTCGGTATTTTTACTCTTGTATAAGAGTGTAAAATACTTCGACACTCGGTTATCTAACCTTTTGTATAAAAGTGTTAGATTTTATATAAATTATCGATTTATATAAATTAGATTTATTTCTATCTAAATTGATATTTAGCCATAATTTGTATAAATTTTGGTCAAATTGAAATTTCTATAGAAATTGTCGAGTTTATCTAAATTGTAATTTACATAACTTTTGTCGAAACAGTAAACTTTTGACTTTGTCTTAATTATACTTGAATCAAGTTTCGTAACGTTATTTACTTTGTTACAACATCAACGATCATCAACAACAAACCAAATCATCAACCAAGTTCAAGTTCAACCTTCAACGAAAACAACTTCTATTTTGTTGAATCGATCCTCAATCCACTTTATCATACAATATTGTAAAGATGACTACACAACAAGACATTCATGCCGCAGGTTCAGAAAACCGACCTCCAATGTTAGAAAAAGGTGGTTACCTTCCATGGACGAGTCGTATGCTTCGCTATATGAAATCCAAACCTAATGGACAAGGAAGACTCTTGGCTAACTCCGTCGAGAAAGGTCCATTCAAGCCTCGTAGGACGGAACTTACAGCTGAAGATCGAACTTCAGAACCTCCCGTTGCAGCAACTTACAAAATCCAAGAAGAAAAGGATTATACGGCAGATGATTGGAAGCAAATTGAAGCTGATAACTTGGCAATGCATCTAATCCAACTTGGGTTACCACAAGATATATTCTGTGCTGTAGACAGTTGTGAAACTGCTCATGCAATGTGGGAACGAGTCAGAAGACTTTGTTATGGTACAGATATTGGTAAACAAGAAATGGAAAACAAGCTTCTGACTGAATGGGAGAAGTTCACATCTACTCCAGCTGAACAGATTGAATCTTTCTATACACGGTTTTGTACTCTAATGAATGAGTTGATCAGAAACAATTTGGCACCTAAACCAATTGTTCAAAATATCAAGTTCATCAACAACCTTCCTGAAGAATGGGGACGATATGTTACTATTGTCAACCAGACACAAAACCTCCACAAGATGAACTATGATCAGCTTTATGATTTCCTAAAACAAAACCAAGCAGAGGCAAATGAAGTCAGACAAGAGAAACAAGCTAAACAACAAGATCCTCTTGCACTCATAGTCCAAACACCTACACCTGCAACAGTCAGTGCACAACCATCATCATCATCATCCACTCAGCAATTCATGCAACAACAGTATATTCCACAATCACCATTCTACCCACAACAACAACATGAAATCCCACAACAACAATACCCGCAACACCCAGATCAACATGATCAGGATGAGTCAATTGATCCTTTGACTCAAGCTTTTGCCTACCTATCAAAAGCATTCCAAGGACGTTACTCCACACCCACCAACAACAATCAACGAATCTCATCGAACACTCGCAACAAGCAGATTGCACAGCCGAGTTTCAACATGGGACAGCAAGGTCAGATGGTTGGGGGATATGGGAATCAGCAGGGATATGCTCCAAGACATCAGATGGGTAATCAGAATGCAAGGCAGTATGTTGGTAATCAGATGGGTCAGTTTGCAGGGAATCAGATGGGTAATGCTGTTGGTAATCAGAGGGTACAGAATGCTGGGAATCAGTTTGGGAATGTTGCTCAGGGAGCTGGGATTAGAAATCAGGGAAATGTGATGAAGTGCTTCAACTGTCAGGGTATTGGACACATGGCTAGGAACTGTCCAGACAAGCCGAATAAAAGGGATCCAGCGTATATTTGCAGAAAGCATTAATGTTGGCAAACAAGGAAACGGCTGGGCTTCAGTTAAGTGCAGAAGAGAATGACTTCATGGCTATTATGGATGCTTCAGAAGATCTTGAAGACATCGATGCAAACTGCATTTTTATGGCTAGTCTCCAGGAGGCAAAGTACGACACAGACTCAGAAGCACCTCCTACTTTTGACACTAATGCGGTTTCAGAGGTACAACAATATGCTACATGTCATAATAATGAAATGTTTGATTTGTCACCTCAAAATGAACAGTATCCTGAGACTCCTAATCTTATTTATGACACATACATGGATGAACCAAGTTGTAGTAATACTAATTTGGTAACTCCAGATATGGATCCTAATGAAGAATTAGAGTCACCGCATACTGATAATGATGAGGAAACACGTGCTATGTTTGAATCATTATTGAATAATTGTAGTATTGAAATTGAGAAAGTTAAAACGGTCAATCGCGAGGTTAAGGCCGCGAATGAAAAATTGACCGCTGAGCTTGAGAGTTATAAGGTGAATGCACAAGCTTATGCTTTTCATAACGAAAAACAGTCAGAACTTGAGGTTAGCTTAAGAAATGCTGAGTTAAGAGAGAAACATTTGCAAATAAAATTTGACACTCTCGATGTTAATTTGAATTTGCAAATCAAATCTCTTAACAAAGAAATTTCTGAACTAACAAACCAGCTTTCAAAACAAAAAACAACTTATTCCAATCTTGAAAAAGAAAAGAAGGAGTTGAATGAAAGGTTTTCAAAATGTGAAAAAGATCTTCAAAAAGAGATCACTGACAAAAAGGAAACCATTGCAAAGTTGGAAGATTTAATTGTAAAAACGGGTCATTCGGCACAAACAGTTAACTTGTTAATAAACGATCCAAACCCGATTTTACATACGCTAAAGAAAACGGCTATCGGTTGTGAAAACCCTTCTTATCTCAAGAAAGCTCAGAAAAATCAGAATGTGTTATATAATGGTAATGTGCTAAATGATAATCATGATCCGATTGAGATTTATGATTCGGATGAAACGATTGAGCGTACTGAAAAGAGACGAGTCAAAATGAAACAAATGAACCCAGAAATTAAACCAATTGACTATAATGAAGTTAACAGACTTGCTGGGGTTCATCTTGTTAAAAAGGAGTCACCTCTGTTTTTTCAGAAACCAGTGGTTTTCACAAGACAAAAAGCTGTCTCAATTCATCTGTCTAACATTCAACAAATGGCATCTAAAAACACTTTTGATACAAGTGCAGCTAGACTATATTTGGTGGATCTTAAACAGAGAATTAAAACACTTCAAAGTATTGTGGCTTCCAAAACAAACAGTCAAAAATTTGAATGGTTTTCAGGTGTTCAGGATGAAATTAAAGAGATTTTTGAATCGGAAATTAATCCACACATTTCTGCAATCTATGCGGTTGTTCAAAACGTGGAAAATAATCTTTTGAAAGAATCAGCAGCATTTGTTAAGGACCACAAATCCTTAGTGAATGAAGCCAATGAATACTTGGAACACATAAAAGTTTTGGAACAACAAAATGACTCTCTCTCTTTCGAAGCTCTATCGACCGATATCATGTCTATTATTTTCCAAACATATTCTGTGGAGGATGATGAAACACTTCGAGCTGAGACTTCTCAAATTGCTGAAAAATATGAAAAGGCACTTTTGAAGCTTGAAAAACAAAATTGCACATATTTTAAACAACTTGATACGAAAAAGGAAGAATGCAAGTATGACAAACTGTCGTATGAGCGTTCTTACAAAAACATGCAAGAACAAATAAATCTTTTGAAGTCTCAGCTTGCAAGTCAAAAAGGGCAGGGTGAGGAAACTACGGGTATTGCACCATTAACCCCCTTGCCTAATGAGAAACAAAAAGGGAAAGCTGTTGTCAAGAACACTAATGTGATTGCACCTGGCCTTTATAGGATTAGTCCCACTACTGCGTCTGCCTCTACATCTAAAACATATAGGGCGATAGACAAAAGTATTAAAGATAATCCAAACGAGATTAGGACTGCTAAAACAACATCTCAGGACAACAACATGAATTCTAATGAGTGTGCCTTACCTTCTACAGGATTAGAAAGCAACTCTAGGAGCAGCAGACAGACTAGGAGCAATATCAAGAAACCTAGTGTCCCATCTGTTTCTGAGAGTGCAAGCAAGAAAGTAGAAGAACACCCTAGGAATTTACCGCTTCCCAAGAAGAAACATTTGTCATCTAGTTGTAATGTTAAGACTCCTATTTCTAATGCATGTAATGATTCTGATTGTTTAATGCAAAAGAAATCTTTGTCTGTAAATGCTTGTGATGATAATGTTTCTAATGATGTGAAAAAGAATGATATGCTTGAACAGAAAAAGGTTCCTTTAGTAACTAAGGCTAAGTCTAGATACATCAGTAGACTTATTGCAAAAGCTAGAAAAACCACTAGCAGCCTATTGCCTAAGGATCACTCTAAGTTTTGTGCATGAAAACCGACGGGTAGAATGTTCACACTTAAGAATGGCACATTAGAAATAGTTCCCAATGCATCAACAGAAACCATCTCTAAGTGCACTCCACCTGTTACAACTAACCCCTTGGAACCAACTGTTACACGGTTTCCATATACAAATTCTTCTGTTCTTCTCAGGTCATTGAAATCTGTCTTTGGATCGTCGACTCGGGTTGCTCCAAGCACATGACCGGGAATCTGAAGCTGCTGATCAATTTTGTGTGGCAGTTCATGGGGACTGTACGTTTTGGGAATGATCATGTTGCAGCTATTCTGGGTTATGGAGATCTTCGGTTTGGAAATTATCTGATCACTCGGGTTTACTATGTCGAAGGGTTGGGACACAATCTGTTCTCTGTCGGACAGTTTTGTGATGCTGATTTAGAGGTTGCATTTCGGAGAAACACTTGCTTTGTCAGGAATTTGGTTGGGGATGATCTCTTAATTGGGGATCGTGGCACCAATCTTTATGCAATTGACATAAACCAAATGGCCTCTTCATCACCTATTTGTCTCATGACCAGGGCAGGCGAAACAAAATCCTGGTTATGGCATAGACGTTTGTCCCATCTGAACTTTGACACGATCAACAAGCTTGCCAAAGACGACGTCGTCTCCGGTCTTCCAAAATTCAAATACTCCAAAGAACACCTATGTCCATCATGTGAGCAGGGAAAGAGCAAAAGAGCATCATTCAAACCTAAACCCGTACCTAGTTCGGTTGATAGGTTGCATCTGTTGCACATGGACTTATGTGGCCCGATGAGAGTTCAAAGCATAAATGGGAAGAAGTATATTCTTGTAATTGTTGACGACTATTCAAGATATACATGGGTAAAGTTCTTGAGATCTAAAGATGAAGCACCAAGCACCATCATCACCTTTCTGAAGCGGATTCAAGTTCTACTTCAAGCTCCAGTTAGGATAGTAAGAACGGATAATGGCACGGAATTTGTCAATCAGGAGTTAAGAACATTCTTTGAAGAAACTGGTATTACTCACCAGACATCAGCGGTTAGAACTCCACAGCAGAATGGGGTAGTTGAAAGAAGGAATCGAACCCTTGTAGAAGCTGCTCGCACTATGCTGATTTATTCTAGTGCTCCTTTATTCTTATGGGCTGATGCTGTATCAACTGCTTGTTTTACTCAAAACCGATCCCTAATCCATCCGAGATTCAATAAAACCCCATATGAACTTGTCAACAACCGAAAACCGGATATTTCTTATCTTCATGTATTTGGCGCTTTATGCTATCCAACAAATGACAGGGAAGATCTGGGAAAGTTGAAGGCTAAGGGTGATATTGGAATCTTTATTGGGTATTCTGAAAACTCCAGGGCATTCAGGGTGTATAACAGAAGAACGAAAAAGATAATGGAGACGATGAATGTGAAGTTTGATGAAATTTCACAAATGGCTTCTGAGAGACTCGCTCTAGAACCCGCGCTTAACCCGATGACTTCCGGACATATCAGTTCGGGACTCGCACCTCAAGGAGCTCAATCAATTCATTCAGGACAACCCACAGCTCAAGAAATGGATAATTTCTTCGAGTTCATGTACGATGAATACTATGGTGGCGCTTCGAAAAATGCATCTAACCAACATTCCGCTGCATCCACTCAACAACCACCACCACCACCATCAAATCCAGATGCATCCACAACATTTGAAGCTGGCGCACCACCTCCCTCACCACCAACATCATCTACATTTACTCCTGCAACTCCATTCATTGAAATTGTTCTACCAAGAATTGATGAGCAAGAACAAAATAAGGCTGTGTTAGACGATGAAGTCTTTGAAAACCCGTTTGGAACGGAATCTGGTGAATCATCTTCCAGATTACATGAACCGACTAACACGCAGTTATTCAGTCCAAGGTATCCTTCAACTCTACAGTGGACAAAAGACCATCCGATTGAACAGGTCATTGGTGAACCCTCAAGACCAATTCAGACGAGAAAACAACTTCATACCGATTTCGACATGTGCATCTATGTCTGCTCAGTCAGTCTCATAGAACCTAAGAACATTCGGGAAGCAATGGCAGATAATGCCTGGATTGAAGCGATGCAGGAAGAACTTCTTCAATTTCAAATCCATGACACCTGGGATTTAGTTCCAAGACCAATTGACAAACTAGTCATTGATCTTAAGTGGTTATGGAAAAACAAAAAGGATGAAGAAATGACTGTGATTCGCAACAAGGCTCGTCTGGTGGCAAAGGGATACAGACAGGAAGAAGGAATAGATTTTGAAGAGTCATTCGCACCGGTTGCAAGGCTTGAAGCTGTCAGGATTTTCTTAGCTTATGCCGCTCACAAGAAGATCACGGTTTATCAGATGGACATCAAGACCGCGTTCTTGAATGGAACTCTGAAGGAAGAAGTGTATGTGAGTCAACCAGACGGTTTCGTTGACAAAGATCATCCAGAATACGTCTACAAGCTAAAGAAGGCAATCTATGGTTTGAAACAAGCCCCACGGGCGTGGTATGACGAGTTATCATCTTTCTTGTTGTCAAATAATTTCACCAAAGGAACGATTGATCCAACCTTGTTTACAAGAAAATTCAAAAATGACATTTTGATTGTTCAGATTTATGTGGACGACATTATTTTTGGGTCCACTAATTCGAAGCATTCAAAACATTTTGCAAATCTCATGAAAAGCAAATTTGAAATGTCCATGATGGGTGAATTAAAATTCTTTTTAGGCTTACAAATTCATCAATCCCCACGTGGAATTTTTCTTAATCAAGCTAAATACACAATTGAGATTTTGAAAAAACATGGTATGGACAATTGTGACTCTGTTGGTACTCCTATGGTCACTTCACCAAAAATTGGCGCAGACCTATATGGGAAACCCATGGATCCGAAGAAATATCGGAGCATGATTGGTTCTCTCATGTACTTAACTGCAAGCCGACCAGATATTCATTTTGCTGTTTGCTTACTTGCACGGTTTCAGGCAAGGCCTACCGAACTTCACCTCCAAGAGGTTAAACGGATCTTTAGATACCTACGAAGAACCATTAACATGGGACTTTGGTATCCAAAGGATTCGGAGTTTACACTAATTGCCTTTTCAGATGCCGATCATGCTGGATGCCAAGTCACAGCGAAAAGTACATCAGGCGGAGCGCAATTTCTGGGAGAAAAGCTAGTAGGCTGGTCGTCAAGAAAACAAGATTGCACTGCTTTATCAACAGCAGAGGCCGAGTATGTGTCTCTATCTGCGTGCTGTGCTCAAGTCCTTTGGATGAGAACACAACTCACAGATTATGGTTTCTCTTTCAACCGCATACCTTTGTATTGCGATTCAAAAAGTGCCATAGCCATCTCGTGCAACCCAGTGCAACACTCGAAGACCAAGCATATTAGAGTCCGCTACCACTTCATAAAAGAGCACGTTGAAGAGGGTACTGTTGAATTGTTTTTCGTTAAGACTGAATACCAACTCGCTGATCTATTTACTAAAGCCCTCCCAAAAGAGCGGTTTGAAAACTTAGTTCGTCGAATTGGAATGCGAAGCCTAACTCCCGAAGAGTTAGAAAGTCTTCTCGAATCTTATTGATTTACTTCATAAAGCTTCGCATGTAACGATATATGTGTAAATATGTTTGTAAATAGTTACGTATATATATTTTTGGTAAATATATATATATACTTTTTCAAAAACAAAAGATAAATATAGCAAATTTCAAAAAGACATAAAAAATATAAAACAACAAAAATCAAAAATATTCTTCTCACGACATGTCTCTCGTCTAATCAATATTCTGTACGTACTTAGAAATGTCATTTAACAATGATACGGGTATTTACAGATGCTTGAGCGAGAGTTATTTTTTATGTTTTTCGAAAAACATGTCGTTTCTCAAATTTCTTCAAAAAGGCTTTCGTGCATTTCAGTACGGAACCCGCGCTACATTGAATGACTTTTGATTATTTCCGATCAGAACTCGCAATGTTAATGGCGAAAAGCTAAAACCTGTGAGCACTTAATCAAAATTGTTTCAAAAGATTGTCAAAGTCTTTTTATAAATTTTGTGCTCACAAGAACTCCCTCTAAGACCTCTAAATGCTTTTAAACTCAAAAGTTTAAACATTTGCTCTGATTAAGGGGGAGTATAAAAAGAAAATGTTCCATTTTTCATGCTAAAATCAGTCTGTCTCTCCACAAAAAGTTTCATTTTAATCAACTGTTTTCAAAAATACCACTTCATGCTATTTTTGAGGGGGAGATTAAGTGTTTATATATGGGGGAGAGGATGTGATTAAAATGTGATCTAAAAGAAGTTTTATCGTTTGAATCTCAAAACGAGTTCTTCAAAAAGACTCAGCATGAACCCTCGAATTGACGAAACTAAATGTCCGTTCTCGAAAAGACATGTCCTGGACGGGTAATAATTTCAAGCTGGTTTTCCAGTGATGTAAGCGTGTCTCGCAAAGGACTTGTCTGAGTAGAATGTACCAATTCGAGAGATGATCTTTGAATATGACCGGGACGGGTAATAATTTCAAACTAGTCTAACTAGTGATGTAAGTGTGTCTCGCGAAGGTCATGTTCATTGAAAATCAATCATTTCAAATGTGCGAACTCTACCCGACATGTGCAATTTATTACCAAAATGCATGAGCACATGTGAAGGGGGAGTGTTTCATAAATGCAAAACTCTCGATGTGTTAACAAAATGTGTTTTCTCATAAACATGTTGAGAGATTTTCACAAGGTTTAATGGCATGTGACAAATAATCTAGGATAATCATGGAGTAATAAGGTGATTATGGTTAGGTTATGTCCAATGATCCGCCAGAACCGGAGGGATCTACCCAAGGACTATTCCAATAGTTTAGCATTAGAAGTCCTTAGGAAAGATTGAAAAAAGGAGTATAATGAGAAAGGAGAAAGAAGGGGTTGAAGAATGAAAAAGAAAAGTTTTGTAAGGGTGAAAAGAAATAGCCCTCCATGAAAACTTAGGTCAGAAACCGGGTCAATACATCTGCTATCGGTACTCACTAAGGTGATACTGGTATTGAAGACAAGACGTCATGGACCCAGTGACGCATTTGCACCACCTCTCCTATCCACTCAGATATCTCTTAAAAGATATTTGTTTCATTTCTCACGGAGAACACTACATAATCTATCGACCTCTCACGCCGAGATGTGTTGATATTGAAAAGGTGGCACTCTGCTCCATGCCTCCGACGACTAAAAACAAAACGCACATAATTGAGTCTAGAGACATGAGATTCATCAAAAGATCTCTTAGGAACACTTCCTATGCAATACACTTGTGTTCACTAAAAAGGATACAAGTTGTATGAGTCTTAATGAGTTCAAAGGATCTTGCCTCGTGACATGATGGCCAAAGGACGAATTATTGCTAACTGTTTTATGCAGGTACCGACGAAAGTCTATCAACCATCATCATCTACAACGACGACGCTTCAGGACAGAAGATGTAGATCAAGGCAAGAACACTCAAAGTCGACTCTTTGAAGATCACAGTGTATAAAGGAACATTGATTGAAGAATATTATACAGTGACACACGAAGTTCAAGACATCAAATGCAAAAGACCAATCACGGGAGCATCATTGATATGACCATCCCTTAGGGGGAGATTGTTAGCATTTATTTTATGCTATTTAGGAAGTGATGGTCATTTGACGTTTAGAATTAATGTGTCGTGTATAATATGTATTTTGTTTAGTGGGCTTATAGCATTAGTAATGTTTGTAAGTTAATTATATGTGTAGTGTAATTATTAAGCCCACTTTAAGGTCCAAGTCAAAGCCCAATCACAAGCCATGTGTTGGCTGTGATTCGTATAAACAACACACACACATCTCTTTTACAGTATGCCTCATTATTTACAAAAGAAAAAGAGTGTGTGTGTGTGATAGCAAAAACCCTCCCTAGTCCATGTATTATCTTCATTGTTGAATATAATCATTTGACTAGAAATTTAACCACATATCTCTTGTTCTTGATTTCCATGTTAGTGAGTGTCATCATCATGATTGTGTTTTGTATGATAAAGGAAGTGATTCGTGGTCTACAGATAGCTTCTTCATTTGGAGGAATTTGTTTACTTTTATGGCCATGCGAGCCTTATTGAGCGTCAAAGTCACTAGGATAAAAAGGAAGCCAATCCAACTCTTCACATACAACCTATAAAATGTTGGCTACTTTCAGATTTTCCAAATTCAGCTTTGTATATGATATATGATAAATTAAACTGAATGTGCTAACCTCCACATATAGTTGATAAGAGCTTATTGATGAGAGTTGGGGATAGTATAGCACACTACCACCAATAAGATACCTGCTTTGAAGAGAGAGAACATAGCCAGATTCAGATACAAATTTGAAAATTAAACTTCTTTATCTAAAAACTTTACCTGATTAATCCTTCAATGGGTTTAGGCACCTCTTCAAAATTATTTGCAGATAGGTAAGATTGCTTCCTCCTTCCCAAATCAATGAAGAATCCAAAATCCAAAACCTGCATCCATAACAACCAAGTTAAATATTGATGTCAAAAAATTGATCGAAGAGAATACTCACAATAAATTAAATTTGAAATGTAGGCTTACTAAATACAAAGAAATACCAGTTTTACAAACCACCACAGTTATGAGATGAACAATGGAAAGAGTGATTGGAACAGACAAAGTAAAGAAAATGTCATGCCCATTCAAAATCATCCATGACAATGAATTCATAAAAAAGTGAAGACATCTACTTGTATAAGTAAAATGTCTTATGTTAGGAATATAAATATTCAGATGAAGGCTCGGTCACCCCGAGTATCTAATTAGCATTTATATAGCTCGTAGGCTTATATATATTCATTTAGTATTATTAGTAATATTAGTATTATCTTAGTCGTATTTATATTTGTGGAGTGGGTCGGGGCTTTCCCCACTGTCAGCTCACTCCACAGCCCACTAGGGGCACCAAATAGTAGTAAGTATATAAACCCCTTCCCACACATGGGAAGGGTGGAACTCTCATTACTTTGAAGCTAATACACACATATTTCTCTCACTAGAAGTTCCCATCTTTCTCTCTCTAAGTTATCTTCCATTCGATCCAATCTATAGCCTCAAACTAGTGTTTCTTGCATTGTGAATACCCTACAATTGGTATCAAGAGCCATGGTTAGGTCCATGAGAGTTGGTATTCACGGATTTGTGTAGTTTGTGAGGCTTTTGGTTCGATTTGTTTAGATATTTGTTAAGGTTTTTGGTTCGATTTGTTATTTCATTTTGTGCTTTGTCTAGTGATTTAAAGTTGTTATTACTTGTACTTTCTAGCTTAGGAATAGTATAAGAGTGGTATTTAGTGCTTGGATTCACAGATTTAAGGTTCGTGTGGTGTTTGTGGGTGATTCGAGTGTTTTTATTTCAAGAGTTCTTGGATGCGGTTTGTCTATTTTGGACGTTCTTGAACGCTGTTTGTGTCACATCGGGTACGCGGTTTGTCCCATTACTAGTTTAGGCAAAAGGACAAACTGCATTGAAAGTGACGTGTTTGGAAGTTTGTGCCGACGCGGTTTGTCTCTACGGTGCGTACGCGGTTTGTGTCTACGCGGTTTGTATATCTAGTGTGAACTCGGTTTGTCTCTTTGGCGCATACGCGGTTTGTGTCAACGCGGTTTGTATCTTTAGTGTGAACTCGGTTTGTCTCTAAGGCGTATACGCGGTTTGTGTCAACGCGGTTTGTATCTCTAGTGTGAACTCGGTTTGTCTCTTAGGTGCATACGCGGTTTGTATCAACGCGGTTTGTATCTCTAGTGTGAACTCGGTTTGTCTCTTAGGCACATACGCGGTTTGTGTCTACGCGGTTTGTCTAGGCGGTTTGTATCCACAGAGGTGCTATTTGTCCGTGGCGGTTTGACCAAAGTTGATTTTTTACGTCAAAACTTCAAACGGCCATAACTTTTGAACCGTAACTCCGTTTTCAGCGAAACACCTGTCAAAACGACCGTGAGACCGAGGAGAAGGACACGTTGAATTAATTTATTCATTCAACCCAAGTTTCGAGGCCTGAAAACGCTCCAAAATGAAGTTATTGAGGTTTTAAGTTTCCAGACCAAAATTCCACCGTAACAACTCGCATCAACCAAACCAAATCACTACTTAACAATAGTGCAACAATCCAACAGTCATCATAACACATATCAAGCATCATTTCACGGTTTATTCTTGATTTTGTAAAACCCCGCGAAAGAATCTATTTCTCGGTTTAAATCTTAGAATTGTAAAATCCCGTGCACGTTAATATCATGTCAAATACTTCAGATTCTGCTATATCAGAGATACTCAGATTGTACAACATGATTGACAAACAAAAGATTCCCAAAGATGTTCGACAGATAAACGTGTTTGACTTTGTTGGTGCCAATAGAGACTTTAGGGGCCCGAATTCTCATGAGAAAGAGCTTCATCAGCCACAGACAAACGTTGTTGAGTCAGATACTGTTAGGAACAACGTGCAACATGAGAAACACAACGAAGCGTCGGCTGAACCTAATGGCGTATCTTCTGTCATTAATAATGATAATGTGTTGCATGAACAAAAGATTCCCGACAAAGTACAACAGACAAACGTTGTTAAGTCAGATATTGCTAATATGGGAAATAGCAATGTTTTCCCATATGAACAATATGTGAATCACAACGAAGCGTCTGTTGTACCTAGTTGTGCATCTTCTGTTCTAAATGATGATTATGTGCTGCATGAGAACACTGTAGTTGTCCCTGATGATAACTTGATCACTAGACTAAACATTTATAAAGAACAAGTGGCTATGTATGAACAGCGTGCTAAGTTTGAGCTTAATGAACGTGAGCAGAAATTAGAAGGTCAAATGAGTACACTTATTAAAGAGTCTAGAGTAAGAGAAGAAACATTAAAATTAGAGTTGAGTTCTTTGAAAAGTCAGCTAGAACAGTCTGTCAAACAGAAACAGGAAGTTCAAAAGTGTATAACTACACTTAAGCAAGAATTCAAACAAAAAGAAACAACACTTTTAAATGATTTCTCTAGACTCAAGACGTTAAAAAATAGGCTTGAAGATAAGTTGTACACACAAGACCAAACCAGACAGACTGCCCAAATGATGTATAAGCACAGAAAGTTAAGTGACAAGCATAGTGAAAGCAATGTAGGTAAATCTAAATTAGCTATTCATGAGATTGCTAAGATAGCCCAACCTGCATTAAATGATTCTAATGTGATGTTTATGCCTAATCATGACCCGCCTGAGCTTCTCTACACTAAAGAGGAGGAGGAGATGAGTGAGAGAACAAAGGAAAGAATGAATGAGAAAATGAGGGATCCCGAGTGCATAGCCAGACGAATAATAATCAAACCCCATGATTATTATGAGGAGAATCGTTTGACTGTGTTTGCTCCTCAAAAGAAGTTAACACCTGAACAGATATTTTGGAAACAAGATAATGAAAAACTTAAGGTAGAAAAACTTAAGGCCAACACCCCCCTCATTAGAAAAGTTGCGTCCATAACGGTGTATCCTCCCAA
Source organism: Artemisia tridentata subsp. tridentata (assembly GCA_021014915.2). Taxonomy (NCBI): domain Eukaryota; kingdom Viridiplantae; phylum Streptophyta; class Magnoliopsida; order Asterales; family Asteraceae; genus Artemisia; species Artemisia tridentata. The sequence goes on along the minus strand of CP139505.1, from coordinate 168,095,168 downwards.
TACACCTAGGAATTTGGTGCCTTTGTCTCTTCCCACTGAATGCAAAACCTTTATTAGCTTATATGTGCTTTGGCAACTGTTTGCTGATTTCGATAAAACATGTAAGAAGAGAATCACACCCACTGGCATTACTGAGGGGGAAAGGTGTTTTGAACATGCAAAAAGGTGTTACTTAACTGAGGTCATGCCATTCTTTAAACTACTTAAAGAACACTTTGAAGGGTTGCAAACTGCCCTTAAAGCCGAAATAAAAGAAATGGAAGTAGTGTTTAAAGATATGGAAAGTGAGGTGAATGAATATGCAATAGAACTTAAGAGTCGAGAGATTGAAAGAAAAAACATACTCATTACTAATGACAACTTGATTGCTAAATGTATTGCACAAGATGTATTTTACACTGTCACTGATTCTGCATTGTCTGCTTGTCAATTTAATGAGTATGCTATTGCGTTAAATGTCACCCAGAATCGTGTTGTTGAGCTTGAGGGGGAGAATTTGAAATTGCTTGAAAAAATTCAAAATGATGACCATGATAACATGGTTAAACGTTTTTCAAAACTAGAAGTTGATTATCTGAATTTGCAACTCAAACATCAACACTTAGAAGAAAAATGCAAAATATCAAATGTCAAGACATCCTCGGATGCTCCTGAGTTTGATACATATTTTGAATTAAGCAAACGTGATGAAAAAATTCAAGCTCACACAAACACGATTCGACTGTTGAGGGCCCAAGTTGCCCAATTGAAATCCAGCAAATGTGAGGTGTATGGCACCAATAAACCTTCGTCTTCAGATTCTCAGAATTTTCAATATCAAGACACCATAAATAAGTTGCATCATGAAAATGAGTGTTATCGAGAAGAAAATTCTAAGGTCAAACAACATTTCAAAGAGTTATATGATTCTATAAAAGTTACAAGAAGCAATCACAATGATCAAATAACCTCTTTGACAACTGAAATTGAGAATCTTAAGGCTCAGGTGAAAGGTAAAATGCCAAGTACCACTTATAATTGTGTTGCATCAAAGGTCTCTGCTTGTAAAATGCATGATGTTGATGTGGGGCCTATTCCATTTCCCATGAGAAACAACAGACCAGTCCATCAAATGTATCTCTGTCACCTTAGGGATGGACTTGACACTCTTCGCGAGGTTGTGGAAGAGGACAGAATAGGAAAACCACTCGATAAGGCAGTAGGTTATGCCTGCGTCCTCACAAAAAGGATCCAGGAACAGTTAGAATATGCCATTGGCACGGGCCCTAAGTCTCACAACCAAAGAGATAGAATAGTTGCATCATCATCCATAATTAAGAACAAGCATGTAACCTTTAAGGTATCCTTGGAAACTTCAGATCCCAACACATCAAAACATGTTCAGCAACTAGAAGTGAAAAAGACTAAGATTCCCATCAGTCCTTCTACAGGAATTAACAGTGACACTAAAGCTAGCGAGTCAAAACCTAGGAGAAACATTAAGAATTCTAGGATTTCACTAGCTAAAAGTGTTCCTAAAAGGAAAGTAGAAGACCACATGAGAAACAACAAGTCAGATTTGAACAAAAGGAATCATAATTCGAATCCAAATTCACTTTGCAAAACATGTAATGAATGCATTATTTCGTGTAATCATGATAAATGTGTTAAGAAATTTCTGAAGTCGTCCAACAAAACCCCAGTTAGGAAAGTTTGGAGAGCTAGACAAATTAAGCAATCTTGGAAACCCACAGGGAAAATGTTTACCAATGTGGGCTTTCAGTGGAAGCCCACGGGCCGAACATTCACACTAGGGGAACATTGCCCTTTAACAAGGATTACAATTCCTAGAGTAGTGCCTGTTAAGGAATGGAAGCCTACTGGTAGAGTTATCCCTTTAGATACACAATGTCCCTTAACTAGGTCCATTGCATCTACTAGTGTTGCCCCAATTGTGAAAACCAAGGCACCTATGGTTTTAGCAGCCCCAAAGATTGTTTGCACTAACCAACTGGAACCCAACCTAAATTGGGGATCCGGCTCTCCAAATTATCTTCTTTCGTCTGTTTTCAAATGCAGGTCGTACGGATCGTCCTTTGACATTTGGACACAGGCTGCTCACAACATATGAGGGGAATCATAATGACGTCTGTACACATCAGTGCAGGCCTCGCTCTTCATCATTATGACGTCTGTTCAAATCAGTTCAGGCCTCGTTCTTCAATGACTATGACGTTTGAACAATGCAGTTCAAGCCTCGGGTCTCAATGTCATCATTATGGCGTCTGCTGACATCTCTTCAGGCCCCGTTCATCAAAGAAAAGAAAGGCGTACGCTTGAGTGCGCTTTATCTTCAGAAGAAGAGGAATCTTCTTATTTATGACCATTCTCATCAAGCTTCATGTTCTTCAAATGCTCATTCAGTCACCAAAGGGGATAAACGTACATTGGAGTATATTCTTATTCACCTGCTCTATCAAAAATGGCAGTAGGTCGTCATATGCAATTTTTGAGGGGGAGAAGGGTGAATAATCTACATGGTGATTGAGATTTGAGAAGTGGTCATACGAGTGATTGAGATTTGAGAAGTGGTCATACGACTCTCCATGTTTCTGACTATTCTCATCAAAAGGCTTCATACTTGCTCCATGCTCATTCAGATATCAAGTGGATCCACTTCCATCCGATTGGACGTTTATTCACTCAATCAATAATGGCATCCTCGTATGCAATCTTTGAGGGGGAGAAGTGTGAACAGTGGATCAACCTCATATGCACTTGTTCAATCAAAGATGGCATCCTCATATGCAATCTTTGAGGGGGAGAAGTGTGAACAAGTGATTCGATGTACACTTGGTTGTTGGTTCACTCACTTGTTGGGCATCAAATGGTGACTATGGAGTTGAACAGGTATTACATATTTGGGGTTGAAGTTGACTTTCTCTAAGGCGTGATCTTACTCTATCTTTAAGTCGGGGTTGGTTGGATGCATGACCTTCAATGATAACTTGCTAGTGCTTAAGATTTAAGTTGAAGACTTAGGTTATCTAGTTACCAGCAGTCGGGGTAACTATCACTTAAAGGAGTTACTCAGTGTCACACGCCGATGACGTTGTGGATAATCGTAAGATGTGTTAATGTCTCATACCTTGGTTGGGTATTGAGTACTTAGAGATTTGCTTGGAGCACTAATTCTCTACACCGTTCTTCCAACATTAGTGCAAGCGTAAGTCACAAGAATGGGGAATTCTATCTTCAGGTTCAAAGTTGGTATATCGGGATTGCTCCATCAGTTATCACTTCGAATAGCCTACTTAAGGGTTGATAAAGATAGTCAGAGACGGTTTCGGCATCGGTTAATTCTCACTTGATCTACTTGAGCCTAATTTGTTCTTCTCATAAGATTTCAAGGATATGTTAGTATAATGTGTTGCTGATTCTGAGGTATCAAAACCAGCAAGGGGGAAGGAGACATACATCTGAATGCACAATGAGTACACATGATGGGCTTTATACTTCTTCTCAATTGAAGATTATTCCGGGAAGACAAATGTCATAACCGCAGAGAAAATCAGTGTTCTAACTCGTTCTTTCTGGTGTGTCATTCCAACTAAGTGTGGGAAGAGAATGTCAGTTTCTGATGATAAAAGAGGTATACAATTGTATGATGATTCCTATGGTTAGTCGGTATCCTACTGAAGGAAATGTGTACATCCGGTACTCAGTAGCTATTATGGTACTGTCTTGGTGTTATCATGTCGACTACATACGGGATAAATTGCTTACACTCGGGACTTAGCTGAACTTGGTGTAACAATTCTCATCTGCAATGTCCTGAAAGGAGATAAGGGGATTTTCGGGTCTTAATTGATCTTGATGATGCATTGTCATCTTCATTAATGGGATTGAGTGTGTACTTCGGGTTCTTGGGCTTCATATATCGAGACTGGCTGCATCTATTCAACTACTTGGGGGGAAGTGGTCTCTGGATACTTTTGGTAGGCATTTCTTCAGTCTTCAGCGGGAAGAAATATGAGAAGAATTATTCTAATGTGAGATGATTCGTTGCTGATCTATTTGAGGATCCCCGAACGGAGAATCACGATGATTATTCTTTAAAAGGAGCAGCAATACTTAATGTGGTTTGCTACGGTTTCCGCTGTACGCTTACCTTATGTTAGCTTGAAAGAGAGCTTAGAATCTGCTCGGTATGAAGATTGTCGGTTTGGGGGGAAGCTATCAAAGCTGTACATTGGGAAGGCTCAAGTTCCGTCGTCTGTTCAGGAGCCTCGAAAGCTTTGGTGGTGAAAGTTTAAGAGATGATTGACCACAGATTTCTACAACATACTGAACGTATCCTCATTTCGGTATTCATTTCATCATCGTCTTAAACTAAATAATATAGTTTGTACATATCTGAAAACATACTGTACATAGAAAATTATAGAAAACCTGCAAATTGTAAATAGAGAAACGTAAAACCAGAAAAACCATAAAAATTGAAAAATAGAAAACACCAAAAATAGTTTCACCTAGGCATGTCTTCTGTTTATCGATAACATTTACGGACTTAGAAATGTCATTCAATAATGGCACGGGTCTTTAAATGAAGCTCGAGCAGAAGTTAAAATGGATTCTTAAAACATGTCTAAATGGCTTGCTATTACTTTAGATAGCAACCCGCGCTTCATATTGGGGAAAGCACGTCGCCAAAAAGACGGCTGTTCCTCCAACTGGGTGATGTTCACCTGGGCATGGATTACTTCATATCCATGTTTCCTGATTTGATGTACGTTTCAGTGCATCATTTCTTGTAAAAGAAGAGAAATCTTCTTAGTATAACAAATAGTTTTCATTCTATGATTCTTCTGAAAATTATTTGTGAGACACTTGGTGAATATGTGTTGTATGAAATTTGTTTATACTTGGATTATGCATAAAATTTGTCACTCAATCAACGACTACAAAACCTCATGACAGTTCTTGTTTGATGAGTTGTGGGGTTAAGCGTGATTTTAGTTGAGGTTCAACTAGAATACGGGTCATTGATTGAGGGGGAGAGTGAATTCAAATTTTATATCATCAAACGGATTTATTGGTTAAATCATACTTGTTGGAATGGTTTTGCAGTTAATGGGGTATTAGTTGAAGATGATCTTGCTAAAATTTTATATCAAATGGCCAAATGTGTGAATTTCTAGAAAGTTTAGGACATTATGTGCAATGTGCTTATAGTTTCCTAGCTTTATATATCTAGAAGGTTCATTTGTGTTACTTTGGAATCCTCGTGTAATCCCCTAAATACTTTAAGACTCAAAACCTAAAAGAAGTAAGAAAACCAGTTGCAGTTGATGTTTTTGAATGCTCCTATGACATGTGTATGATCTGAATGAATGAGTTTCAACTGTTGTTTGACTCTTGTTAGTCGATTGCTGCTTAATTGTTGTTGATATTGTGCATATGTTCTCAGGATTCACTTAGGTATATTGCTATTATGTTAGAATCATGTTCCTAAGATCCTGAATTGAATATTGAAATCTGTGTGAATTGCCATGTTCATGATTGCGAATTGCTCTTCATGCTAGATAGTGGTTTGACGTACTTCCTGATTGTGGTTTGATTATAAGATGAACTTGGTATTATAATGTGGCAAGCTGCTGAAGGGTAGCTATTAAGGAATAGTGTATCTGTATGTATGCATATCTGTGTTGATATTCTTATGCAGATTCCATAGCCAAAATGAATGTGCCAGTTCCATTCTAACCATTTGATCAGACGTTCAAACTCTATTGATTGGCTCGAAATTCACCACAACAACAACGTCGGCAGCAACAACAACAACACTGTCATCACCACCACCACCTTCACTTCAACAAAGCGGTTCGTATTCTGATCTCGCCAAGTGGAGATCTTCAACGTGTGGGAAAGATTTGTTGGTGGATGGATGATTGATGTTGACCACTGACTCACTCAGAAAAGCGGGTGATTACATCATCTGCGCAAAAAGGTCAATATCATTTGTGTCATAATTGTCAACTTGTGCATAATAAGCAGTGAATCTCCCTCTTGATTAAGGGGGAGCACAGTATGTTTCATCATCAGAATACATTAAATTGGACACATTTTCTCCCAAATTTTCTAAACTTATTTAAATCACTTGGGATCACAAATCTCAAATGGTTTGAAATTTTTGATCGGGGGAGAGAATGTGATTTAAATATGAAATTCTGATAAAATGTGAAATGTGATGATTTGGAAGTTAATGTAAGCTCTCCCGTATGTGCTAAACCATTTTGTATATCAAGGCACATATTGAGGGGGAGCAAAATGTTTTGGATGTGGAAGTAAACTCTCCCATAAGTGCTCAGTTGTACGTCTATGCACTTATTGAGGGGGAGCAAAGGATTTGGCATCTCATGTGACCGTGACTCAGAATTAACCAATGAATTGACGAAACTTGAACTGTCATCAATCGAAAGGATACGTCTTGGCCGGGTAATAATTTCAAGCTGGTCTAACCAGTGATGTAAGCGTGTCTCGAAAAAGATGTATCTGAGTAGAGTGTACCATTTCGAGAAACTTTCTGTGGACTTGACCAGGCCGGGTAATAATTTCAAGCTAGTCTAACTAGTGATGTAAGCGTGTCTCGAATCGGTCATGTTCACTAAAAGTGGATCAATTCAAAAAGTGCGAGCTCTACCTAACATGTGCAAATTTATAAAACAATCAACCGAGCACATGTTGAGGGGGAGCATTTGAAAAATATAAAACTCTCAAGTGTTTGCAAAAATGTGTTTCAGAATCATGAACACTTTGAGAGATTTTTCAAAGATTTGGCTTGGCAATCGTGGATGAATACCAAAGACCGACCATTTTAATTAATGTATGGAGTTATAAGGATGGTTAGGTTAGGCTCAAGTTCCCACGATCCCGCCAGAGCCGGAGGGATCTACCCAGGGACAATCCACTAGTTAGTGTAGAAGTCCTTAGGTATGATTAAAAAGGAGATAAGTGAATGAGGGAAGAGTGCCGACTGAGATGGAGCTAACACTGGAACAAACCCAACAAGGTGTTAGTTATGAAGTCTCGGTAAGCACTGAAGGGGTTGAAGAATGAAAAAGAATTGTAAAGAGAAAGGGTGAAATGAAATAGCCCTCCTTACAACTTAGGCAGAAACCGGGTCAATACATATGCTGTCAGAATCACTTAGTTGATTGCTGGCATTGAAGACAAAGTATCATGGACCCAGTGATACGCTGCACAACCCTCCCTAGCCACTCAAGGTCCCTCAAAGGATTCTTGTTTCAATTGTCACGGAGTTCAATACATTCCTATCGTCTCTCTCACTCCGAGTTGGATGATATTGAAAAGGTGGCAGTCCTCTCCAGCCTCCGATCACCAAATCAAAACACAAATTGAGTCTAGAGCCACGAGATGCATAATAAGATCTCATAGGGACACGAATTATTTCTACACTGGGTGTTTAACATTAAGGACACCAGTTGTAAACTTATGAGTCCTACGCAGATCTTAGCAATCTGCCAGAACATTTATGAGGGAATTTACAAATGTAATTCTCAATGATTGAATGGAAATTCCTGCCAGGGTCAACATCAAGCAGCCCTGAAAGCAGGTCACTTCGGTAATTCCTCGTGGATTACGCTTAGTGGTCGCGGCGGTTTCAAACGGTCTACAGTCGTGGAGTGATCTCCAGCGACTCACCTAATCGTTGATGTGCTACGGTTCGATCTTAAAAAAACCCTCTGTGGGTTTTCGATTAGGAACGGTCTTGGTAAGGATTAGAGAGAGTTTTCACACTATGCTGTTAACAATCTCAAAGTCCAAACCTGTAAGTACCGGTCGATTTGTTGCTAACTGTCGTATGCAGGAACTTCTGGCGATTGTAGCTGTGGAATGCTGTAGCTGGTTGCTGTTGTAGCTGGTTGCAGAAAAGATGCCAATCCATCATCACATGTTCACACTTTGTCATCAACATAATCAAGGGAATCATGATAATCTAAAAGACCTTCAACACTGCTTCCGCAACTCTGAAGCTGAAGATCATGATTCAGAAAAGTGTGAGCATGTCGACACAACAAACACAATCCTCTACCACATGTTCACACTACACCATCATTGTAATTCAACAAAGTCATGATCAACCAAAAGACCTTCAACACGGCTTCTGCTAACTCTGATGCTAAAGATCATGACACCAAATAGTGTGAGCATGTCGGCTCGAAGAATATCACATCACAAGGAAACATACTGCTGAAAGATGACTTGGAAACAAATGTTGGATGATAAAGTCGAAGAATACTCAAAGATCATCCAAGACGATCAAACGGTCATCAAACGAACACTGCTGAATGCACAAAGATACAAGACTTTGAAGAATCAAAGACTACGAGCTATAAAGACAAGTTCAGAAGAAAGAATGCTAGAATTCAAATTATTATTTCCGGGGTGACCTCCCTTAGGGGGAGATTGTTAGGAATATAAATATTCAGATGAAGGCTCGGTCACCCCGAGTATCTAATTAGCATTTATATAGCTCGTAGGCTTATATATATTCATTTAGTATTATTAGTAATATTAGTATTATCTTAGTCGTATTTATATTTGTGGAGTGGGTCGGGGCTTTCCCCACTGTCAGCTCACTCCACAGCCCACTAGGGGCACCAAATAGTAGTAAGTATATAAACCCCTTCCCACAGATGGGAAGGGTGGAACTCTCATTACTTTCAAGCTAATACACACATATTTCTCTCACTAGAAGTTCCCATCTTTCTCTCTCTAAGTTATCTTCCATTCGATCCAATCTATAGCCTCAAACTAGTGTTTCTTGCATTGTGAATACCCTACAAAAATGTCTTATGTTACCCCAAGATTTGATCTTTGTGGACAAAAATCAGATTTGATGCTACTATAGTAAATGTATGGGTTAAAGCTAGGAGGAAAAAATTGTTACGCAAAATCAATTACAAAAATAACATATTTTAAAATTGAGGTGTAATTAAAACCATAACAAATTGAGGTGTAAAAACCATAACAAATTCGATTGAGGTGTAATTAAAACCATAACAAATTGAGGTGTAAAAACCATAACAAATTCGATTGAGGTGTAATTAAAACCATAACAAATTGAGGTGTAAAAAACCCTCAATCAATCAATTCGATTGTTACCCCCCAAAAACCCTCAATCAAATCAATTCGATTGTTAGTGTTAAAATATAAAGGATATGTGAATTATCTTGATTTTCGGTATTAATTGATGTGTAACAACTAAAAAAAATATATAGATTTTGAATTATACCTTGTAGAGTTACTGCAAAGATTTTCGGTAGTCATTGATTTGTGAGTTAGCTTTGATTTTTGGTATTAAAGGAGATGTGAATTAGCTTGATTTTCGGTTTATAAAAGTTGAAGTCAAAGACGGGTTGAAGGGTTGAATATAATAGATGAGGTGGTGAGGTGGCTTTTATGAGCTGTTGTTTTTTTTTTTTTTTTTTTTTTTTTTTTTTTTTTTTTTGCCATGCTGGCATTATTGAGGTGGCATAATTTTCAAAAAAAGCTTCTTTTATTATATATATATAGATAACCGAACCCATTTAGCTAGTTGTTTTGAAAAGTTTTATCTAAACTCAGACGCGTTTATTTTTTTCTAATAAACTTGAAAAATTTGTCCATATAATTTAATATATAACAATAATAATGTTTATTAATAATAACGTATATATTTCTTAAAGAAATACAAAGTCTAGAGAATATTTATTACATTTAAAAAGTTATTAAAAATCATGAAAACTGATAAGTTTACTTACGTCCATATAACTTATTTAAAATTTAACAGCTAAGGTTTTATTAATTACCCCTTCATTTCTGTTAGTTTTTTGTATATGACGATATATGTGTTTTTGATAACTAGATATTTTGTTGGATACAATTAAATAGTTTTAACTAAATTGAAGCTAATTTTTATGTTAAAATAAAAAAAAAAAAAAAAAAAGAAGAAAAAGAAGAAGAAAAAAAAAAAAAAAAAAAAGAAAAAAAAAAATAAAAAAAGAAAAAAAAAAAAAAAAAAAAAGGAAGCTAATTTTGACTTTCAATAGCCAATCATAAGCCTCATATTTTTCAAAATTAACATCTCTCATTAGCAATCGAAAAATTCATTTGTCTAATTTGTATATTCTCTTATAATTATATAAGAGATTTTGTAGAAAAAGCCTTGATTATTAATTAAGATTTATTAATTCTATTCGATTTTTAAAAAGTATTTAAAAAAAAAAAAAAAAAAAAAAAAAAAAAAAAGAAAAAAAAAAGTGACAAATGCACTTGAATTTCTTATGCAAGAAAAGGTAAATTTAACACCTCAAGAAATTCTTAGAGAAAAATAAAAAATAAATAAAAAATAAAAAATAAAAAATAAAAAATAAAAAATAAAAATAATAAAAAAAATAAAAATAATAATAATAATAATAATAATAATAATAATAGTTGATGGGGTATAAAAGTTAATTTGGCACCTCAAAAAAATCTTGCGATACAGTGTAGGGCCAACTGTACTACAGCCAATTTATTAAACCCTATAAAAACACAAACAAATTTCATCACCAAACACAAATTCCAAAACCTACTCTCTGTATCATATTCTCCGGCGGCCATCCATCGCCACGTTGGCATGGCATCACCACCGCCATCACCCGCAACCACCACAACCACCAAATCAACCATCACTCGTAGCACAAGTGACGGTGGCACCATAATCTTAAACAAATACCAACTTACACACCTTTTAGGCCGTGGTAGCTTTGCTAAAGTCTACCACGGCCATACTCTAACCGACAACTCATCAGTTGCGGTTAAAGTAATAGAAAAAACAACAAACGGAGATCCAACAATGGAACCTAGATTAATCCGAGAAGTATCCGCTATGCGGAGACTTAACCATCCAAATATTCTTAAACTTTACGAAGTATTGGCGACAAAAACAAAGATATATCTAGTTATGGAACTAGCTTCTGGTGGTGAGTTATTTACTCAGTTGTTACGTAGAAAACGCATGAAAGAAGCAACTGCACGTTTTTATTTTCAACAACTTGTTTTAACTTTACATTTTTGTCATCAAAACGGCGTTGCACATCGTGACCTAAAGCCACAAAACCTTTTACTAGATAAAAAAGGTAACCTTAAAATATCTGATTTTGGTTTGTCGGCTTTGCCTGAGTCTAGAAAAGATGGTTTGTTGCATACAGCGTGCGGAACACCGGCTTTTACGGCTCCTGAGATTGTACGAGGTAAAGGGTACGATGGTGCGAAAGCGGATGCATGGTCTTGTGGGGTTATTTTGTATAATTTGCTTACGGGGGGTTTACCTTTTGATGATAGTAACTTAGCGAATATGTATCGAAAGATACGTGATCGCGAAATTGTGTATCCCGATTGTATACCTAATAAGCCCCGGATGATAATTATGAAGCTACTTGATCCCAATCCTAAGACTAGAATGAGTATTGAAACTTTGATGAATCTTTCTTGGTTTAAAAAGTCTTTAAAACCCGAACCAGCACTGGAATTACTGGATGATAGTAATTGCAATGATTCTGGTCCGAGTTTAATAAAGTGCAAAAGTACTAGGATGAATGCATTTGATATAATATCAATGTCATCCGGGTTGAATTTGTCCGGTATTTTCGAGGACAAGGTTCTGAAGAAAGAGAGGCGTTTTACGACGATTGCAAAGGAGGATGAGGTCGAAAAAAGGGTTATGGAGGTTGGGGAGAAATTAGGGTTTAGGGTGAAGAATAGGACAGATGGTGTTGTGGAGATGATTAAAGGGAGGATGGTAGTGGTGGCAAAGGTGATGGAGGTGGTGCCGGAGTTGTTGTTGGTGGAGATGGCGGTGGTTGATGGTGGTGGTGATGGTTTTAGTGAGAGTGATTGGGATGAGTTTAAAGTTGGGTTCGAAGATATCATTATATCATGGCATAGTGATGTACAGTAAATCACCTTTTTGTATTAATTAGGAAAAGTAATGATGATGGTTAAGTTGTTACCTTTTGTTAATCTTTTGATTTTTGCTATAGAAATCAAATTTGTTGTTAACGATATGTTACTTTGTTAAAAGTTTGTGGTAATACCATTAAGGTATTCAAAGTGTATATATCACATGTGTGAAATAAGTGTTTGATTTGGAGTTTAAAAAACATGAACCTAAATCTTTTGATTCTTGTTAAAGATATCAAATTTGTTGCTATAATGATTATGTGTTATTTTGTTACAAATTCATGGTAATAGCATAAAAGTATTTACTATTTAGAGTCTATCAAGTGTCTCGTGTGTGAATTTTGGACTTAAAAAACATGAACTTTGTGATATGGTATATGTGAGTTTCTTGTTTAAGAAAATATGAAAGGTATGAAATGTAGTGAAATTATTTGTAGAGTTTGTGCCAAAAAATTAGAGCCGTATATGAGAGTGTGCGAGATGTACAGTTGCACAGGGTCTCTAAATGTTAAAGGCCTCAAAGTATATATATAATCTATAAAAGCGACTACAAATATTTCATATTTGATTCAAGAAGTTGCATCAGAAAATGATAGCATGAGCACTTTTAAAATATTTGTTTCTCAATTTATCTCTTTTACAAAATTCTTTACCTTCTATTATATGCCTTATTTTTGTTGCTAAACTGAATTATACACAAGGCCTCTTTCGTAAACTTAGAGACGGTAAAAATATATATCGTTTACTAAATTTAACTAGACATGCAACATGTACGAATTAATCTAAAGTACCAGGGATGATTAGACTTAACTTAAACACACTTATAATTTGTGTCAGTTTCTGTCAGTTTTAAGCTTTTGACTTATTAAACTTTATATTTTTTGTTTCGTACTTTCAGGTTTATAGTTTTTTGATATAAACAAAATTATAAAGATTAAAAAAAATAAAAAAATAAAAATAAAAAAATGCAAAAAAGGAGGGGCCGGGGTGTCCTTTGTAAAAAAAAAAAAGGGGTTTTGTATAACCTACCCCAATTTTAAGATTAGAAATTTAGGGTGCGTTTGGTTTGAGGTGTTCGGATTCAGGGAATACATTCACAGACATAAATTATTGTTTGATGGAACTAAATAGAATTCAAGTAATGGATTCATCCAATAAAATGATTCCACTACATTTTGGCAACTTTTGCATGATTCCACCTAATTTTTGTTCATCCAACATTTATAGCCACAAATTTAATATATTTTTTTCTTCTCTCTCCTATTTTTAGTTTTAAATATATTTTTAACTTCAATATCTTAATTTAAAATACATATAATTTATATATTATATATATTTTCTCTCTCCTCTTTTTCTTTCAAATATTTCTCAAATCCGAATTCAATTCCAAACACACTTACAAACCAAATGCACCCTTAGAAAGTTGGTTATAGAAGAAATTTGATTATTATCTATACTACATATAATGTAGGGATGAATCTCTCTCCTCTTAGTCTTAAAATTCAGACTTACAAGAAATAAAACATGATTTACAACACTTTAATGCACCTAATTTTCAGACTTACAAGAAATAAAGCATATTGTACAACAAAAACAAGCGTGATGTCATTTTAAGAACAAAATTCTATTAAACAACATTAATGCTATTAAATGGTAGTCATTAAAACACCCCCTATATAAAAAATATAAATTATCAAGCATTATTTACAAATATTTAGAGCACAAAGATAACTAAAAAAGTACTATCCAACACATATAATTAATACACTATTTAATTTACCATCTCACTAAAATACACAACCATTTTACCGCAATGTACAATCAAATTAAGCTTCCAAAATATTAACCTTCCAAAACATAAATCTAAAATCCAGTAGTCAAAATGAAAAAAAAAAAAAAAAAAAAAAAAAAAAAAAAAAAAAGTGAAAGAGACTTGGAAATTACAAAGAAAGAACAATCTCAGTCTTCTCTTTAATACTCATAAATTTGTTAGTTAAAACAAGAGTATAAGAGTAAACCATCATACATCTTGAAAGTAATAAGAGGACAACAAACAAACAACCTACCCAAGACCTCTTTAATGAGATCTTGACGAACATAGTGTGCTTCGGTTACGGTTGAAATAAAGAAGGTTTATGCTGCGTTTGTGATAAGGAGATGGAAGAAATGTTATTATGATGCTGCTTTTTTTATATGTAGGAAGACGAGTTATTTAGGTGTGTGACTGCTATGGAGATATAAGGGTGGATTTATTTGACGTGTTGTGTTCGTTTGTTAAGGAGTTATAAGGTTGGAAAGATTGAATATGCGTATTATTTTGGAGAAGGAGATATTTGGTGACTGCATGTTTTTTTTTTGGATGGAGAGAAGGTTGGATGGGGACCTTGAATGTGCGATGTGTGTTTAGGTTTCCATAATGAAGAACTTATATTCTAAAGGGTGTAGGGTTTGTTGTGGATTTGGGTTGGACATTAGATAATAATTATGGGCTTGCTGGAATTTTTAAAGTTGGGTTGCGAATTTTTAGTTAGTATGGGCTAAATCTGAAAATTTTGTTGAATTAATTGTGAGGTTGGGCTTATCTAACTATCTTCACAATATTACCGTGTATCGTTTTTATATTTTAAAAAGTATCGCATGTGCACCCTACAATTTTTGTAAGAAATATTTTTTTTTTACTTAAAATCTCACTATTTATAAAGTTATTATCACAAAACGCATATAGCTAGAAAACGTTGCTCGCCAAAATTTTAATTTCAAAATACCCGCCGTCACATCGCGCGGGTACCCTACTAGTTATTTGTTATATTGTGTCGTCTGTCGACAACAACATACTATTTAACATGGTGATAATGGAAAGTTTGAAGACATTATTACTTTGTCATTTATAGTATAATAAAGTGATAAGACCATCTGCCAAAAAGGTAGAATTGACGGCCATAAAACCAAGAAATATAAAAGTCCACATTTACGCATATAAACTAATGTTTATTGGTTGATTATGATAGATGAAGAGTAGATACCCGTTCATAGTGATGTTTGTTTTCCTTTTAATAACTAAAAGGAATAATTAATTCAAATAGTGTTTGGTGAATGGAATTAAACACTTGCCCCATCTACTCCTGATACCTTGCTCGAGTTAGAGGCCAAACACTCGCATGCCCCACTCCCGACTTTATCTTCTTCCCCACTTGGTGGGGACGCCTTTTTTGTCCATAAAGACTTGGTGTTGAACAAGATTCGCAGTTTTCTCAAGGGGACATCGTGCGGCCGCGATGGGCTTAGAGCACAACATTTAATGGATATTTTGGGAGGCGCTGCTTCCGCTATTGCTGATGATTTGTTGGGTTCTATTACTGGTGTTGTCAACTTGTTTCTTAGTGGACAGTGCCCTTTTCTTTTGGGAGAGTATATAGCTAGTGCCCCCTTGACTCCCTTAGTCAAGCCTGGTGGTGGTATACGGCCTATTGCGGTTGGTACTGTATGGAGAAGGCTGGTTTCCAAGGTGGCTTCTTCTTCTATTGGTAATTCTTTGAATACTTATTTACAGGACTTTCAATTTGGTGTTGGTGTTCCTGGTGGCTGTGAGGCTGTTCTCCATTCTGTAAATAGGCTCGTTGAGTCTAAGGGTAACGAGGTTGGGCTCTCTATGCTTTTGGTGGATTTTAAGAATGCTTTCAATCTTGTCGATAGGAGCGTATTACTTCAGGAAGCCAGGGCGCATTGTCCATCCATTGCCCCTTGGGTTGAGTTTTGTTATGCCCGGCCTGCTAGGCTTTATTATGATGACTCTATCCTTTGGTCCTGTCAAGGGGTTCAACAAGGGGATCCGTTAGGTCCTTTGTTGTTTGCCCTAGCTTTGCACCCTTTGGTCCAGTCTATTAATCAGTCTTGTGAGCTTACCCTTCAGGCTTGGTATCTTGATGATGGTACTATCGTTGGAGATACCCTCATGGTTGCCAAGGCACTTGACATCATCAAGACGGATGGTCCGGCTCGTGGTTTGTTTTTGAATGTTGATAAAACTGAACTCTTCTGGCCTGTGGAGGATCCTCGTAGTAGGGTAGAGGGTGTTTTTCCTACAAATATCTCTCGCCCTATCAATGGTGTCAAGCTTCTTGGGGGTTCAGTCAGTTTGGATGATAGTTTCTGTCCGGAATTGGCTTTAAAAAGGGTTTCTAAAACCATCACCCTAATGGAGGCAATCCACAAACTTCATGATCCCCAGTGTGAGCTCCTTCTTCTTCGCAGTTGCGCCGGGGTTGCAAAATTATCTTATGCTTTGAGGACATGCTCCCCTTTGTATTTACAGGAGGCCCAGGTTCAGTTTGATCAGTCATTACGTACTTCATTGGAGAAGATTGTTACCGCCTCAGGGCCGGGGTTTGGTGATTGGCAGTGGCGGCTTGCCACTCTTCCAATCAAGTTGGGTGGTCTTGGTGTCCTTTCAGCGGGTGACATTATCCACTATGCTTTTCTCGCCTCTCGTTTGCAAACGAGTGATCTACAAGACAAGATACTGGCTAAATCCGGTAATGTCTCCTATGGCCCTTCTCTTCAGTATGCTCTTGATACTTTCAACGTTGCTTGTAACCTTGGCAAAGTGTTACTTTGGTGTTATCGAGAAAGACCTTGTTTCTAAGTACTCGCTAAGTCCAAGACAGGTCGCTGTTCTCAGTTGTATACGTGCCTCACATGCGCAGGATTTTCTTTTCACCATCCCTATTGACGGATTGGGACAGAGGATGAACCATCGTCAATTCCGATCTGTGTTGTGTTATAGGCTCACCGTACCTATGTTCTCTGAAGGTA
Organism: Artemisia tridentata subsp. tridentata; assembly: GCA_021014915.2. Lineage (NCBI taxonomy): Eukaryota > Viridiplantae > Streptophyta > Magnoliopsida > Asterales > Asteraceae > Artemisia > Artemisia tridentata. The sequence goes on along the minus strand of CP139505.1, from coordinate 168,078,371 downwards.
GCCTCTGCCCGAGTTGTAATGTGCATCGTATGGACGTATGGGGGGATCATGCGGTCCACTGCTCCAGTGAAGTGGGTGTGAAGTTTAGGCATAATCTGGTGCGTGATATCCTTGTGGATATTTGCTCTAAGGTTGGGATCATGGTGCGTAAGGAGGGTCCTATGGGGTTCCTTTCGGAGGATGGGAAGGAGCTACGGCCTGCAGACTTGTTATTATTTAATTGGCTTCAAGGTAAAGATGCATGCTTGGATGTGACTGGCATCTCTCCATTTGCTGGTAGTGGGGCGACTTCATGGGCTCCTGGGGTAGCCTTGCACAATGCTGTGGAGAAGAAAAATAGAAAGTATGCATCCAAATGTGAGGACAATGGATACAAGTTCGTACCTTTTGCCTTTTCTACGTTCGGGGAATTCGATACGGAGGCTTTGAACACACTTTCACGTATTAAGTCTATTGCCAATAGTCACTCGAATAATGCTAAAAGTAGTGTTTTTATCTTTCATAGACTTAGCTTTTGTATTCAGAAAGGAGTGGGAGCACAACTTGTGTCTAGACTCTCATCCAACTTTATGTAATTTTTACCTTGTTCAATGAAAATCTTATTATTAAAAAAAAAATAAAAAAAATAATAATAATAATAATAATAATAATAATAATAATAATAATAATAATAATAATAATAATAATAATAATAATAATGCTAAAAGTGGTGTTTTTATCTTTCATAGAGTTAGTTTCTGTATTCAGAAAAGAGTGGGAGCACAACTTGTGTCTAGACTCCCATCCAACTTTATGTAATATTTATTATTTTTAATGAAAATTTTCTTTTTATTAAAAAATAATAATAATAATAAAAAAAAAATAAAAATAATAATAATAATAATAATAATAATAATAATAATAATAATAATAATAATAATAAAGAATGGAATTAAACAAATGCCCATGATCAAAAAATCTTGAACTCCAATAAGGCTAGCTAGGATCTACATGATTATAGTTTATACTCCACAATTGATAATGATATAAATGTAAGAAATACTCCAGTTTCTACTCCAGTTCTTTATAGATTCAACTTTTACCATATAACTCATCAAACAATCTTAGCCACTCATTTTTCTTATCAAAATAAAAAATTAATTTCCACCCTTTTTTTAAAACTTAAATATCTCGCAAACCGTAAATCGTCAAGCTACAAAAAAAAATACCACCGCGACGAGAATTAAATTATCTTTCTATAGACATGCATTATTATATATTTTCGACGAACTTTTTTTTCGATGTTTTTTTCCAAAATTTCCGTCCAGAAAAATCATATATGATTCGATTTTAACAAATCATATATGATTCCGTACGAATCATATATGATTTTTACGAATCATATATGATTCTTACGAATCATATATGATTCGTAAAAAAAATTTACGAATCGTAAAAATCGAATCATATATGATTCGTACGGAATCATATATGATTTTTACGAATCATATATGATTCTTTCTGGGCGGAAATTAAAAAAAAAAAAGTTCGTCGAAAAAAAAAGTCGTCGAAAGTATATAACAATGCATATCTATAGAAAGATCATTTAATTCTCGTCGCGATGGTATTTTTTTTGTAGCTTGAAGATTTACCGTTTGCAAGATATGTTGTTTTAAAAAAAAAAGATGGAAAATAAAAATGGGTGGCTATGATTGGTCCATTGGTTCTATGGCAAATATGAGATCTATATTGATCTCATCTCATGTAAGAAATACTCCAGTTTCGACATTAGTACAATACTTCTCCAATTTTGCAACTAATTCAAGGAGGAAAATTCAAATGCATACCCCTTTTTTTTGGTGCATACTAATGGATAAATCCCCACCATCCATCTAGTTTGATCTAATGGTGAGGATTAACCTAAGATTAATTATGAAAACCTAAGTCCATGTTTTTTCCCCCTCTTTCTTTGTCTTTTTGTCTTTTTAATTGTTCACTCACTTTCTTTCTTTTTTTTTTTTCCTTTTTTTTTGTGTCTTTTTTTTTTCTAATCCACGCTTCTTTTTTCTTTTTCTTTTTTTGTTTTTTTTGTTTCTTTTTTGTTTTTTCTTTCCTAATTCACTTTTTTTTTTCTAATTCATTTTTTTTTAATTCACGTTTTTTTCTCTTCTACTTCGCTTTCATACGTTTTCGTCTGTTTTCATACATTTTCATCCGTTTTCATACGTTTTCGTCCGTTTTTTTACGTTTTTAAACGTTTTCATCCGTTTTCAAACGTTTTCGTCTGTTTTTATACGTTTTCGTCCATTTTTATACGTTACGTTTAGATACGTTTTCAGACGTTTTTGTCCGTTTTTTACGTTTTCGCCCATTTTTAGTCGTTTTCGTATATTTTCAGACGTTTTCGTCCGTTTTTATACATTTTCGTCTGTTTTCATCCGTTTTTCTTACGTTTTCATCTGTTTTCGTTTGTTTTCATACGTTTTCGTCTGTTTTAATCAATGTTGCAAAAATCGGTCAACTCGGCCGATTAATCGCCGATTACAAGGTAATCGGCCCTATACCTTGTAGAATTTCAAAAATCGGCCAAAAAATCGGTCAGGCCAAAAAATCGGCCGAATGGGCCAAAAAATCGGCCGAATGGGCCAAAAATCGGCCGAATCGGCCAAATCGGTCAGCTTTGAAAAAATAAAAATTTAGGCATTCTACTTAATTTGGGGATCGTTTATTTCACTTATAACGCATAATGAGCCTCATAATCAGAATTGGAGCCTTTTATTGAGGTTTGGAAACATAGTAGGCTTAGAATCAGTTACGATCTTTAGTTTGGTCTCCAGAAATACCCAAAACATGCAAAAAATGCCAATCCGATTAATCACCGATTAATCCCGCCTCGGCCGATTACTCCCTGCAGGGTGGTCGACCGCCCGGCTACCGATTCACGATTTTTGCAACATTGGTTTTAATACGTTTTTGTCCGTTTTCATCTGTTTTTCTTTCGTTTTCGTCCATTTTTAATACGTTTTCGTCCATTTTCAGACGTGTTTTTACGCTTTCATACATTTTCGTCTGTTTTCTTACGTTTTCGTCCGTTTTCATCCGTTTTCTTACGTTTTCGCCCATTTTCGTCCGTTTTCATACGTTTTCGTCAAATTTTTTACGTTTTCGTTCATTTTAATATGTTTTCGTCCGTTTTCTTTCGTTTTCGTCCATTTTTCATACGTTTTTGTCCGTTTTCATACGTATTCGTCCGTTTTCTTACGTTTTCGCCAGAAAACATTCATATGAGGTATCACTGGTGATATCACTGGTATCACTGGTGATATCACATTCATATGAGGTAATACCTTTGATATCACATTCACTGGTATCACTGGTGATATCACTGGTATCACTGGTGATATCACTGGTATCACTGGTGATATCACATTCATATGAGGTATCACTGGTGATATCACTCGTATCACTGGTGATATCACTAGTATCACTGGTGATATCACATTCATATCACAGAAAATCACTTCTGAAAATCACTTGTCATATTCAGAAAACCACTTATGATATTCAGAATATCACTTGTGTGATATTCTGAATATCACATAATATTAATTATGATATCCAGAATATCATTTGTGGTACTCAGAATATCACTTGTGATATTCTGAATATCACTGGTATCACTGGTGATATCACTGGTATCACTGGTGATATCACATTCATATGAGGCAATACCTTTGATATCACATTCACTGGTATCACTGGTGATATCACTGGTATCACTGGTGATATCACATTCATATGAGGTATCACTGGTATCACTGGTGATATCACATTCATATCACAGAAAATCCCTTCTGAAAATCACTTGTCATATTCAGAAAATCACTTATGATATTCAGAATATCACTTGTGATATTCAGAATATCACTTGTGATATTCTGAATATCACAGAATATTAATTATGATATCCAGAATATCATTTATGGTGATATTCTGAATATCACAGAATATCACTTGTGATATTCAGAATATAACTTGTGATATTCATAATATCACTTGTGATATTTATAAACATATGAAAACGTCTGAAAATGGCCAAAAACATTTAAAAACGGACGAAAACGAATGAAAAAACGGACGAAAACATATGGAAATGGAAGAAAACGTATGAAAGTGTAAAAACATGTATGAAAAGGACAAAAACGTTTGAAAAATGGACGAAAACGAAAGAAAACGAGTGAAAACGGACGAAAACGTATGAAAACGAACGAAAACGTAAGAAAACGGATGAAAACGTATAAAAACGAACGAAAATGTAAGAATACAGATGAAAACATATGAACACAGACGTTAACGGGCGAAAACGTAAGAAAGCAGACGAAAACGTATGAAACCGGACAAAAACGTATGAAAACGGACGAAAACGGGCGAAAACGTAAGAAAACGGGCGAAAATATATGAAAACGGGCCAAAACGTACGAAGAGTGCAACACAAGTTATCAAAATGGAAAGTAAATCTGCTTTCGATTATAGGTAGATATACTTTAATTCGTTTGGTCTTGAGTAGTGTGAGTATTTATTATATGTCTCTTTTTAAAGTTGCCGAATCAGTGATAAAAGAGTTAGAGCGATATCGACCTACATTCTTCTGGGCTGGGGGGGGGGGGGGGGGGGGAGGTGTTAATGATCGGAAGATATCGTGTGTTAAATGGGATTCCGTCTTAAATGAGAGAGACAAAGGTGTGTTGGGTATAAGTAGTTTAAAAGCTTCCAATTTAGCTCTTTTATATAAATGGCGATGGAGATTCATGAATGATCACTACTCTAAATGGGTGAAAGTGATAAAAAGCATACACGGTAGGGATGGTGGGTTTGGTACATCCGATCGAAAACCAGTCGGTAATGGAGTGTGGGCGTCTATTGTCAAAGTTGTTGATCAAACGCATGAGAAACAAATTATGCCTTTAGGTTCGATGGTTTTACAGGTTGGAAATGGTCGTAATGTCTCATTCTGGAATGACATTTGGGTTGGCGAATATCGGTTACGAGACAAATTTTCCAGGGTGTTCGATATGGAGTCAAATAAAGAATGTTCCATTCTGAGCTTTGGGTTCAAGATCAGTGGGCTTGGACGTGGAATCGAAGTATTAGAAGTGGAAGCAGAGCACCAATTGAGGGAAATGTTATATATGTTAATGAATGTAAACTTCATCGATATAGAAGACAAATGGAAATGGGAGTTTGAATTGGATGGGCTATTCCCGGTTCGTAGTGCAAGGAATATAATTGATTCTAGTTTACTTACAACTAGTAATATTGTAACGAGATGGTGTAGAAATGTCCCGATTAAAGTTAATATCATGATGTGGCGTCTTATGTGGGATCGGTTGCCAACGAGAATGAATCTTGCTGATAAAGACATAGATATCCCGTCCATGTTATGCCCTATATGTAATAATGAGTTTGAATCTTCGGACCATGTGTTCTTTAAATGTGATACGGCAGTTCAACTTTGGAGAAGGGTATTGAGATGGTGTGAATTGAATATGCCAGCTAGTGATAACATCTCCTCGATGCTTAGCTGGTTGGAAACGATTGATGTTCATAGAAGAAGAATCCTAGAGGTGATGGTGTATGTATAACAACCTAAAATATTTGTTTCTGGAATCCGTTATAACTTTGAACTTTCGAACGCAAATAAAACCTAAGTTAACTAAACGTTATAAATTTGAAACTACAAAACACTAAACCTATAATTTAAGTCACATTAAAGTCGACATACACATGGTTTCCTAGCCAAATATCACACGCCTAAAAAGTTCCATATTGGGCCGAAAATTTGGATTGTTGTACACAAGAATTGGAAGTTGGATTGGGCCTCTTAACCCTAGCAGCCATTTTCTCTTTTGTTCAGCTCGCAAAGATCAAGGAAAAAGGGTGGTACGAAGGCAGCAAGAAGGTGGTTTGATCGCGGTACATCTGGTTCGAAGGGGTTTTGGATTGGGTTCGAATTGGTTGATCTTGGTTCTTCTTTTTTTTTGTCTTTCAATCGATCAAGGTATATATACTTCGTCTTGTCTTTGTTCATGTCCTCTCGATCATACACACACACACACTATATATATATATATATATATATATATATATATATATATATATATATATATATATATATATATATATATATATATTGGTTTTTGGAAAAAATCCACTTTGGTGGAAAAGTGAGAAAATAGTGCAAATCACCCTCTCCTTCCCCTCCCTTTTTTCACACCAAACTACAGGGACCTTATTCCTCCATTCTTTAAGGGAGGTTTTGTACATTCGCACCCTACCCCCCCCCGGGAAAAAAAAAAAAAAAAATCCCGCCAAAAAAAAATTTTTTTTGGGCCAAAATTTTTTTTTTTCCAGGCCAAAAATTTTCCCGCCAAAATTTTATAACTGTGATGCACCTTTTTATTTTGGTGCATCATAGTTATAACTAAATTTTATAACTGTGATGCACTAAAATAAAAAGGTGCATCATAGTTATAAAATTTTGGCCTGGAAAAAAAAAAAAAATTTGGCGGGAAAATTTTTTTTTTTTCTGGGGGGTGGGGGTGGGTTTCAAAACTTACCCTGAAGTTTGAGATGTTTCAAATCCTACCCTATAACTTTTTTATATACACACACACACGTATAATATGTAACCTAAATAACCTATGGATCGGCTATGTAGAGATAAAAGTGAAGGAGAAACATTTGTCACATAAAATGATGAACATGAAATCATAAAACATATAACTTTGATTATGTGTGTCGTGTGGGAAGTATTTGGTTTGATCTTAAATAATTTGAATAAGGTGTATGAGTATGTGTTTTTGATGAATTATATCACTAGATAACATGTGTATTTGATCATATGTATTCATTGGATTAAAAGGAAAAAAAGAATTAGGGTTTATGTTGTTGTTTTGATCGGGACAGAATTGTTAGTCGAATATGTGTGCATCATACAACGAGTTTTGTAATTTTTTAATTTTGGATTTTGCTCTAAAACTCAGTTTAGGGTCTTAGTAAAGTATTCCAATTGGTTTGGAAGGATTTGAGTTTGATTTGGTAGTATTTTTGAATTTATTGTGATGATATGTCAAAATTGTGTTGGCAGAATTTTATTTCAGTCGTGGTTTATGATTTTTCATTTTCAAACCGTATCAAATTAGAGGCTGCCAATTTACAGGAATCATATTTCATATGTTTACTACTTCCTAGAATTTTTGTAGAAATTTATGGAGTCGTTTGGTTAGGTTGTTAATTAGAAACATTTGAAGTGTATCTGCAGATCCGAATATGGACATGTTAGCATAAACAATTTTAGAAAGGGGGGTTTCCACTTAATAATAAAATCTGTAAAAATTCAAGTAGACTTTTAAGACATTTGGGCTCCTGTGAGAATTTTTTTGATTTTTAGTTTGGGTTTCTGATACATTTTTAAAATTCGTTTAGTGGGCTTAATTTTGTTATAAAACCAGTTAATTAATGTGTATGCACGTGTTACATAAGTACTAAATGTGTCACTTTGATGTTTGGTGCCCTAATACATGTTCTTATGATGGGTGTGTCTTTTTAATGTCGTGTTGACTTGTATGTGGGTACGATTAACCTAATTGATAATCCCGAACCCTAAACCTAATTTAACTAAATTGGGAAATCGTGTTAAAACTTACTTAATATGGAAAGTTACTAATTCGAGAAACTTACTAAATATTGAAAGTTACTAATTTGGGAAACTTACTAAATATGGAAAGTTACTAATTATGGAAAGTTACTTAATCTGGAAGGTTACTAAATATGGAAACTTACTAAAAATGGCAAGTTACTAAAAATGGAAAGTTTCTTAAAATAGAAAGAAATCCCAAATGAGTAAATCTGATTAAAATGGGCTTATAAGTAATTCGTCATTATTAATTCGTGTAGATTCTGTAAAGAGGGAGTAGCTTCGGTCTCTGTTTTCTTCTCTGATTGTTTTGCTTTGCTAAGGTACAGATATTCTGACCTTTCTTATAAGGTTTCTCATGATCCTTTCACATCTTTTGATTGCTTAGCTTCTGATTTTGATGCCTTTGCTATGAGCCTTTCTGTTTATGACACTATGATATAAGCCTTTGATATGAGCCTTTGCTATGCACCATCTGATATGAACCTATGATTATGATATTTCTGATGACCTTAGATTCTGTGTCATTACTATGGCATTCTGTTTGACCTTCAGTTTGATACCCGAGCTTTCACTAGTCATGGGGGTTCCATGACCATGTCATTGATGCACCAATGGCATGACTCTAGGGTGGTCGAGTGATGTTCCATCCCGTCCCTTTTCTGTTATATGTTTATGAGCTCAAGGATATATGTTTGGCCACTATGATTTCTGCAGGGGCGTATGGATGCATCCTAGATATGATCTGTTATGTTATTATGATATATTTCTGGTGATTGGTACTGTGTGCAATACATGCCCTTCACAATTCTGGGAGCTGATCACTCCATTATGTTACTTATGATTACTTATGGAGATTATGATATGATGTTATGATATGATATGTTTCTAGGCTCGTGGTAGATTTCTGACAACCTTTACACCTTTGATACATTTTGATATACCTTCTGTTATTCCCCAATGCGCCATATTCAGTTTTCTCATTTCAGTTTCTTTACTTTGCTTTGTATATTTGTTCACTGAGTTTTTTAAGCTCAGCCGCATTTCTTTTCTCTGCGACAGGTTATTAAGCTAGGAGCTGAGGCTATCTTTTGGGATGAGAGTAGGAGCTGAGTGCAGACTTACCCTAGACATCTTAGCTTTGATACCATGTTATTTCATTGTTTTGAGACTCAGATTATGATGTTTCCTTCATTTGGATTTCTTGTGGAACTTATGTATTTCCTTTAACTCATGTTGACTTACATTTTGGTATTTATGATTAGACTTCCGCTTGCGTTTTTATTTTGTATGTTCTGATATGCCACCATAATGTGATACTTCTACCCTTGTCGGGTTGGGGTGTTACAGTATGCAACAGTGTGGTGTATTTGGATGTTTCGAAACGGAGTGGTGTTCAAAGATTCAACCATGAAAAAGAGTCTTATCTTCAAGTTCATTGTTATTAACTCTTTTCAATGGTTTTTGAGTATATGTAAAAAACATAACATCCCATAGACATTGTGACTTCAAAACTCAATGTTGCATTCCTTTGAATAAGTTGCTAGTTTTTTTCTCTAGCTTGTTTTATATCACTTTGCCGTTCATTAAAAAAAAAAAAAAAAAAAAAAAAAAAAAAGTTAGTTACCTGAAAATATAATTATGTTAGCATAACCCGATTGATATTTATATTACTTATAATGCATGTGTAATAATTTCCTTAAACTTAAAATTCTTAAATTTGAGTAATGTGTTAAACCTATAATACCTTTGATTAAAATGGTAATAACATCTACTACTAAATTAATATTTTAAATATTGTTTAATCATTAAGCTTTTATCATTGTTTGTTAGATAAGGATCCTTTCATGTTCATTTGAACATGAGAGGTAATGTCGTGTTTATTTTTGTACATTTGAATTAAAAAAAAAAAATAATTGTTTTGCAATAATGACAATGTACCATCACAATAAGCACAACATTACCTCTTATGTTCAAATGAACATGAGATATCCTTATCATTGTTCGTTTATAACACTTAAACTATTTTCTCGCAATGATGATAAATTGAACTTGTAAGTGTTGCATCAAGAGTCACACCTTAACTACAAGTTCGCAATTATAATTATTTACCGCTATAAACCGTCACTTTACGTGAGTATTCATCTAGTGTTTAGATAAAAGTCTTTACTTTAGACTTAATAATTTAAGCAACCCTCGTGACATTGTGACGCTTTTACCTTGCAACTGTAATAAGCATGCGCCTCATCGTATAAAAGGCATGAATATTGCAAATTTGCAATGATAATTTGACATCAAAGTCACATTCTTCTCACCTTTGATAGAAGTAGAATACTAAAATGTATTATATATCAAGCGTTTATGTTAGCAAAAAGATACAAAGCCGTTCTAGCTCAGTTGGTAGAGCGCGTGGCTTTTAACCACGTGGTCGTGGGTTCGAGTCCCACGGATGGCGTGCTTTTTTCATCCATTTTTTGATCTAGGCAATTACAACGTGATTAAAGATAATTATTTATGATATAGACGTGCTTAAAATATGTCTTTAACTTTAAAAAGTTGTTCGCCAAATATACCTTTTAATATAAAGTTCAACTTCTAACTTCTCTTATATGCAATGACAGATTTGTTACAGTTTTCTTTATTACTTTCTTTATTTTAAAAAAAGATTTTACTAAATATAGCCTTAAATGTTATTTTAAAAAATAAAGCCATGAATAAAGTCATGTATAAGTTGGTTGAGAGAAATTTAAAAAGATTTTCTCTTGGTACAAGCAATTTATGCATGTTTGAAGACTTTAAGCATAACCCTTAGACCTATGTTTAACAATTTTCCTTAAAATAAATGTCCGATCATCAAATTTCACAAAAGTTTATATGTATCAACTAGTTATATTATTTACTAATAAAATATTATATTTATTCATTAAAATCTCTTCTGAATGGTTAAAATATGAAGTGAAAACTTATTTTGATACAAGTTGAAAGAAAAGTATATAGGAATTTATTTTAAAATATAAGCAATATCAAATGGTAATGCATAACAACTCCAAGAATTCATAATTTATCAAAGCCAACTTCTAATGTGAATTGCCAAAAAAGGTTAAAAAACAGATGAAAACATAAAGTATGGTGAGACGAATATGATGATTGTCTTGTACATTTGACCTTTTATATCTTAAAATCCGGTATAGCTTATATTTTGCATTGTTTAAAGTGATCCATTTCCGTCTTATTATCGAGAACTTGATTAACTTAACTTTAAAACTATGTGCTAAATCATTGCATTATTTCCTGACGATTAAAGTATATTATGTTACACGACTATTGCATGAGATTGTGACTAAAATAATTTAAATGCCCTTAAACAAGACCAAGTTGAGAAAAATATGTGTAAAAACTTTGGATGTCATTGATTTTTCATTTATTGTAAATGTAAAAAAAACACAAAATTGCAAATAAATCATGTCGTCTTATGCCATATAACACAACATGAAAAATGATAATTATTTTCGGAGAAGTTAAATATAAACGATAATAAATAACAATACGTTGGGCCGGCAGTTGAATCATTAGGCTGTCTTATGCACCAGGGTTATCGAGAGTTGTAGAAACCGAAATGGTATCAATAAACTCAATTTTAACTCACCAAGCTGGTAAAGGTAGGCTTCTCCTAATTTTCAATGTTTTTCCTGTCTTTTACATGGCCGGAGCGACATATTGAACTTCTAAGGGTGCATGGATAGCTCTGGCACCATGGTCGCTATTCTCTTATCTATTACAAAGTTGTTTTATGCCATTGGGTAACACCATTTAGAACTAGTATAGGTTTGTCATAGCCAAGCTTCTCATGGTTTTTTCGGGTCTAAGAACAAACATGCTAGATATCTGGTATATATATTTCTGTTTTAAGGTGTTGGCCTGTTGGGGATAGTTCAGGTTGCCATTTCAAGGACTTTTCAGGTAGATGTTATTTTACAATGATCATGAAGTGGTTCAAGCCCTATCAACCTTCCTTACTAACTTGAGACTTTGTGACCTACATTTTGAGTATGGCCAAGGCAATAAAACAAAATGCACATTTGAAAATTATAACTTCCAAAGTTGCAGGTTTTGTTTTTTGCAGGTTGGATGAAAACTTAGTTTTCGCATATAAAAAAACATCTCATGTTGTAGATGTCCGGTCACCAGTAATATAAAATTTAGTGGTGTGAAATGGATTTATGAGATTGATCCCATTCGGCACAACGTGAACCATCCAATAGATCTAGTCGATTTCCTCTTAAAATTTATAGCATATATCTTTTTCCATGCACAAAATGACCCAATAAAGATGACACAAAGAGAATCTGAAAACATAGGCACTTACTTGACTTCCTTTCTGTATTATATCTCTTAGAAAACTGTTCTTTTACAAGAAATCACTAACATTTTCCACTCCGCACTTTCATATTAACTTCTTTCAGAAGACCATACATAGATGTTAACGTACAATTAGATCATTGGCAAGGGCACAACTTACATAATATAGATGTGGTCAAAGTCAAACATTTTTTCCACTATTTATATGCTGAAATGAGGTTGTGGGCTGGTGGCTGCTTTCAGAATTCCTCACGTCAATATAAAGATTTCTCGATGACAAGTTGAACCAAAGAAATATATTGCTTCAATAATTGAACTATTATCGCCAGTTGTAGTTTCTTGTGGGAGTTTTCCACTTAACCTGCGACAAGTAGCAATAAGAAATTAAAATTTGTGTGCATGTATCTATATATACTTTAAAATGATTTTGATCCATTTAATCTGAAAATAGAACACACAAATGAAGATTCAGACACCATTTTATTTTTTAAATCTTATTGTTGTTGTAATCATTTTGTTGGTTTTAAGGGCGGGTCAATTTCGATCAGCAAATACAGATGATGACTTTTTTCAGTGCCTACTTCTCAAGTCTGATAATGCTACACTGATATCTCAAGTCGTTTACAGCCCAAATAACATTTCATACACATCCGTTTTACAATTCTCCATAAACAACCTAAGATTCACATCACCTTCAACTCCAAAACCACGTTATATAGTAGTTACACCAGTTGACGAGTCCCAAATCTAAACAGTCGTTTACTGCTCAAAGAAGCACGGACTGGAGATCCGAACGCGTAGTGGGGGCCATGACTTTGAGGGGTTGTCTTATGTTTCACAAGTCCCATTTGTGATTCTTGATCTTATAAATCTAAGATCCATTACAGTTGACACTCAAACCGCCACTGCTTGGGTTCAAGCCGGGGCAACTTTGGGTGAACTCTACTATGCAATTGCGCAAAAAAGTCAGCATCTAGGATTCCCGGGAGGTGTTTGGTATGCATTAGGTCTCGGTGGTCATGTTAGTGGTGGAGGATATGGTGCAATGATGAGAAAATATGGTCTTGCAGCTGATAATGTCATTGATGCTCAATTCATCAATGTTCATGGTAGGATTCTTGATAGAAAATCAATGGGTGAGGATCTTTTTTGGGCTATTAGAGGAGGAGGTGGTTCTAGTTTCGGGATCATTCTTTCATTGAAGATAAAGCTTGTTCCTGTTCCGGAAACAGTGACTGTGTTCTCAATTGACAGAACCTTGGAGCAAAACTTAACCAAAATAATCCACAAATGGCAACACGTTGCACCCAAGATTGATGAAGATCTTGACATTAGAGTGTTGATGTTTAGCATTGTCAACCCAAGCACAGGAAACTTTACTATAAGAGCAACTTTTGATACCCTTTTACTCGGTGGAATCAATAGATTACTTCCATTGATGCAAGAAGAATTCCCAGAACTGGGTTTGACAAAAGAAGACTGTACTGAAATGAGCTGGATTGAATCAGTGGTAGTAGGTTCTAGTTTTACAAACGGTGAACCGGTAGAGGTTCTTTTGAATAGAACCGCAATGCCAAAAAATTCTTTTAAAGGGAAATCAGATTTCGCGACACATCCTATTTCTGAAGATGGATTTGAAGGAATATGGGAATTTTATAATGACAAAATAGAGGCAGGAATGGCATTTTTGGTGTTAACTCCATATGGAGGGAAAATGGATGAGATTCCAGAATCGGCAATTCCGTTCCCGAATAGACTCGGAACATTATACATGATTGAATATTTGGTTGTGTGGGATGGAGATGAAACATCACCACATATAAGTTGGATTAGAAACTTATATAATTATATGGCTTCTTATGTTTCTAACTCTCCTAGAACATCTTATTTGAACTATGATGATCTTGATTTGGGAGTCGGCAAAACTTATCAAGAAGCAAGCAGTACTTGGGGTGCGAATTATTTTAAAAATAATTTTGATAGGCTGGTAAAAGTGAAGACAATGGTGGATCCTGGTAACTTTTTTAAACGTGAGCAAAGTATTCCTACAAAGTCCTAATGTCATTAGTTTCTTGACATTTATGCAATAATAAAATAATATACAACACAATACGATCTTATTATCAATATCAATCATATATTCATTGTGTCTATGTGTATCTTGTCTTATATACAAAACTGAATAATATTACGCAAAAAGATCACTATGAATCTTACTTGAATATTTGAATAATCTTCGAGCTATTGGCGGCGGAGACGGAGATTATATTCTCTAGAAGCTGAAGTGCAAATTAAAGCCTCTTTGACTTCCTCAGGGAGGGTGAAATCAACATCTTCCGATTCATCTTCGGGTAAATCAGTGTCAACCCATAAAGACCAATCCAGATCATCATCATTATCATCATCTTCGTATAGCAACTGTTTATTTCCTAACATGCCATTAACCTTATCAACTAATGATTGTAGCATCTGATGGTTTATTGTCTCGTAGTCTCTGCAAGAACCCAAAAACACGATACAATAAGTGATATTGTAAAATACAGGTTTTGACCAAATGAAATGATGTTAACTTTACCTGTATGTGTAAATGGTATAAAGTAGTTGACATGATGCAAGAAGCATATATAATAACCTAACACTTCTTATAATCCATGATTGTTGATCAATGTCATTCCCATATCGAAGCACCATAAATTCAATCAAGAATGTCACACATAAACCTGCAGAAAACAAAAAGATGATTGGAAAAGTTATGGTAAGATATTCAGAAAATGCAACTAACACCCAAGATTTTAAATGATTGAATATAATAGGGATGCCTTACCTATATATAGCCTGGGTCTCATGCTGTAGGTTTGCTTTGTGCTTGTAAATATATAGAGTGTGAAGATTAATATAGAATATACAATAAATGCTTTAATGACCCGCGATTCCAGCAAAATTGCATTGTGCAGAGTGAAAAGCTTGTCAATGGCAACAAACATATTTGCTTGCTTTGACTCAAAAAGTTCCTATAAACATAATAGAATTATTTAAAATGTTTAAACACACAATCGAGTATACAAAGAAGAAATGCAACTGATTCAACAAAGAAGCCTAACCTGAGCAGCCAATATTGTTTTCGAATTCTCAACTAGATGTTCGTGAGCTTCTTTAAGTTGTTCTTGCTTTTTTATGAGTTCTTGTTGTTGATTTTGACCAAGCTCAATTAACTGTTGCAGAGTTCCCCTGCAATCAGATTTGAAAGTCAGTTACATATCTACATATTCATATGAGATACCAACTTCTACCCAATTAAATATGACTGGGTCAGCTCAGTGTTATGTTTCATCTCACAGATCAAACAGCTAAGAAGAACTTTAACTGAAAATAAAAGAGCTAAATGTCTCCCAGCCTCCCAGGTGTGATTTTAATACATAAATTTATCAACTCATTTTATTAAAAAGAACCAGATTATGTTAGCGTAATATAGTGTTGAAATGACTATTTATAAAAATTGAGAAAAGGTTGTGTGTTGACCCGACCCTAGCCAACATGCCTTAAAACTAAATTGGATTGACCTGAACCCACATACCTGCTCTCTTCTAATGCTTGAGACTGAAAACTCGTCATGGTCTGAAGGACCTCAAGAGTGGTGGTCTGGTGTTCAAGAAGTTGTTTTTGTCTGCCTAAAGTTGTTTCCGCTATGTTCTCGATATCATCAGCTTTGGTTTGCAAGGTATCCATCTTCATAAACATTGCATCTCCAAATTCACCAATCTCTTTTCCTATTTCAACAGCTTCATTCCTTAAGTTATGCATTCCTTCATCCAATTTATTTGCAGATTCATTGAGCACTGTCATTCCTTCATCTAACCTTTCATTCATACTTATTTGTCGGTTACGCAACTCCAACTGAGCATCTGCTATTTTGAGGGATTGTTCATAAACAGAGTGTGAATGCTCTAACACAACACTAACACGTTCTTCGACTACTTTTGATGTTTGAGCCAGTTCTTGTGTTTGAACATCAATAGACGATAAGGAGTCATGAATATTATCTGAACTATGCAACAAACGTCCTGCCTGCTCTTCTATATTCTCTAACTTGTTCTCCACAAATTCAGCTGACACTTTCAGTTCATTCACCAATCTTTCAGTTTGTCTCTTGAATGCATCAGTCCTGCAAACAAGACATGTTTATTTTTAGTCACATTATGGGTCAAAAGGAGTCGGAATTGTGTTAACCCCAAACATTTTTTTTCAGAACTTTTACACTGTTTAAAGATAAGTAGTGTGTCAAAGATAAGATAACAGTTTTAATAAACACAAAAAATGGTTACACTTTGAGCAACTTTCAACCCATTTGATCCATTTTAGTTTCAGCCACTTGACCCTTTAGAGACGAAGCATAACACAAATCGGTTCATTTATCTGTTAATGGGTCAAAATAGCCAGCTCTACATATTTCTATTGTGTCCACAAAATTATTTCTATAAGAACACATGTCATGCTACTTATAGGACTCCCTTTATAAAGATTACTATCAAAAAATTAATCCCAACAAATATGCCACCATCCAACAGAAAGCGGTGGACCTATATGGTCATTTGAGTACTTTTAGTAGTGGGAAAAATAGCAATATATTATTCTGGTATTCACATTTTTTTTAATGTAGTGTGAACATTTGTAAAATGGGTATTTGTTTTTATAGAAGAGAGAGAAAAAAGACTTACTGTAACTGGTGGCAGATTGCGCTAGTCTCAAGATAAAACTCAAGATATACCCTATGAGCATCCTCATCTAATTTCTTGAGACAATTTACCATCAGTATTTTTACATCACAATAAGGAAAAGGAGCCCTCCCAGTGTCCTTCTGAAAGCAATCACTAAGATGCCATGCCAGCCTAGACCGTTGTTCTTCACGTGCTAAAATTTCTGAGCATCCTGCAAATAGATTTTGATATGCCTTTTGCCAACAAGAATTAGACAAAGAAGCCTTTCTTCTTGCTTTTTCGACCAACATCATTCCCTTCTTGCTATTTAAAGATTCCATGGAGAATTCAGCAACGAGATCATGACACGCTTCAGGAAACTCTGAAGGTTTTTCACTAGACTCCGCCTTTCCACTAGAAAAAAACCAGCTGAATAACTCGGAGCTTTGTGAAAGCAACACAAGGATCCATAGGATAACGAATATAAACTGCTTATGGTGACTCATTGGGTCCAAGAAGCAACAATACTAAGACTGCAAAAAAATATATAGAAGCAATTCAACTAGGGGAGGGAGCAGTATATAAGAAGTATTGAGCAAAACTTCTATGGAAAGTTTCTTGACTCATAATTAATTAACAAATATGAAAGTGATCAGAAGGAAGAAAATTAATGGCAAAACATCAGCATCACTGAAAAAAGAAAGGAAAAAAACTAACATGGGAAAGAAATATAATATTTACATGTCAACTACACGGGTCCTGCATTAAAAGCAACTTTGCTTTTGCTTGGAGAACACGGACATAAATTTCTATCAAGTATCCAAGACAAGCACAACATTTATTCGCATAAAAGAAGACAAAATCATGTCTACTACAGCTGATACAAACGACAACCTATAAGTTCTCGTGATTTGAGCCGCCTTTCTCAAGAAAATAACATATCTGGACACTTTAACATTCTATTAACTCCAGCGACATGAAATACAGAAATTTCGTTCACTAGAATAGAAAAAGGTCACATTCTCGTTGTCAGGAAATATTTTTAAAGCATACCGATCTAATAACATAAATACAAGCACCTTAGATCACTCATTTTGAGAAACAAATATTCTCAAATGGCAAAGTTATCATCATCACATGATATCTATGAAATACATAAATGATGACAATGCATAAACAATCATACACCTTCCTTTCTTATCCTTCTACACGATATACCAATAAACTTATATGGAAATAATGATAAATCATCAACAAATATGAACATGGTGATAAGGAAGAAAATTGTTGGGAAGTTATCAACATAATTGACAAATGACCACAAGAAAGGTATTACACAGAAAGGAATGCAAGTGTAAAACAACCAGGAATAAATTTTATATGGCAGCTATACGTACTGGTTGTATATTATAATCTAGGTTGCCTTAGCGTGTAGATAGCGGAAGTCGCTTTCTATCACTGATGAGGAATGTCATTATGATTCAACTAAGACCCGCAGATAGTTTTCTATGTAGAATCCAAAACAAAACAAAAAAGTTTCTTAGAACATAAATGAATAACCGAGGACAGATGGTAGCATAAGACAAGACAAAATTAATTCACAACAGCCTACAATCTTCTGTCGCTTCAGCTACTATGTCGTTTCAGCTACTAACCACACTACTTTATACAATCTAACATCTACTAACCACATATAAGAGAAACTATAACACAGATTCTAGAAATTGTAACCTCAAATATAAATTCAACACACTTGTGCGACAAACAACATTCTTGGGGTAAGTGTGTAATGAATTTAATGACATTATATGCATCTTATTACTCATTATTCGCAACAAATATCCTCACAAGACAAGTGATAATCACATAATCTTCAGTATTGAATACACCTTATTGCACATCTTCCATTCTGGTCCTTCTATATTAGATAATTAACAACGCTTAACATATCATATAACACATAAAGATTAATACTTTCAAATAATACAACATACGACAAAAAAAATCTGTCCCAACGTAAACCAACAAGAAAGACCGACGCACTTAACCAGACACGCTCTGCTTTACGCAATCATCAATCAACTAGAAAAAAAGGACAAACTGTCAACTTAATAACTAACAACACGTTTACATTTTTCATAAGTATGTTGACAACTAGATTAAACCTCACATCAAGTGCTATAAATACGATATTTTTGCTATCATACATTTACCAAGCATTTCATATCATATAAATTCCTATACTCAAAACGCAACAACGAGAACAAGAAACCTTTTGCGCGGCAAAGGTATTTATATAAACAACAACACTACAAACCTTATGTGGCAATTTGGGAAACAATCTTTCATAATAAATGTTTACGTAACCAACAAAAGTTATACTACCAGTTTAATTAGTATATTTCATTGAGGCATTTTATCAAACAGTTGTTGGGCGAATAAAAATATGCCAAAACTTACAGTTAAGTATTGGTTCGGGGATGAAACGGGTCGAACGAAAGCTCCGAAAGAGTTGAATTGTGATAATGAGAAGAACCCATCTGGTAGAAAATGACGAAACATGTTTTTGAAAGGAATCTGACTGTTGGTGTTTCATTTTCTGGCGGTTAAATTCAGTACAATACGAAAGCATTTAACAGTTTGACTTCAAATGTACGATTAAGTACCGTTTGGTTTACATGGGGTTGAAAGAAAAGTAGAAAGAGAAAGATAGTAGTAAATGGTTTTAAAAAATAGCATGTAATAGCAAGGTATTTTTTCATTTGTTCTATTATCAGATACGAACCAAAAAATTACCATAATCACCATCCAACTCTTTGCCCCGTTAGTCCTTTTAATATGTAATAGCAACGTACTTTCCCATTTGTTTCATTATCATACGTTTTGATTAACGACCGTTTCTAATTAACTAAAAAATATGTTTTATTACATTTTCATACGTTTTTATCCGTTTTCTTATGTTTTTATCCGTTTTTATACGTTTTCGCTCGTTTTCTTACGTTTTCATACGTTTTTATCCGTTTTTTTGTTTGCGTTGTTAGTCCTTTTGACTAACGACAGTTTGTAATTAACTCAAAAATATGTTTTTCTTACGTTTTCTTATGTTTTCGTTTCTATCCATTTTTATACGTTTTTGCCCGTTTTCTTACGTTTTTGTTCGTTTTTAAACGTTTTCGTCCGTTTTTATCCGTTTTTCTTACGTTTTCATGATTTTTTATCCGTATAAAAACGGGAAAAAACATATGAGAATGTATAAAAACGGATAAAGCGTAAAAACATATAAAAACGGATGAAAACGTATAAAAACGGACGAAAATGCATAAAAACATATAAAAACATATGAAAACGTATGAAAACGTAAGAATACGTATAGAAACGTATGAAAACGGATAAAAACGTATGAAAACGTATAAAAACGAACAAAAACGTATAAAAACGCTTGAAAACGTATAAAACGGACGAAAACGTTTAAAAACGAACAAAAATGTAAAAAAAGGGGCGAAAACGTATAAAAATGGATAGAAACGTATGAAAACGTATGAAAACATAAGAAAACGTATGAAAACGTAAGAAAAACATATTTTTGAGTTAATTACAAATGGTCGCTAGTCAAAAGGACTAACGGTGCAAACAAAAACGTAAAGAAAACGGGAGAAAACGTATAAAAACGGATAGAAACGTATGAAAACATATGAAAACGTATAAAAATGTAAGAAAAACATAATTTTGAGTTAATTACAAACGTTCGTTAGTCAAAAGGACTAACAGTGCAAACAAAAACGTAAAGAAAACGGGCGAAAACGTATAAAAACGGATAGAAACGTATGAAAACGTAAAGAAACATGTGAAAACGTAAGAAAAACATATTTTTGAGTTAATTACAAATGGTCGTTAGTCAAAAGGATTAACGGTGCAAACAAAACGTGTGATAATGAAACAAAATTTGAAAGTTTGATGGGTATTGTGGTATTTTTTTGAGTTTGTATCTGATAATGGAACAAATGAGAAAGTACGTTTCTATTACATGCCATTAACCCTTTAAAAAAATGTTGTTTATCATTTGGTATAATAATTAGAGTTAGATCGAAGTGTCATGGCTAATTCATAATCTTTTTTAGGTGTTCTCAACATACACATAGTCTCAACACACACACGCTCACATTCTATAAATAGAAATCCCATTTAAATAAAAAAATAAAAAGAAAAAAGACGAAGCATGTTTGGCTCGAGCGAAAGGCTTAATGTCGTGCTTGGTGCTGGATGGTCTCGATATGGTGGCGGTGCCATAGCGCCTCAACACGTCGGTTGGCGTGGGTCGAGCCCTATGATACCTAGCGCTCTTATGAATATATATTATATAAATTATTATTAAAGAAGAAAAGAGAAGGTGAAAAAGAGAACTGAACCCACACTATGAAATCAAGTTACAAAACCAGCATGTATGGATGATGATTAGTATGCCCTCATATCCTCATTAAATCCGATTCCAAAACCTACACCCTCAATCCATATGACACATTTTACTTTAACTCCTAAATCTAGAATCTAAACCCTCAAAACAAACGTTTAATAGATTATTATCGTGTTTAGCAGTACCATTATAAAATGTGATTGTTTGTTATGTCTATAGAGAAAGAAGCATTTTAGAAAATTTAGATATGTTATTATATAAGCTTATGAAATTTAAATGATTATTTCTTCGGTTCAAATTAAATATTTACTTTTAAAATGAATATAGTTTAAAAGAAATTGAATCACAAAAATTGTTATGAGGTTAGAAGTTCTCATTAGGGTAAATTGCAAAAATAGTCCCTAAAGTAGCCCAAATACGCAAGGATGACATCGAGACAAAATTTGTTGCAAAAACGACATTAATGTTTCATTTTTTTTGCAAAACAGCCACCGAGAACTACTTTTTGCTAACGCCCGTTAGTTATCTCGTTAGTCAAGGGTATTATCGCCATTTCACTCGTTTCCCGCCAATGTCTAGCCACACTTTATTTCAAGGGCCAAATTTGCAACGTCTTAACTTATGTTTGCCGCCTAAAACACATGGCAACCGAAGAGATTGCCTCGGGACTATTCATTTCCGTATGTATCCCGCTTATTTAGACGAACCAAATGAAACACGCATATCACAACCCTGTTTTTTCCCCAAAACACACATAATCCCAGCGAACCAAACCACTAATGATGGCAAAAAAATAATAAAGGGAAGGCTATCTACACTGGGACCGATGAAGAGGAGTGGGCAAAAGTGTTAGACAACTATTTACTTTCTGATTAAGTTCTTGATGGATTTAGCGATGAACCAATTAGTGAGTATGGTTCGTATAGGAAGATACCTAAGGAGTTGAGAGAAAAGATTCTGATTTGGTTGAGGAAACATGAGTTCTACTATGAAGAGCTTTTGGGTGTTACGGATGAGAAGCAAGAGGCTGCGGATACCGAGTTACCGGAGGTTGATGCTTTGGAAAGGAGGATTTCAAATCTTGAAGCTGTGTTTAAACATCTAAAGGAAAGGAAGGAAATGAAGGAAAGGGGTGATGCGGAAAGTAGCGGTTCTAACTTCTAACTAACTGTGTGTTTAGATGATATGCAAATTTGTAATGGTTGTGAACTCGTATTATCATCAATAAAATGTTTGTTGTTTATGTTACTGATCTATTTTTGTTGTAAATTGCTAAAGTGATGAATTCAGATAGTCTCCAAATGCACAAACTATTAGAAAGGGGGTGTTTGGCATGAGTGTATACATAACTCCCATTTAACATGTGCAGTTTGACTTTGGAAAGTCAAAATGCAATTGGTAAATGTGGCATGAGTGTATACATAATTCCCATTTAACATGTGCAGTTTGACTTTGGAAAGTCAAAATGCAATTGGTAAATGGGAGTCCTGAGTTTTGAGTACATTAGATGAAGGGGGTGTTTGGCATGAGTGTATCCATTAGCATTTGCAAGATTTCCAGCCAAATACACACATTAGATACACTACATGACAGTTGACTTTAGAATGTCAATGTTTGGGTTAGTTTGGATTTTGACCCATTGTACTAAAAATAGTCTTTGTAACCATTCATCTCATTTTAATTCAATGTAACTGTTTCATCCCAACTTCTCAATAAATAACATGATTAAACAAAGATAGACACATAACATTGTTCTAAAGATATTAAAGACAAACATAGAGTTCAAACATATAATCCAAAAGACATGAAAGTTAACAAAATTTCTATTGTTCAAAGATCACTGCATAACAACTGAACAACTTTGACTTGCAAGCTCATCAACTAACTTCTTCCTCTTCTTTGGTGGCCTGTCAACTTAAGGTTTGTGAATGGGTGGTATTATTACTGATGTAGACTCAACTCTTGGCCAAAAGTCACTACTACTACAGCTATTGATCTTGAATGAGTATATACGTGCCCATGTTTCTAGTCTGTAAGCAGCATGAACCCACTCTTCAGGTATACCAAACCATGTTTCATTGTCGATCATGTGGTTTATTGCAGCCACAGCATGTTTACATGGTATTCCAGTCAGCTCCCACTTCCTACAACAACACTCCTTTGTATCCATGTTAACAACACACTGATCCTTGTAAGGTACAGTTACTTGATATAAAGAACCTTCAATCCATTGAACAACGCAATCAATAGCTTCTTTTTTTATAGCATCAAACATGGCTCTCACAGTAGAGTAAGTTGTCCAACAATCTTTTCTATTAGTTGCTGAACTACTACAATCCTCTTCATCAAGTACTCTTTGATATATTCAACACAAGTAATGATGGGTCGATCTCTGACATCATATAGCTGCCTATTGAACACCTCACATATGTTGTTTAAGAGTAGACCACATTGGGCTCTGCCTGTTAAACAAATCACACACTATATAAGTATATGATCAATTATCAGTATGCTTTTGTCTAGTGCAAGTTAATGAATTACCTGAAAAATGTGATCTGCTCCATTGTTCAGCTGGAATCTTGATCAACCAATCATAAGCAGCAGAATTGTAATACTTGAGATGAGCCATCTCTTTGTTGAATTAAACAACAGTAGTGGCTCTAGCTGCCTTCCAAAGCATGTCCTTGTAAAAATCTCCTTTAAAATGTGACTTCATATCCTCATGAATATGCTTAACATAGAACCTGTGTTCAGCACTTGGAAACACACTAGCAATGGCTTGTATCAGTCTTTGTGAACAGTTAAGGTTAAGGATGGTGTTAAAACTGTACATGTTCTCATTTTGCATAAAACACATGATTAATTATAGAATAAAAAATGTGTAGCTTTTGCCTATCAGAAATGAAAGTGAACTTGCAGTTGGTTTCTATACCAAGATCCTCTCCAAGTAGTTTCAAAAACCAACACCAAGATGCCTTATTTTGTGCATCAACTACAACATATGCTACTGGATAAATCCCATTATTTGCATCAATCCCAACTGCTGTTAGTAATTGACCTGGAAAAGGACCTGACATGAAGCATCCATCTAATCCTAAGAATTCTCTGCCACAAGCTTTGAAACCTTGTTTCAGAGCTCCCAAACACACATACACCCTTCTAAAAGTTCTTGTTGAAGACTCTGAATTTGGTTCTAGCTGTACATCAATCCTAACAGTTTTGCCTGGATTTTGATTAACCAACTCTTGGGCATACTCTCTAAGCAGTGCATAATGCTCCGTAAAAACATGTATACTTAAATCATGTTTATAGTCTTTAGTGCATATCATATTATACTTACTTACAGGAACATCTTCAAGTATATGCTCATCATCATCATCAAACACTTCATCATTATTTGGATTATAATCCAAATCCTCTGAACCACTCTCGCCACTCTCTTCTTCTGTTTCAGTATCCACCTCTACTTCTTTCACATTTCCCATAGGACCACCTACAATTATAAATCCATAACATTAACAACAAATGTACCTTCTTTAAAAACCAAGAACAATATTGAAGTAAACAGGAAAATACACTGTGATCTTACAGTATTGTGCAAAGGCAAGGACGATCGATGTAATATAATCGGAACTATAAGTCAATGAGGATTGTATCTGAATAGGTGGTCGGGTTAGTGTGGCAACGAGTTAGGGCAGCGGAGCCAATGAGGATTGTATCTGAAGATGAAGGGGTATATTAGTCATTTCAAACGAGATAACTAACGGGCGTTAGAAAAAAGTAGCTCTCAGTGGCTGTTTTGCAAAAAAATAAAACTTTAATGTTGTTTTTGCAACAAGTTTTGTCTCGGTGTCATCCTTGCGCATTTGGGCTAATTTAGGGGACTATTTTTGCAATTTACTCTTTTCACTATCTCACGTTTATGTAGGAGTGAAATCTAATCAGTTTATAAGTGTGAAACTTAATGTACTCCTTAAATCCTACCAAAGAGTTTGAGAATTATGGTGGAGGATCTATGTAGGTGGTGTATATATGATTCAAAGTCAGGTTCACAATATACGAGCTACTTAGTTATACTAAGAATAGTTTGTTTTGTGTGTGAGGAGATAAAGACAAGTGACTAAAGCTAACATGGTTGACATGGTAAGCAACAATATCTGAAACCATCTCTTTTGTTGCTAAGCTTTAAAATCGTGATCATGATCTTAATTAAATGTTGTAGCTAGGCTAACATTAACACTGTGCAAAACCACTTATATAATAACTAAACTTGACGATTAAAAATACATTGTAACGATTTAGTTTTAATTCTTATGTGTTTTTCATCATCTTCGCCCACTTGAAGTTAAGGTTAACATATATTTAGAATAAAATTTTATATATCGTCAACATTTTTATGTTAGAAATGAATTTTGAGGCCACATCTATATAAAGAGGTATACATTTTAGGTCCCTAAAACTTCGAGCCTTTTGCGGTAGCACACCTCGTACACACTCGTATACGGCTCTATCTAATTGATCACTTTACTCACGATCTATAACTACTTGTAATCAGTTTTAAAAAGGTCTTAACGGCTGTTTTTGAATGAGATCTGAGGCATACAAAACGACAAATTATACACAAACACACAAATACTCGATGCCCCTCTATCATTTAATATTGTTTGGACACTCCCTTATGGTTTTCCATCTATCATCAATCACATTGTGTTTCTTGCGGTCACTGTCAATATGCAACGTTGTGTCTGCATCAAATCCATGATATATCTCAGCAAAATAGAGCACGTAAAGTCTTTAAAGAACACGGGTTTATCCCCGTGCAACGACACTCTTTCTTCCCATCCTACTAATTACTGTTAAACAATGAAACCCCGCATGTGATACGTTTTATTTGATACGATATATATAGAGGCAAATAAATAATGAAACCCTAATGAAACCAAACCCACAATCGGGCTTGGGCCATATCTATCATCTAATACTCTCCCGTAGTCCGAGCGACGAAATCGCGAAAGCTCGGGCTGGAGTAGTAAACTAAAAAGAAAACATTAACGCAATAAAAACATAATTTGTTGATGAAGAATTCCGACACCAAGCGGAAGCAATTCTTTAAGCAGCAATAAAAGCAAATAAATGCAGTAGTAAAAGCAAATAACATATTTGTTGATGAAGACATCCAACAGCAAGCAAAGATTAATCTACACTAGGCAGCTACAACAAAAGTATAAGCAAAGAAACAAAAAAGAAAAGCAAAGATTAAACTTTTTTTTTTTTTTTTTGGAAAAGGGATAAATGACGGCGGCTAGGGTTTGACGGGTGCCATACAGGAGGCAGCTCAACTTAGCCACCCAGGTCTCAGGATCAGACCCGCTCCGATACCATGTTAGACAATGAAACCCTGTAGGTGTTTTATTTGATCATACGATATATATATAGAGACAAATAAATAATAAATCACTAACGGACCCAAACCTGGACTCAGCCAAATGTTCGTAGAATTAACTCATATCCATAGATTTAGAGGACAGCTAAATCTTTGAAGGTTATATAATTACGTACAAGTAGTTGTTGTTAGCAAATCTCAAATAAAGCTGTAAAATTTTAAGTACAACATGTATATGATTCAATAGTTAATCTCTTACGGTAAGCTTTCAACTATTTCTATAAATTGTTTTAAAAAGGTATATTAAAGCTATCGACGCCGTCGGTTGCGAAGGCTATATTCTCTTGATCCTGAAGTAGTGATTGAAGCCTCTTTGACTGCTTCCGGGAGCATATAGTCAAGGTCTTCCAGTTCATCTTCGGTTATATCAGTGTCAATCCATGAAGACCAGTCCACATCACTCTCACCATCGTCGTAAAATAACTGTTTATTTCCTTGCATCACGTTGACCTTCTCAATGAGTGACTGTAGCATCTGATGGTTCAACGACTCGTAGTCTCTGCATAAATCCGAAACACAATACAATAAATGATCATTTATATATTATCATACAACTTCAAAGTTCAAACCAGGTTTGACTTGTGGGAGTATGGAAAAAGACGTTATCATTACCTGTACGTGTAAATGGCATACAGAAGTTGGCATGATGCGAGAAGCACAAATATCAACCTAACATTGCTGATAATCCATGCTTGTTGTTCAATGTCATTGCCATATCGAAGCACCAATAATTCAATTAAGAATGTAACGCATAACCCTACATGAAAAAAAATGAAAAAACAAGAACCTTATTGTAAGATTAAAAACATCCTTGAACTTTATGTGATTGAAAATAATAGGCGATAAATTACCTATATATAGCCTGGATCTCACACTGTAGGTTTGCTTCGTACTTGTAAACATGTACAGAGTGAAGATCAATGCAGAATATACAAGGAACGCTTTAATGACTCGTGATTCCAGCAAAATTGCATTGTGCAGAGTGAAAAGCTTTTCAAGGGCAAGAAACATGCTTGCTTGCTTTGATTCAAAAGTTTCCTATCAAATAATAACAGATTATTTAAAATTTTAAACACAAAAGAACGAATATATAGCGAAGAAATGCAATGAAATAAGAAAGAAGTCTAACCTGAGCAGCTAATATTGTTTTCGAATTCTGTACAAGATGATCATGAGCCTGTTTGAGTTGTTCTTGTCTTTGTATGAGTTCCTGTTGTTGGTTATGACCAAGTTCAATCAGCTGTTGCAGAGTTCCCCTTCAATCAAATTTCAAAGTCAATCAATATGATAGTATATACATAAGCATATGCTATACACATATATACATAAGCATACATACATATATGTTAATTATACCTGCTTTCTTCAAGCGCTTGGGACTGAAAAGTTGTGACGGTCTGGAGAACCTCAAGTGCAGAACTCTGGCTTTCAAGAAATTGCTTTTGCCTGTTTAACGAGGTTTCTGCTATATTCTCAATATCATCAGCTTTGTTTTGTAAAGTATCCATTCTCATAAACATTGCATCTCCAACCTTACTGATCTCCTTTTCTATTTCAACAGCTTCGTTTCTTAAATTACTCATTTCTGCCCCTAGCTTATTCGCAGATTCATTGAGCATTGTCATCCCTTCATCCAACCTTTCATTCATATTTATTTGTCGGTTACCCAACTCCAATTGGGAATCTGCTATCTTAAGGGATTGCTCATAAACGGACTGTGAATGCTCTAACACAACGTTGACATTTTCTTCAACATTTTTTGATGTTTGAGCCAGTTCTTGTGTTTGAATATCAATAGAAGACAAAGAGTTGTGAATATGATCTGAATTATGCAATAGATGTTCTGCTTGTTCTTCTATGTTCTCTAACTTGTTCTCCGCCGATTCAGCAGTTTTTTTGAGTTCATTCACCAATCTTTCTGTTTGCCGCTTGAATGCATCCGTCCTGCAACAATTATACTTCAATTTTAGTCGCCTTCCTATTGAATCCAGAAACATCATGAAATTAATCTCCCGTGCGTATTTATAAGTGGCAACTTCAACTCATTTATTTATGAATAGGTCAACTTGTGATGTGTTTACTCTAAACGGGTCAAATTAATCAAGTGAAAGAAACAGCTTTAACTTCGCAGGTCAAACAGGATTAAAGTCGACTTAAGTGTATTGTTTTTTTATTCAATGATTTAGATACGTAGTGTACTGATTGTGCAATCATAATTAACACATTATTATCTATAAAAAGTAGATTGACAGCAAAAAAAAAAAAAAAAAAAAAAAAAAAGTTTGTAACTGCCTGGCCTTTTTTGAACCGTGCTAAAGATGACCCATTACCTGCCCATCTTACCACCTCTACATGGCACGTCCCCACCAATCAGGGGTGAACCTATATGGTGAGCTGAGTATGCGGTGTAAAAGAATAATGTAAAATCAACCACTCAGGGATTTTCACCTTGTGACTCATACCACTAAAATGTGTGAGGTCTCAGGTTCAATTCCTACTAGGTGCAAACAACCCTCAAGTGGCCACGCCAACCTCCTGAAAAGGAAGGGCTTTACCCGGTTTGAATGTGTGTGGCGGTGGGTTCAAACCCTATGGATTAGTCGGCCAAAAGGTCGGAAAACATGGTTACCAAAATCAAAAGAACAATGTAAAATCTACTATTCTACTGTATTAATCTAACAAAGAGCTTGACATGGACACATGGTACAGTGCACATAGGGCCAAATATCGTTGATCAGCTGTCAACCTACAGATAGAATTTTTCTTCTGTATAATCTAAAGAAGGAGACAGTGTCTACGGGTCAACAACTTATGTGTAAGCGCATGTGCATTTATCAAGAAAAAAAGGGAGATCGAGAGACTCACTGTAACTGATGGCAAATGGTGTTGGTCTCGAGATAGAACTCGAGATAGATATTGTGAGGCCCCTTATCTAATCTTTTGAGACAGTTTACCATCGACGATTTTACATCACAAAAAGGAAAAGGAGGTCTTCCAGTATCTTTCTGAAAGCAATCACTAAGATGCCAAGCCAACCTCGATCGTTGTTCTTCACCTGCTAAAATTTCTGAACATCCAGCAAATAGATTTTGATACGCATTTTGCCAACAAGAAATAGGCAACGCAGCCTTTCTCTTTGCCTTTTCAACCAATGTCAATCCTTTCTTGCTATTGAACGATTCCATAGAGAATTCAGCTATAATATCATCAGATGTTCCTGGCAGCTCTGAAGGTTTCTTACCATTATCTCCACTTGAGAAAAACCAAGTAAACGACTTGCTGCTTTGTAAAAGAAGCAGAAGAACCCATAGGATACCGAGAGTAAAATGCTTATGGTGACTCATTGCATCCAATAAGCAAAAATACTAAGCCTGCATAATAAAAATGACAGCAATTCAACTAGGGGATAGACCAGTATAAAAGGATGGTGTAAAACTTATATGGAAAGTTTCTTGACTCATAAAGAATTAACAAATATGAAAGTGAACAAAAGGAAGATAATACATCAGCATCACTGAAAAAAGACAACAAAATAGCTAACATGGAAAAATAAATACATTATTTATATGTCAGGTACACGGGCCCGACATTTTGCCTTTGCTTGGAGAACACGGAGATAAATCTCTTATCAATTGACTTGTGACAATCGAATTCAACTTAAGGCCGACAAATAGTTTTGTATAATGAATAGAAGAAAAAACACAACTTTTCTTCTAAGTTAAAACACTTCACAGGCACTGATAGAAACGGCGTTGAAATTATAGAAACAATAGAAGCGAGGACTTACAAATTCTTGTGTTTTCAGGCGCCTTTCTTGAGAAAAATACAGTACATATTTGAACCCTTTAACATTCTACTGTATTAAGATCATTATAACTCCAGCAGCATGCAATCAGAAATTTTTTTCATTTAAATGGAGAAACTAAAAAAATTTCATTGTCATACAATATTGCAAAAGCATATATTGATTTCTATACGAATTGTACATGCACCTTACTTCACTCATTTTGAGCAACAAATATCCTCAAACGGCAAAGCTATAATCACATGATATTCACCAAAAATGTAGACACTTTTACACACATTCCTTACTTGCCCTTCTACATAAACAGCATAAATGAAAATAGAAAATATGACAAAGCGACAAACAATTAACAATATTTTTGAACCCCACAAATATTTAGTTGGGTAGCATTTTACACAATCAGAGGTACCGTTGTACCACAAGGGCTTTGGTAAACCATATACAGTTATAAACTCGAAATTAACATAATGTTTTCCGTATTTCAAACAAGAAAACTTAATTCAAACGACTAAATACACAGGAAGATTATATTTTTGTGGGTATTTTGAAATCCATTAACATCTTTTTGGTATTAAACATTTTATATCTAAGTTTTAATTTCAATGGGGCATTTTATAAAACAAACTGTGTGCAATAAAGTGTTATGTGTACTTACAATTGAAGTGGTGGAGCAAAAATTCGAAAAGGGTGTTGTTCTCTTGTCGAAGTGGACAAGCGAGAAGAACCAGTTTGATGGAAAATTGGTTTTGAAAAGATGTGACGATTGAGGTTTCATTTTTTTGGCGGTTAATATTAGTTGAACTTGCAGTGGTTTGTTTTAAGGAAGTCAACGGTTACAATTCGTGTTTTATGAAAAACATATTTTTGTTGAGTAAATTGCATTTTTGGTCCCTAAGGTTTGGCCAAATTGCAGGTTTGGTCCCTAACATTTCAAAAGTGCAACAGTGGTCCTCATTTTAAAGTTTTTGCTGCATATTTGGTCCCTGATCAACATTAAATGACCAAATTACCCTCGCCTTCTTCTTTTTCAAATTTCTTTTCAGCTTTCTTACATAAATAGTCCCTGTGTTGCACCACGTTTTACAAACTTAGTCCCAAAATTAATTTTTTTTCGAAATTAATTTTTTTAGAAAAAATTAATTTTTTTTTAAATTAATTTTTTTTTCAAAATTAATTTTTTTAGAAATTTTTTTTTCGAAATTAATTTTTTTAGAAAAATTATTTTTTTTCGAAATTAATTTTTTTAGAAGAATTATTTCTTTTTTTCGAAATTTTTTTTTTCCGAAATTTTTTTTTAGAAAAATTAATTTTTTTTCGTAATTAATTTTTTTAGAAAAATTAATTTTTTTAGAAAAAAATTTCGGAAAAAAAAATTAATTTCAAAAAAAAAATTTCGGAAAAAAAAATAATTTCGAAAAAAAATAATTTTTCTAAAAAAATTAATTTCGAAAAAAAATAATTTTTCTAAATAATTAATTTCGAAAAAATATATATTTTCTAAAAAAATTAATTTCGAAAAAAAATATTTTTTCTAAAAAAATTAATTTTGAAAAAAAATTAATTTCGAAAAAAAAAAATTTCTAAAAAAATTAATTTCGAATAAAAATTAATTTCGGGACTAAGTTTGTAAAATGTGGAGCAACACAGGGACCATTTATGTAAGAAAGTTGAAAAGAAATTAGAAAAAGAAGAAGGCAAGGGTAATTTAGTCATTTAATGTTGATCAGGGACCAAACATGCAGCAAAAACTTCAAAATGAAGACCACCGTTGCACTTTCAAAACGTTAGGGACCAAACCTGCAATTTGGCCAAACCTTAGGGACCAAAAATGCAATTTACTCAAAACATATTTTTGTTGTTTTAAATATGTTTGGCAAAATTAGCTATAAGCTGTAAACTGTAAGCTGTAAGCTGCAAAACTGTTAACATGAACTACAAACTGTATCTTTTTTTCAGGACAAGTGTTTGGTAAGTTAGCTGTTAAATGTGATTATAAGATGTAAAATGACATAAACGGACATATCTATAATTATAAACAAATGTTTGGAGGTGTTGTTCCCTTAACACGCTTAGAGTTAACTAGAAAGTTAATCAATTCGTGTTTATGACTAATACAATGTTATGATTAATTCTAACAGATTAATGAAAACGTAAAAGTAAAAACACACAAGTATTTTTCAACGTTTAAATTCTTATTAGAAATGAATCAAAGAATCTATTACCCAAGTGTTTTGCGGAACAAACACTTGGGATTGAACAGACAAGGTATGGTGGTGTCTCCTATATAAACTCAAGCTTTGCTTTGAGTGGTAACAATTCGACCCACTGAGCTATCTCAGGGATACTGTAACACCCCAACCCGGCAAGGGTTAAAATATCACGATAATGGTTTGATATCAGATCAAACAAAGCATACATCTATAGTAATACAAGAAATTTCAAAGGTTACAAATGAAATACTGAAATTACAAGGTTACAAATGAAACTTCCGATAAATACTAATTCTAAAACGTAATAACTTCTAATCAAACTCTAATCCAGATGGCTATCAAGGTCTTCTAAGTTCAAGGTACTCTCCACTCATTCCCCAGCTTCCTATTAAAACCTGCCGCAGGAAAAGAAATGCGGCTGAGCTACGAGAGCTCAGTGAACAGATATAACGGAAACAAAGCAGTAATAAAGGATAATGAAATGTAAATGTAGCAAATGTTGTTAAGAGTAAAGGTATAAGTAGGACAGTAATCCACCACGAGCCTAAAACAAATCAAATCAAATATAGTAACCATAGAGGTGCGACCTCTCAAATATGTGAAGGACGTGTATTGCACACAGCATCAATCACCAAATCAAATCAAATAATAATCATGATATATCCCTCGAAACAAAACAAATCTAGGATGCATCCATACACCCCTCAGACAAATCGTGGCCATATATATACTTGAGCTCATAACAGATAACAGATAAGGGACGGTGTGGAACATCACTCAACCACACTAGAGTCATGCCATTGGTGCATCAATGACATGGCCATGTTACCTTCATGGCTAGGGTCACAAATTTTGGCTCGGGTATCAAACTAAGAGTCAGATATCAAATCAAAACAGAATGTCATAACAGATGGCTCATAACAGATAGTTCATAACAGATAGTTTATATCAAATATCATCAGAAGTAGTACCAAAAGTCCAAATAAGAGTTTATCAGATCAAGGTTCATATTAAATAATCAAGTCAAGGTTCAGATCAAAAGTTCATTTCAAAAGTTTCTATCAAAAGTCCATTTTAAACAATCCTTTATTCATGATTTTCATAAAATGATCCTTTAAAGTGGTTTTCATAAAAATAATATTTTAAAACGGTTTTTATAAAGATAGTCTTCAAAATATAGTTTTCATAAAAGTTAGTAACATTATATAAAAGTAATTTCGCATCATTTATAAACATCTTTTTAAAATGGTTTTTCTCAAAACATTTCCATGGTATAATTAAAAAGGTTTTCATAACATAGGTTCATAACAGAGGTCATATCAAATGGGATCAACAGAGAAGGTTCAAGCAAAGGGAATCATAGCAATGGCTTAGGGAATCCTAAACGAATCCAGAATCAATAAGTCAAAAGAGGAAAGGCACCCTTACTGAAAAAGGGCAGAATATCTGTACCTTATCGCGAATGCAAAACAAAGACAAGAACAGAAATCACAGAAAATGGATTAGGACCTCTCCTTCTTCACACCTAAAGGAGTAGAAGAGAATTACAAAGGGTTCAAGTTCAAATTACCATTTTTAGTTATCTTCCCATTTTAAGTAACTTTCTATTTTTAGCAGGTTTCCATATTTAGCAAGTTTCCATTTTTAGAAGGTTTTAAGTATTTTAACTTAGGTTAAATCATAATTAAGTATATTATGGATATAGGGTACCTTTTTAGCAAGTTCCAAAAGTCCAGGGTTGATTTTAGCAACTTTACATACTTTAGGGTCTAAAATGCAAATTCACCAAATTTAAAGGTCTAATATGAAATATCTCATGTTACTGATTTAAATACATAATTTATTCAGAATGACACATTTGATCCCTTATGTTTCAATATTTTACAGAATTAGCCCCTTAACTTTATAAAACTTATAATTCAAACCATAATTTACTTATAATTACATATCAAGCCCATAAATACTAAAAATTACCCATTACACTCTTAATATCATTATTTATACAGAACAACTTCATGTTTCCAGAATTTACGCTTTTAACTCCTCTATTTAATTAATTTCCATACGAAAACCCTAATTTATACATAATTCCATATCTTGCATATTTTACACACAAGGACCTCATGTTATAATTTTTACACTTTGGTACTGATCTGATTAACATTATAAAAATAACCCACACGTTTTAAAAATGACAAAACACCCCCTTACATTTTTATTTCCAAATCGTTACATATTTTAAAATCAAAACCCTAACCCTAATCTTTCCGAATCAACATGCCTTCATTACTACATCATAATTAGACATCTATGAACATAATTCCAGATCCAAAACACAAACCCTAATCGAAAACCCTAGGGTTTTATTTTTTTCTTTTCGAAAAACCCTAACCCGATTATGAACAAATTTAATCACGCCATATTTAAGCTTCAATAATTTAAACCACTATTTTTAACAGATCATATAGATTATGTAGAGTCCAAATAAAATATGTTTCATGCCCAGAAAATTTGTATTGCATATATTAGAATTTACGTATGTTTTAACCATTTAAATTCACAACGATCAATATAGGCTACAAAAATTCGAACCAACATTTTTCCAGGCTTATATGATGATCATAGAACCCATAAAAATTATGAAAGTGACCCAGAAAAATCGTATATACCGATTTGGATTTTATGTGTGTTTTAGCTATTTAAATTTCGTACGCTTTATTTATCTTGCATGACCCATGTTTATCATTTTTCCTGAGTTATATACGACCTACTAATCATCAGAAAAATGCTAGATAAATTTTAGAACGTAAGAATTAGTCGAATGGAATTAATACCTCACGGATGAACAAAACCGAACAATTACCACGATCGAATCAAGGCTTCAACAATCCAATTCCTATTTTTCTTAGCTTCTTTACACCTCAATGAACTCCAGAAAAATATTGGTTCTTGCTCAGAAAGTCGTATGGGAGGAGGAGGGATTTTAGTTGCCGACACTTTTAGGGTATCGGTATTTTTAGGGTAGAAAAATAAATGGTTTGTTAAATGATGATAGAACCGACATATGGGAGGTTATGGGCTGGAATTTCGGAATTCTTAATGACCCATTCAATTTGATTGAATTTTGATGCGTGGTTTTGCGACCTTACAACAGGTTTTACCTCTCGAGGGATCTCGAGAAGCTTGCAATCCCCACCAGGCAGTGTACCTGACCGATGTAGTATAGTGAAGTGGCAAGTACCGGGGGATTGATCGTTCTCTAGGGGAATAGTGTCGTTAGGATTGAAAAACTACTCTAATAGGTCTAAGGGTGAGAGAAGATTCTTTTTGTATTTTTATATTTTTATGAAAGCAAGTAAAATCTCGGG
Source organism: Artemisia tridentata subsp. tridentata (assembly GCA_021014915.2). NCBI lineage: Eukaryota > Viridiplantae > Streptophyta > Magnoliopsida > Asterales > Asteraceae > Artemisia > Artemisia tridentata. The sequence goes on along the minus strand of CP139505.1, from coordinate 168,042,406 downwards.
TTTGAAAGAGTGGGCGGAATTAGTTGCTAGTCAACTAACCCAAGTGACTACAAATGCAAATAAAATAAAATTACTGAAAATGAAAAGGTTGTGAAACTTATATGGAGAGAAATGTGTTTACTTAGATTTCCTTACTCCCTAACTATCTTTTACCGGTTGATTAGTGTGTATTAATTGCGTGGATGACGGGTGTATTCCTTAATACCAATCGTGGGGTGGCGTACGTACTTCCCCAACTCTACAAGCTCCTACTTCACTCCTATGTCGAGCCGGCTAAGAAGCTCCTAACATGGGATCACTAGAATTCGCTCATGCATTAAATACAACCATAAAAACCTTAGTACGCATTGGTTCATGTTTCTTAAGACGTTCAAGCAAGTTACCGTATAGGAAGTTAGCCAGTTTTCTTAAGCCTAACATCGATAAACAATCATCCAATACAATTAATAACACACTAATGACCAATAATTAATAGTTAGGTTTCATTAGATCTAAGCAAACACAAGATAAATCTAGCCTAGCATGTTAATTAAAAGACAAGAACAAGATATAATCAAACAACACATAGACATATTGATTGATTAAATGAATACTTATCTTCAATTAAACATGGGAGATCCAAGGGTATGAAAACCCTTAAAAATGGCAGGAATTCGTCTTAGGGTTTCTCCTCACAAAGTTGCACACAATGACAAAAAAATTGCAAAACTATATATAGAACTTAGTGGCTGACGGCGTCACGTTATGGATCTTGACGCCGTCACCTCGCCGTGTCTAGGGTTCCCGGATGGCCTTCTTGACGCCGTCCCTCTTTAATGCTCCAAAATCCGCTCTGGCTTATCAAAGGTTGACGCCGTCAGAAATGGGCTTGACGCCGTCTCTCTTTAACTTAAACCGTGATGGCCTTGATCATCTTAAAGGGTGACGCCGTCAGACTTTCCATTGCAAAACTCTCTGGCGCGTCTCGTGTATTTTTCATATCCACCTCTTTTGCCAAGCCATGACGCCGTCTAGAACAATCCCTGACGCCGTCAAAGGTACTTTTCCAGCCGATTTTGAGACTTTGTCGTTTTCTTCACTTTTATGCTCCAAAAACGTCCAAAATGCTTCCTTTTCCAGATTTCTTCTCCAAAGTACCTAAAATGACAAAAGGAACGATTTAGGGCAATATTTGATCAAATAAATACGATTTAGGGCTTAAATGACCCCTAAAAGCGGTACACTTTTCGCTTCATCAAATACCTTTACACTTGAGATTTGCTTGTCCTCAAGCAAATGCGCTTTTATTCTAATCAAAATACAAGTTAGGGGTCATTTAACGCTAATATAAAAGTAATTACAACAAATAGTCGTTCCACTTTAATCATAATAAGCACGGAGATTACAAACTAGCACCTCACAAGTAGTGTTTAGATACTCACATCTCTCAGGTGTCATAAAAGTATATCTCATAAATGAAAACGGATAATATCTCTCACTACCTGTCATAGCAAATAGATTACCATAGGCTTGGGAAGGGATCAAAAACCTCCTCCACTAGGCGTAAGCACCTAAGATAAACTATCAAAGAGGGCTTTTAAATGGGTTATAACGTGAGGTGTAGGGATATGATAAACACGGTTTTGTTGGATAAGGGATATTTTACTGGTGGCGAGTTAAAGATCTTGATTAATTACATGAACAATATGGCGTTGCTAAGCCAAGACTAGACTCGACTTAAGCTAAAAACAAAATAACAAAAACATAAAATAAACATAAAATGAAACGGGATGGTAGTCCGTATGTTTTTTTCTATTTTTCTTTTTCTCATTTTTTTGTATTTTTCTTGATTTTTTTTTCGATTTTTTTTCCATACAATCGTGCCCTACCATCCAAAATAATACATCATAGGGGCCTCGGTTCTCCCCTTACACTTGAACTTTTACATAACTTTACAAATAATTATTCTAATGACTCGAATTAAGATAATCGAAACACTTGGAGTACTTTTTTTTAAAAATATTTAGCACATATGGGGGTAATAATGTTGTTCTTTCCCATTACTCCATTACACTAGTACTTTACCCATGAGTCCCAATCATCCCAAAACAATATGTACAAGGATATGACTCGACTTAGCAACCATGTAATCAATTAGATAATTAACTAAGGGTTTAAACAAATGTTGTCACAATAATGCACTAAAAATGAGTGCATACAAGGTAGGCTAAGGCTATTTGGGTGTACATTTAAGTGGGGTGTAAACAAATTCTTACTTTAAGTAAAATGCTTAAAGGTCGAAACGAAAAGATAGGCTCTGAGGGGTGTACTAGGAGTATCATGTACTAAAAATGAGTACAACGCAAAGGGTGCGGGAGAATTACTTGACCAATGTAGCCAAAGTAATTATAACAAAAACACAGGTGTAAAACAATGGGTTAATCCTAATGCCTCTTATCATGTAGTAAATCTAACTACACGAATGTAGTCTCACTTGTGGCCTCAGAATGGTCCTAACGCAAGTTCTAGAATCTAAGTGCTACCGGTACACACATCATAGCATAAATGCTTTTCCTACCAATTCTAGGGGCGAACCTCACATATTTGGGGGTGGAAAATTTTTTAGTGGTACGGTTTTGTGCTAGTCATATAACTCCTATCCGTGAGACGCTCATTAAGATCAAAGTTTTACTCCTAAATGTTGTAAAAAAATTTAAATTTGGCACTAAAATTGCCTTAACAGGTATTTCTCTCAGTTTTATTACACATCTACCATTAAACAAACAAAAATCAAGTGCACTTGTATTCTCTAAAGTATCGTATTTTACCCCCCCCCCCCTTACACTTAAGATGAACATTGTCCCCAATGTTCAAATAACAAGATGTAAAAGTAATAAGGTAAAAGAATAAAATCAAATACTCCCCTGATTCGCTCGGTGGATAATGTGGCAACATGGTTAGATCTTCTTCCAAGAGAATGTAGAAGCTCCAAGACTAATGCAACGCCAAAAGCTTGATTCCACATACATCTCCTTGTCCAAAATAACCTGTTAAACCTGAGAAAACAAACACGAAAACCTGCATAACATCGGCGGGATAAATTCTATATAAGGATATAATGCTTGTGGAATGATAATTTTGCAGATTCCTGGAGTTTATAAGTTAGAGATTTAATAAAAACTTTTTATGAAAACAAAACTTTCAAAAATTTCAGAAAATTAAAACCTGACGCCGTCAGGTTGTAAATCCTGACGCCGTCAGAAATAATCTGACAGAATTCTCATGTTAAGTTTCCGGAAAATTTCTGGAAAAACCTATACCTTACTTCCTGGAATTCCTGCAAAACATCACTATGACTCGATACAAGCATTTGACTCAAACAAATACTAATATGTATGTTAATTTAATATTATTACGATTCATGTTCATTTGTGTTCTAATAAACCGATTTGGATTTCCCTTACACTTATCTTTTGCAAAATACCTTTATATGTAGTTAAGACGAAGTTAAAAACAAGATAAAGCATTTTCACAATTTAGTTTTGAACATGAATCAATAATAATAAAAATTAAACATACATACGGAAACAAATAAAATCAAACAAACAAACAAATAAATAAACACACAAAAAGCAAATAAAGCTTGGGTTGCCTCCCAAGAAGCGCTTTTCTTTATTAACGAGTCTTGTAGCTAGACTCAAAGTCACGTACATTACGTGATTCCATCATTGGTCACGGTTTCTAGGCTCCCCTTTGATTCTCTATCAGAATCACTTTCATAGTAAAGGTATTTCGGGTCCTCAAGATCAAGAGGATTGTTTTGGTATTTAGAACTAGGCTCCTTAACATGCTTGAAGAATCTACTTGACAGGTCAAAAGTGTCCTTACATCCTCTTCTCACATCATCATCACATAACACGAGTTGGGAACTTAACCCATCGAGCCCTCCATAATCAATCTCCTTGAATTCTCTCATCTTGTAAGGCGTTTGGTATGAGATTTCCCTAATTCCATCGGTGAAAGTCGTGATCCCATTGAGCTCGTCCACAACCAAGCTTGTGGCCTTGCAAAAAGGTGCCCCAAAAACAACTTGTGATAACCTGGGATCGATGTACTTTTCGATATTATCGACGATTGCGAAGCTCATAGTGAATGTCATATTTCCTACAAACACCTGTACATCATCATCTATGCCAATGTCATCCTTCCCTTTATGAATCATTCCCCATCTGCAAATGTTGTTATAATGAAACAAGGACATCACATTTTTGGGTAAACATGTGTCAATGTAAACATTATAAAAATGCTTGTGACCAATCATGCAAGGTATTTTGAGATTATTCGGATCACGTTGCTTAATTCGGCCAGGCCTTCTACCGTGTAGCCCCCATGTGTTGCAAATTGCTGATGGTTGATACTCATACACTTCTTCACTGCCATCCTGAAAAATCACTTTCCTGACACCATCGGTAAATAATGCACTACTATCATCCTCATCGAGTATCACTCCCGTTTCTTTTATGAATGGTTTGCCTAGAACAAGGCTAGTTAAGGATGGGCTGATGATAGAGTTCATGTTATTAAATACAGTTAGCTCGATATGAAAGAGGAACTTTTCTATCACAATTGGTACCCTTCTTATTACCCCGATGATATTAAACCCTTCATATTTGACCTGTTTGGTGAAGGCTTCGTTATATAGAGAAAGGGATATTGCATTCATAGAAGAGTTGGGGTTTATGTAGGCATCTTTTATAAACTTTTTCCTAGTGGTGCAAGATATCTTAAAGACCCTGGGAGCGCCATCCTCTATTCTCTCTCCAAATCCCATAGGCAACTTTGCTGTGCCCCTCTCAAGTGGAGAGAGAATAGAGGGAACTTCACCCTCCATTTCATTGTCCACGTTCTCGGTTGATTGTTGGTCCAGATTGGGTTTAGGAATAGGTATTGTTGTAATGGTGTTCACGAAGTGGAGTGGTTTTGAAGGGGTATGAGTATCTCTAGTTTCTTTTCCGTTTTGTGATATGTGTTTGAAGAGTTTACTAGGGTGCTTGATTTTTACAGGAGGGGGTGTTTGGTGAGTCACCGTGACAGATTTGATCTCATTAACTCGTGCCAACTCACAAGTTGACCTGCCAGCAATGCGATCATTGATAACCTTTAACAGGTTATCAACCTTGTTGTTCATATCAACTTGATGTTGTCTGAATTGATTCTCAAGTTTGGAGAGCTGTGTTTCTTGAGAGAGAATGAATTTTTGCAGTGATTCCTCGCGATTTTTTTGTTTATGCGTATGCTGATGAGGATAATGTTCAGACCAGGTGAGTGGGGGAGAGTCATTGAATGATACGCTTCGAGTTTGGTTCCAACTAAAATTTGGCTTACTCTTCCATGCCTCATACCTATCTTCGGAATTCTTGGGTCCATAATTAGTGGTGAGCCACTTATCTCCCGCCTTATCGATTCACGAGGATGCGAATTCTTTGAAAGCCTGTTTGGGGAGTTCCATGCAATTATGAGTGTCGTGGGGACCACTACATAATTTACACGAAGAAGTGATTTTGTTCACTTGGTTTGAAGGTTTAGGAGCCTCGTAGGATTTCATAAGAAAATTGACTTGATCTTCAAGTTCTATGATCCTACGGTCGGAAGTGCTTGAATTGTTCGAAGGCAAAGATATTGCCTTGACCGTTTTATTCAAATCACGGGGATCACTCCAACTTTCGTTGTCATAAAGAGCAAAATCTTCTAGGAGAGCCCATGATTGTTCCGCACTTAGATCACGTAGCTTACCACCTGCCGATTGGTCAATGGTTTGCCTCGTGGAGAGATTGATATGGTTATAGAAGATTTGGACTTGGAGCCAAAGTTCTATGCCATGGTGAGGGACTTTTTGGAGTAAGTCCTTGAATCGAGTCCATGCCTCGTAGAGGGTTTCGCCTTGACGTTGTTGGAACATCAAGATATCATTCCTTAGCTTGGTAGTTCTTCCTGGTGGGAAAAACTGAGCAAGGAAGCGAGTGGTGAGATCATCCCAAGATGTGATGGATCCTGCGGGTAGACGCTCTAGCCATTGACTAGCTTGGTCCCGCAGAGAGAATTGAAAGAAACGCAGTCGGGTCGTCTCTCGAGTGGCAACATCAAGGTCTATAGAATCAACGATTTTGAGAAAGTCCTTGAGATGTTGATTAGGATCTTCGGAACGAAGTCCATGAAATGCGCATCCGCTTTGCACCAACCCGATGGTGTCGGATCGCAAGGGAGTGACATTGGCTCCTTGAGTGAGCTCAATGGTGTTTCGATAGCCATGGTGGCTAGGACGGGAGTAGTCTCCTAAGGTACGGGCTCTAGGAGGTGGGTGTTGTTGTGGTGGTGGGTTGTTGGGATCGAGGATATTACCACCTTCCATGATGTCGGATGGTAATGGTTACGAACAAAGAAACGAAGAAAAAAAGATAGACTAAAGAAAACCTAGAAAAATAAAATAAAAATCTCACTAGAAAGGAATCTAGTGAGTAGACCTAATAAAATAAAAATTCAACCTAAACAATAACTATTCCCCGGCAGCGGCGCCAAAAACTTGATGCGTGGTTTTGCGACCTTACAACAGGTTTTACCTCTCGAGGGATCTCAAGAGGCTTGCAATCCCCACCAGGCAGTGTACCTGACCGATGTAGTATAGTGTAGTGGCAAGTACCGGGGGATTGATCGTTCTCTAGGGGAATAGTGTCGTTAGGATTGAAAAACTACTCTAATAGGTCTAAGGGTGAGGGAAGATTCTTTTTGTATTTTTATATTTTTATGAAAGCAAGTAAAATCTCGGGTTTGAAGGAGTGGGCGGAATTAGTTGCTAGTCAACTAACCCAAATAACTACAAATGCAAATAAAATAAAATTACTGAAAATGAAAAGGTTGTGAAACTTATATGGAGAGAAATGTGTTTACTTAGATTTCCTTACTCCCTAACTATCTTTTACCGGTTGATTAGTGTGTATTAATTGCGTGGATGACGGGTGTATTCCTTAATACCAATCGTGGGGTGGCGTACGTACTTCCCCAACTCTACAAGCTCCTACTTCACTCCTATGTCGAGCCGGCTAAGAAGCTCCTAACATGGGATCACTAGAATTCGCTCATGCATTAAATACAACCATAAAAACCTTAGTACGCATTGGTTCATGTTTCTTAAGACGTTCAAGCAAGTTACCGTATAGGAAGTTAGCCAGTTTTCTTAAGCCTAACATCGATAAACAATCATCCAATACAATTAATAACACACTAATGACCAATAATTAATAGTTAGGTTTCATTAGATCTAAGCAAACACAAGATAAATCTAGCCTAGCATGTTAATTAAAAGACAAGAACAAGATATAATCAAACAACACATAGACATATTGATTGATTAAATGAATACTTATCTTCAATTAAACATGGGAGATCCAAGGGTATGAAAACCCTTAAAAATGGCAGGAATTCGTCTTAGGGTTTCTCCTCACAAAGTTGCACACAATGACAAAAAAATTGCAAAACTATATATAGAACTTAGTGGCTGACGGCGTCACGTTATGGATCTTGACGCCGTCACCTCGCCGTGTCTAGGGTTCCCGGATGGCCTTCTTGACGCCGTCCCTCTTTAATGCTCCAAAATCCGCTCTGGCTTATCAAAGGTTGGCGCCGTCAGAAATGGGCTTGACGCCGTCTCTCTTTAACTTAAACCGTGATGGCCTTGATCATCTTAAAGGGTGACGCCGTCAGACTTTCCATTGCAAAACTCTCTGGCGCGTCTCGTGTATTTTTCATATCCACCTCTTTTGCCAAGCCATGACGCCGTCTAGAACAATCCCTGACGCCGTCAAAGGTACTTTTCCAGCCGATTTTGAGACTTTGTCGTTTTCTTCATTTTTATGCTCCAAAAACGTCCAAAATGCTTCCTTTTCCAGATTTCTTCTCCAAAGTACCTAAAATAACAAAAGGAACGATTTAGGGCTTAAATGACCCCCTAAAAGCGGTACACTTTTCGCTTCATCAAATTTCCTAATTATTTCTCATTTAAATTGATATTTTAGTTTTATAAGGATTTTAAATAATAATAATAATAATAATAATATGAACAATAAAACTTTCGGCCCATAATGTATGATCAAAGTAATTTTGTACTTTACAAATGTTAATTGTAGTAGTAGGAATTAATTTACTTCATATCTTGATCATTTCCAGAAGTTTGGGATTTATTTGGTACTTTATGAGCTTATTAATCAAATTTTAAGATTTTAGGGGCAATTTGGTCTTTTTACATGTTTTCAGATTTTTGGGTATTACAAATTCTTCCCCTCTAAAAAAAATTTTCGTCCTCAAAAATGGAAGTGAAACGAAACGGAAAGCATAACGGACCGTGAACGGAAATGTGAATGACTAGTTTCTCATGATTCTCTCTTGATAATCAAAATAGTTTCGGTTTCTTCAGAAAGGACAGACCATAATTCACAACAGATCTTCATGAACAGATTCATCAAATGTTAGACGTATATATAGCAACACATAGGTGTACTCCTTCATAGTAACAGATAGAGTTCATACAGACAGAAAACAGATTGTTTGATTACATCAGACGGCAGAAAGCTCTACCACAGAACCTAAGATTCTTATCGGGAGTACAGAGGTCAGCAAACGCGTGTCGAGTATACCAACGCATTAAATCGTATAACGGTGAAGGCAGATTTAAGCTCAAAGGCAGAGCGAATCCTAAAGTCTCAATCAGATATCAGAATTTCTAAGGTTTCTAAGGCACTCCTCGAAATATCCTATGATCACAATGAGGGTACGTCATATGACGTAAGTATTATCACGTTAGCTACTCGTCATAATACCAACCTCATATGAGTATACCTTCATGATGGTCATACTTTATCTCAAGTCGTGAACAAGCAATTATCAACCACCTAACAGTCCATTCTACACCCTAGGATTGGTCCAAATCGGTCATCACTAAGAATTTAAGAATCAAGGATACAGATGTAACACCCCAACCCGGCAAGGGTTAAGATATCACGATAATGGTTTCATATCAGATCAAACAAAGCATACATCTATAGTAATACAAAAAATTTCAAAGGTTACAAATGAAATACTGAAATTACAAGGTTACAATTGAAACTTCCGATAAATACTAATTCTAAAACACAATAACTTCTAATCAATTTTAATCCAGATGACTATCAAGGTCTTCTAAGTCCAAGGTGTTCTCCACTCAATCCCAGCTTCCCACTAAACCTGCCGCAGGAAAAGAAATGCGGCTGAGCTACGAGAGCTCAGTGAACAGATATAACGGAAACAAAGCAGTAGTAACGGAATAGTACAGAATAACATAAACAAAGGTCAAACAGATGTAATATGGTTCAAGGGGTAAGTCAATGAATAAGTATAAAGGAAAGAGAAAAGGGATAGTAATCCACCACGAGCCCAGAAACAGATCATATCATATCGTAACCATAAATCTTCAAATCATATAGAGGGGAGACCTCTCAGATAATCAGATAATATGAGGGGTGTCCTCATTCTTCAAATGGAGTAGCTAGCTCCCAGATATATGTGAAAGGCATGTATTGCACACAGTACCAGTCACCAGACAAATCATATCAAATCATGTTAAATCCACTAAACAGAACAGATCTAGGATGCATCCATACGCCCCTACCCAATCACATGCAGACCAAAACAAAGGGACGGTGTGTAACATCACTCCAACACACTAGAGTCACGCCATCGGTGCATCAATGACATGGCCATGTTACCTTCATGGCTAGGGTCACAAATTTTGGCTCGGGTATCAAACTAAGAGTCATGTGTCAAATCAAATCAGAAGGTCATATCCAAAGGTCCAATACAGATAGTTCATAACAGATGGTTCATATCAAATATATCAGAAGTAGTATCAAAGGTCCAAATCAGAGTTTAACAGATCAAGATTTATATTCAATAATCAAGTCATGGTTCAGATCAAAAGTCCGTTTCAGAAGTTCCTATCAAAAGTCCATTTTAAACAATCCTTTAATTCATGATTTTCATAAAACGATCCTTTAAAGTAGTTTTCATGAAAATAGTCTTTCAAAACGGTTTTTCATAAGGCTAGTCTTCAAAATATAGTGTTCATAAAAGTTAGTAACCTTTCATATAAAAGTAGTTTCGCATCATTTATAAACATCTTTTTAAATTGGTTTTCCTCAAAACATTTCCATGGTATAATTAAAAAGGTTTTCATAACATAGGTTCATAACAGAGGTCATATCGAATGGGATCAACAGAGAAGGTTCAAGCAAGGGAATCATAGCAATGGCATCAGTTCAGAAACTAACGGATCAGAAAATGAAAGAGATCATGAGAAACCTTATAAGGAAGGTCAGAATATCTGTACCTTATACCGCAAATGAAAACACAACAGAAAATATCAAGGTCGGAAGCAAACTCCATCTTCGGCGAATGTACACGAATTCATAACTAACTTATTAAAAGCTTATTTAATTCAGACTACTTATTTAGTCGGCTTTCCAGTTTTAGTAACTTTCCATATTTAGTAACTTTCTATTTTTAGCAGGTTTCCATAATTAGCAAGTTTTCCGAAATTTGTAATTTAATACTTTAAGATTATAATTGACAATTAATAATATTTAATGGTTAAAATGACAACTATAATAGTTTAGGGTTACTTATGTCAATTTAGTAAAGTTTAGGGTCATAATATAAATCATCAAGATTAAATATTAAAATGTCAAATAAAATTATTTTAAGGTTTATGTTATTATTTTATATTAAGATGATAATTTTAGACCCCGTCGTTTAAAATTTATTAACTTATGCTTGACATTAATCTTAGACCGCGACGACCACAATATGCTAATATCACGTGCATGAACACACGACTCGCATTCTTCCTATTTTAACCCTAACCATATCGACCAACATATATTTTTATTGTCCATAAAACACGACACAACCAACACATAAAATCACACATTTTGAATTACCATATTACACCCATATTTCTTTGCGCATACGACCCGACCTTTAACCCATATTAGACCACATGAAAATCATAGTTATTCTACCCTAGTTTTACATATAAGACCTGATTTTACAGCCCAAAAACATAGTATATCGACCCATCTTAAAAGACACAAATATGCATGAATCTTTTCGTTTCTTGTACGTACATCATTTTAGCTTTACATCACTATATATCGTATATAGACCCCATTACATAACATCAACATATTAAGACTACTACTATTTTTAACCATTGTTTACACCCAACGTTTTATACCCTCATGTGATTCACCAAAATTCACATGCATATACAGGCACACCTCTCGTTAACCCCATGCACCCTCACATGTGTTCCTCTTGTTAAATACTTCCCACGACATATACATTACACACGCCAATATATTTAAGAGCCAAAAACATATACGAGTATCACACATATTCAACATTATCACATCAATAACATGCAAGCCCCTTCTTATATACCTATGTAGTATATCCAATTTCAGTCGAAACATTATATCGAGTGCACGCTCTAACAGACCAATCAAATAAGTATACCTAACGATTCGAATAGACGCATCCCAACTGAATTCGACCATATCAGTTTCATCTTTTGATTGTAAAGTTGCGTTAAGGTTCAAATTTCTCGATCGTATCAAAAGGTCATCAACTGTGTTTATTCAGATTCTACAGCAAGTAAGCCATAATGACACACATATATATATATCATCATTTCATGTGACTCAAATCTATTATCCATCACTGTATCATATCATTGCATATTTACATATACTTTGTGTACTTATATATTCCATTTTAAGTGCCTAAATGATTCGGAGGCCAAAACTCCAATCGTACATAATTAAACACACGTCGATTTTCTACATGTTCATAGTATAACGTTTAATTCGAAAGTAAGAACACCATGATTGATTGTTGCGGTGTACCTCAAAACGATCAAACGAGCAAAGCGAGTACACAAAGGTTCAAAACCAGAAATCCTATCAACCAAGACCAAACTATCCAATAAAAACCAAACAATCTCACTAACGACATATTATCACCCCGCAATCCACCACCCAAGCTACCACCCACGAACACAAAGTAAGTAAAATGACACACACGATCACCTACCGATGAACACCACGAATCCGCTTATTATATACCGTGATCCCCACATGAATGTCACACTAAAACTGATCACCACCTTACGATCACCTAGGCTCGTTTATTCACGAACCTGGTCACCCTTTAGCTATACCCCTCGTACCACTTGAATTTTTTTTGATAGGAAAGAAGGCTGCTGATTCCTACCTTTCTTGCTAATCTTCGTACGTCTTGGATCAAAAGGGGAAAATAAGAGCTCTCATTTGGCTTTAGGGTTTTTGAGTGTGAAGAGAAAAAGTCCATACGGTTTGAATAAGAGTGGGGAATAAAAGAAAAGATTTTGCCGAGTTTGGAGGAAACAGTGTTTGACTATTCTAATACTTCAATTCTTATCTTCAAATATTTACTTCAATTCTTATCTTCAAATATTTTAAATCGTTTAGCTAATTTAAGTGTTCTAGAGTAGGTCCAGACAACTTGTATTCGTGTGATATATAGACTTAAGATATTTAGTGTGCCAAATTTAGATTTACATAAGTTAGTAATTTCATATTTTGTAGTTTATTTGTAGCATATGTTTGTAATTTAACCAAATGTTTAAAAGCTTTAAAGTTATACTATGTTCGCATGCCGATTCGTATTTCAGGTTATTATAACAGATCATACAAATAACGTAACGGAATTAGTAAGCATTAATGAAGTACGTCATCCAAGGCGTCAGGTCTTTCACAATACATCAAAATTTTCATACAAAACCGTCATCCAACATACGCAGAAAGAACACCAAACGAAAATACTAACGGAGAACCCAAATCATTCGAAGGATCTTATCATCAGGTAACGGGAGCTTAAGTGGGTTTAGTAGAAGTGAACATGCCATCAATAACTTCGTCCTTCACGAAAGCAACTCATCCAACCACAAATGATCACTCCAAAATCGTCCACTCGAATACATGATTTCAAATCTCTTCCAAGTCCGAGTAGTCTTGTCTACGCTTGTCCATTTGATCATACGGTGAGAAGGGGTGATAAACTTGAGTCTGGTCCCTCAAGCCTTCGGCACTTCTTCTTGAGACTGTGATGGAGTAACGTGGATTTCTGGCACGATCTTTAAATCTCTTCATCATCCAGTCTGCTTCCGCTCTCAATTCATCTTAGTACAACCAAGATGAATAGGAAAGTGAGACTGCATGTCTTCATCAGCTCCAGGCTCGCCATCTTGACTAGAATTTCTTCTTCTGCATCGCTAATGTCTTCACTCTTCAGGGTAGCTGCCGTTGTTGTCAACTCCAGGTCCGGCAGGGAAAATAATAGTGATAGCCAAGGTTTAATAATAGGTAATTGTAGTAGGGAGTTCAAAATTGTTTCAAACGCCAAAGGTGAGACATAGAAGGGTAGTTGCCAATATTGGAATGCTCAGTCAACCAACTTCTTATCAGAATAGAATCGAAGTTTAACTAACCAAGGAAAGACGGATCACGAATCAAATTTTTATCATTCAAAAATGAGGGAAAACATTCTTATGCTCATGGTCACAACCACAAGGCTTCTCATAGGGACAGAGATGGGTGAAACGAAATCAAATAGTGTCGGAAGATTTATAGACGTTTATCAAAGCAAAAGACAAATAACAAAATGTGTCAAGTATATCATCGTCAGGGAGGTTTTCAAAATGCCCGAAGAGGCATCAAGGTGATTAACAAAAAGAACAGAGTGAAACGCGAGTCTTTATCAAAAGATTAACAAAAGGAATCTGACGATAAGGATCAAACAGTGTCGGGAAATCATTATGCACTTTCAATGCCTTCATGATTTAGTGTTTTCAAAACTTAGGTGGTGCAGAGCATAAGCCTTCACTTTCCAAAAGTGGTATCAACAGGATCTAACCAAAAGCAAAGCACGAATCAGAGTGATGCGGAAGCAATGATACTTAACCAAAAGCCTTATAGTCTACCCATTCCTCACTGGTCAAAACTTAAGTTCCTATAGGGAAATCCCAAAGCAAAAATTAAAGATTATCTTATGAGCGCCTACAGTGGAAATTTAGTGGTCCTAACTTACACAGGTCAAGGTAAATGTATTACGAGTCGCAGCCTGTAGCTCTGATACCATAATTGTAACACCCCAACCCGGCAAGGGTTAAAATATCACGATAATGGTTTCATATCAGATCAAACAAAGCATACATCTATAGTAATACAAGAAATTTCAAAGGTTACAAATGAAATACTGAAATTACAAGGTTACAAATGAAACTTTCGATAAATACTAATTCTAAAACGTAATAACTTCTAATCAAACTCTAATCCAGATGGCTATCAAGGTCTTCTAAGTTCAAGGTACTCTCCACTCATTCCCCAGCTTCCTACTAAAACCTGCCGCAGGAAAAGAAATGCGGCTGAGCTACGAGAGCTCAGTGAACAGATATAACGGAAACAAAGCAGTAATAAAGGATAATGAAATGTAAATGTAGCAAATGTTGTTAAGAGTAAAGGTATAAGTAGGACAGTAATCCACCACGAGCCCAAAACAAATCAAATCAAATATAGTAACCATAGAGGTGCGACCTCTCAAATATGTGAAGGACGTGTATTGCACACAGCATCAATCACCAAATCAAATCAAATAATAATCATGATATATCCCTCGAAACAAAACAAATCTAGGATGCATCCATACGCCCCTGCAGACAAATCGTGGCCATATATATACTTGAGCTCATAACAGATAACAGATAAGGGACGGTGTGGAACATCACTCAACCACACTAGAGTCATGCCATTGGTGCATCAATGACATGGCCATGTTACCTTCATGGCTAGGGTCACAAATTTTGGCTCGGGTATCAAACTAAGAGTCAGATATCAAATCAAAACAGAATGTCATAACAGATGGCTCATAACAGATAGTTCATAACAGATAGTTTATATCAAATATCATCAGAAGTAGTACCAAAAGTCCAAATCAGAGTTTATCAGATCAAGGTTCATATTAAATAATCAAGTCAAGGTTCAGATCAAAAGTTCATTTCAAAAGTTTCTATCAAAAGTCCGTTTTAAACAATCCTTTATTCATGATTTTCATAAAACGATCCTTTAAAGTTGTTTTCATAAAAATAATCTTTCAAAACGGTTTTTATAAAGATAGTCTTCAAAATATAGTTTTCATAAAAGTTAGTAACATTATATAAAAGTAATTTCGCATAATTTATAAACATCTTTTTAAAATGGTTTTTCTCAAAACATTTCCATGGTATAATTAAAAAGGTTTTCATAACATAGGTTCATAACAGAGGTCATATCAAATGGGATCAACAGAGAAGGTTCAAGCAAAGGGAATCATAGCAATGGCTTAGGGAATCCTAAACGAATCCAGAATCAATAAGTCAAAAGGTGAAAGGCACCCTTACTAAAAAAGGGCAGAATATCTGTACCTTATCGCGAATGCAAAACAAAGACAAGAACAGAAATCACAGAAAATGGATTAGGACCTCTCCTTCTTCACACCTA
The DNA here is from genome assembly GCA_021014915.2 of Artemisia tridentata subsp. tridentata. NCBI lineage: Eukaryota > Viridiplantae > Streptophyta > Magnoliopsida > Asterales > Asteraceae > Artemisia > Artemisia tridentata. The sequence continues at coordinate 168,026,768 of CP139505.1, read as the reverse complement.
AAGGAGTAGAAGAGAATTACAAAGGGTTCAAGTTCAAATTACCATTTTTAGTTATCTTCCCATTTTAAGTAACTTTCTATTTTTAGCAGGTTTCCATATTTAGCAAGTTTCCATTTTTAGAAGGTTTTAAGTATTTTAACTTAGGTTAAATCATAATTAAGTATATTATGGATATAGGGTACCTTTTTAGCAAGTTCCAAAAGTCCAGGGTTGATTTTAGCAACTTTACATACTTTAGGGTCTAAAATGCAAATTCACCAAATTTAAAGGTCTAATATGAAATATCTCATGTTACTGATTTAAATACATAATTTATTCAGAATGACACATTTGATCCCTTATGTTTCAATATTTTACAGAATTAGCCCCTTAACTTTATAAAACTTATAATTCAAACCATAATTTACTTATAATTACATATCAAGCCCATAAATACTAAAAATTACCCATTACACCCTTAATATCATTATTTATACAGAACAACTTCATGTTTCCAGAATTTACGCTTTTAACTCCTCTATTTAATTAATTTCCATACGAAAACCCTAATTTATACATAATTCCATATCTTGCATACTTTACACACAAGGACCTCATGTTATAATTTTTACACTTTGGTACTGATCTGATTAACATTATAAAAATAACCCACACGTTTTAAAAATGACAAAACACCCCCTTACATTTTTATTTCCAAATCGTTACATATTTTAAAATCAAAACCCTAACCCTAATCTTTTCCAATCAACATGCCTTCATTACTACATCATAATTAGACATCTATGAACATAATTCCAGATCCAAAACACAAACTCTAATCGAAAACCCTAGGGTTTTATTTTTTTCTTTTCGAAAAACCCTAACCCGATTATGAACAAATTTAATCACGCCATATTTAAGCTTCAATAATTTAAACCACTATTTTTCCCAGATCATATAGATTATGTAGAGTCCAAATAAAATATGTTTCATGCCCAGAAAATTTGTATTGCATATATTAGAATTTACGTATGTTTTAACCATTTAAATTCACAACGATCAATATAGGCTACAAAAATTCGAACCAACATTTTTCCAGGCTTATATGATGATCATAGAACCCATAAAAATTATGAAAGTGACCCAAAAAAATCGTATATACCGATTTGGATTTTATGTGTGTTTTAGCTATTTAAATTTTGTACGCTTTATTTATCTTGCATGACCCATGTTTATCATTTTTCCTGAGTTATATACGACCTACTAATCATCAAAAAAATGCTAGATAAATTTTAGAATGTAAGAATTAGTCGAATGGATTTAATACCTCACGGATGAACAAAATCGAACAATTACCACGATCGAATCAAGGCTTCAACAATCCAATTCCTATTTTTCTTAGCTTCTTTACACCTCAATGAACTCCAGAAAAATATTGGTTCTTGCTCAGAAAGTCGTATGGGAGGAGGAGGGATTTTAGTTGCCGACACTTTTAGGGTATCAGTATTTTTAGGGTAGAAAAATAAATGGTTTGTTAAATGATGATAGAACCGACATATGGGGGGTTATGGGCTGGAATTTCGGAATTCTTAATGACCCATTCAATTTGATTGAATTTCCTAATTATTTCCCATTTAAATTGATATTTTAGTTTTATAAGGATTTTAAATAATAATAATAATAATATGAACAATAAAACTTTCGGCCCCTAATGTATGATCAAAGTAATTTTGTACTTTACAAATGTTAATTGTAGTAGTTGGAATTAATTTACTTCATATCTTGATCATTTCCAGAAGTTTAGGATTTATTTGGTACTTTATGAGCTTATTAATCAAATTTTAAGATTTTAGGGGCAATTTGGTCTTTTTACATGTTTTTAGATTTTTGGGTATTACAGATACGTTACTCTTTTTAGGAGAGAAGTTGCTTTGTAAAAGTCTAAGCTTTCAATATACAAAACACACACAACTTCTCTCTTTTTGAACCTATTTATACACAAGTATAAAAGAGTAAAAGTGATTAAAAAACTACAACTTGTTGAAGCAAGCGTGTCTGACAATTACAACAGTAATTGTCATTTCCAAGAACCAATGAGAATGGACTATAAAGTCTTTAGGAGTGGTTGGTCTGACACTCCATGACTTTTAGCCGTTTTAGGGAAAGTTTCTTCCTGACAAGATAAGATTTGATCTTATCTTAAACTCTTCCCAGATCTTCCCGCCTTTCTTTCAGGCGCTGAGTTCTTCAGTCTTCAATCACTTAATGTTTGTTGAGGAGACTGGGGTTCAGTGAGTTCTTGTCCAACACTCACTGAACCATCATCTTCTTCTTTAGCTTAAGTCCTACTCAGGGAGTACCGCCTTCCTGAGTAGTGAATCCTTCTTCTTGAATTCGCCTTAAGCATCCTGAAGATGACTCACTGAGAGACTGTTCTCTCAGTGACTTGAATTTTTCTCGGTTTAATTTACACTTAGTTAATTTGTGTCCAAATATTGTTTTAATGACTCTTGGGTATTGACGGTCCCAACAATCTCCCCCTATTTGGATATAAATTATGCCTAAGTGTTTTTGATCAGTTATGAGTGAGCTAATGACTTCTTCTCATACTGAATGTACTAGAAAGTAAATAAGGACATTGAAATAATAAAAACATCATCTTATTAATATCATTACAAGTCCTAACTAACTAAGTACAAAAGGGTAGTGGTAGTATTCAGGCAGATTCATCAGTTCAACTTAATACCAAGGGCTTCAAGCTTGGGCTTCTTTGACTGCAGTTCTTGTTGGTCAGGGTGCTCTTGGATTTTCCTTTTCAGATCTTGACAAAACCTCACATTTTCAGGAGTTTTGAGTGGGGGGGCCATCATTAGAAAGCCAAACATGGCTTTGATCCCTGATAGATCAATATCACTCCACCTCTGAAAGGCTTGGTCACCGAACTCATCAATGAAGAACACACCTCTTTCAGGTTGTTCAATGACCACATTATTCCTGAATGGAACACCTTCAAGGAGAGCCCTATTACAGTCAAGACCAGGAACCTTGATCTCAGGCTCAGCTTCAATCTTCTTTCTCTTTCTTGAAGAAGACTGAGAAGGGGCAGACTATTCGGCTAAAGCATGAAGAAGAGATGGAATACCAAGTTCCTGAGGTGCTGCTGCCAATCTTTCATACCTCATGCTCAGGGATTTTAACAGACCAGGGACCACAACATTAGACTTTTTCGCTAATATTGAACCCAATTCATCCAACTCAGTGATCCCGAAGTCTGCAAATCTGAAGGGGCTATGAACCTGAAGGATTCTTTTGTCAGTACTCCTGTAGACAGTAACAATAGCAGGCTTGGTGTTTCGGTGAATCTTGATATCAAGGATGGGTTCAGGCTTCAACCTGCTTGTCATGACCCACTGATATCTCTCAATCCTGTTCTGCCTAATTTCTTCAGCCCTTTTCGCCCTTTCTTCTCTTTTCTGCCTGAAAGCAGCCAACTGAGCATTCTGAGCTTCCACAAAGCTCTTGCCACCTTCCCTTTTTGCAAGGTCTTTTGCCTCAATCCCAATCTTCTCAGCCTCTTCTCTTGCAACCTGAATGAGAGCAAGCTTGTTCTGCCTTTCATCTTCAGCAGCTTTCTTTACTGCCTCCTCTTTCTCCATGTGAGCTTGAATTTCAGCATGAGTGAGAAGTTTCATAACCCCATTGATTTCATAAGGAACCCTGACTGGTTCATCAGGGTCTGGCCTTCTTTCCTTGGAGGCAGGTACCAAGATTGTGGGCTCAGGCTCAATGGTTGTGAGAATGCCCTTGCCTTTGTCTTGGTGGGATGAAGATGAGGTGGCTTCAGGATTCTCCCCCTCAGTGTGAGAAGGAGGTTGTTCTTGTTTAGGTTGTGGAGGTTCTTCAGTGACTTTCTCCCCCTCAACTGTTGCTTGACCCATAGTGAGAGCAAGAGTTGGTTCGCTCACTGAAGTTGAGGGAGCTTGACCTTTGAAGGCCTGATAAATCTCAGTCATCATGGACTTGATGTCTGAGGTGTCCTCTTGAAGAGTTGAGACCTTAGTCTCAAGAGAAGCCTGAGAAGCCTCTAATGCAGTCATCCTTGGCCCAAGATTCCAAGCCAGGGAGGAAGAAGACGATGCCAAAGAAGCCATGTGGGACTCCATAAGACCCAGGGAAGATCGGATGGAGTCCACTGAAGAGTTGTTCCCTGAAGATTCGAGGATTTTAGCACAGTTACCAGCTCAGCCAACTGAGAAGTTTGTTGCTGGTAAGTTTCTGAAGCCTGAAGAATTTTCTTGTTTAGCTCAGGGTCATCTTTCACTGACTCTTGAATAGTGTCAACGCTCTTTTGTAAGTTGGTGAGAGACTCGTTGAACATCTTAAAGTTGTAATCAAGATTTGTTAGGGAGAAAGAGATAGATGACTTGTGCTCATTTACATCATCATGATAGGATTCCACTGATTCCTTCAGGTTGACATAATGAACAGCTGCTTCAGTGTGCTGGTCAAACATTTCTTCAGTCAGACCTTGGAAGAGAGCTTTGTTGGTTTTTAGCAGGAACTTGACCAATTGTCTCTCAGTGAGAGGAAGAATGTTGTCATACTTGCTGAGGATGTTGTCAGTATCCGAAGAACCAGCAACTTCAGATTCTGATTCTTCATTTGGATGTGGAGATGACTGATGTGATTGTTCAGGTTGTTCAGATTGTACATCAGTTTCCATATCCTCACCTGCCTCAAAAATTTCCTCATCACTCTCTTCCTTGAGCTCATCATCAGACTCAAGAAGAGCCTGAATGTCCCCCATGGACTCAATACCCAAAAGTTGAACCGGCTCCTCTTCATAAGAAGACTCGCCTTTGTTTTGGCCAGGTCCTGACCCCGTTGTCATAATAACTGAGTGGGTTTGCTCAGCCTGACTAGCCATAATAACTGGGGTAATACCAGCCTGGCTTTTGGGGGCAGTTCCTGAGTGAATGGATCCGCCTGAGGGGGTGATGGGTTCTATATCAGCGGGTTATTTCTTTCCCTCTGAGTCTTTGTCCCCCTTAGCGCCTTCAACTACTGATGGGTGTTTTCCAGTAGTATCACTAGGCACTGATTGTGATGATTGACGGACCCCCTTTCCATCAGGATTGTACTGTCCTTTTGGGGATTTAGGGTCCTGAACTCCCTGAGATCCTGAGTGTGTTTGCTCAGGAACGTTAGCAGGATGTGATTGGTGGTGGGTCCCCTTCCCAGTAGGATAGTGTGTCCTACTGAGGATTTAGGACCCTTTTCTCCCTCAGGCCCTGATTGTGATTTATCAGTTCCTTCATCGGGATGTGAGAGGGTGTGGGTCCCCTTCTCAGTGGAGTAGTGCTGCCCCACCGAGGATTTAGAACCCTTTTCTCCCTCAGGAACTGATTATGATTTGTTAGTTCCTTCATGGGGATGTGAAATGGTGAATGTTCCTGATCCCTCAGACTTGTGTATGTTAGTGGGAACATGTGGGAAGGGTTTGCCCGAGGACACTGAGGATGATTTCTCAGTGCCCTCCGTTGGCCTTTGTTTTGTGGTCAGGGAGGTCTCTGTAGTGGGTGTCTCAGAGGTCTGGGCCACATTCAACCTCTTTTTAAGGTTGAGTTGGTTCTGGGCATCAGTCTCAGTGGCGAGTGGTTTGGGTCTAACCACCTTACTGGACTGACCCTTCTTTGTCTTCTTCACCTTCTTTGTAGGTGAAGGTACTGGAGAAACAACGTTCTCCCCCTGAATAACCTCTTGCATGTAGTTAGTCAGGGCAATGGGTTGTACCTCAGTGATGCCACTAGTGAAATTGGTCTTATGTAAGACGTCAGGTTTCATACCTACGACGTCAGGCCTCACATAGTCAGAACCAAGAAGGTCCTGAAGCATACAGGAAATAAACCTAGGATAAGACAAGTGTTTTTGCCTAGATTTTCCTGAGAGCTTAGCAACAAGGTCACGGAAGATAATACCTCCGATATCTATTTTTCTACCCTCCAAGAGACTGAACAACATCAATTGTTGTGATGAGTTCAATTGCTCAGTGGAGGATTTATTCCCCCCAAGGACCTGAATGACGAATGTCATCAGGATCCTCCAGACTGGGTGGAACCAGGTTTTGACAATTGGAGCCTTTTCTAATAAGGCTCCAGCGGACTCCTTAGGACGTTTTGGGTCATGAGGTCATAAGAATATCAACTCTGCTTTGACCTCTTGGTCAGTAGGATTGGGCTCAAAAGCCTCAGCAAAATCAAGACCAGTGGCCTTGATGAAGTCATTGTAACCCAGGGAGAGGGTCCTTTTCCCATTCATCACTGTGAAAGTGATGATGGATTCTTTGGTGTCTTTTGGGCTAGTAGCCACAGCAGTACACCAGAATTCCCTCAAGTAGTCATGGTAGATGACTGAGGGGGTTTTGGTAAATGCTTTTGCAAGAAAACAGTTTTGAAGATATTTCATCACATTCTTGTAAGCATGGAACTTTTGTGGATAGGAAAAGTTTCCCACCACGTTGTTCTTTGTGAGGTCTACACCCTCCAATGTGAAATCCACATTAGGGGCATATGTCACAGCTTTAGAAGAAGCCATATTTGTTGGTAAGTCTGGGTAACAAAGATGGTTGGGATTTCTTAAAGCTAAGAACACACACACTATTAGTTTTGAGAAAAAATGGGCAGAATTTGCTTAAAATTTCTAATAGACGTGTGTGTTGTTATTTTGGTTGGGGTATTTATAGGGAAGTGAAGTGGAGGGTATTTTAGGCATTAAGCGGATTTTATTTATTCAAAAAAGAATTTTTGGAAACTGTTTTGAATAAAATGTTTTGGGATCCGCATTTAATGCCAACACTCCACTTTTCCCTGGTTTGGCGCAACAGTCAAGGTGAACAGTTGAGCAGTTCTGCAAGATGAGTCATCACATATCTGTAATGTGATTGGAGAGGCATTTAATGCCAAGTGGGAATGTGGGGGCCCAGAGGTGGAAGCCAGAAAGGCAAAAAGAACAAATATTCTTAAATTAAATATGAGTTCAGTTACCAACCTCGGACATTTACTAACTAGATACTTAGAGCATTTAAGTCAGTATTTAATGTCTCTTGAGGACCCTGAATGACTTTTCATTCAGTGAACCTGATTGTCAGGACTTGGGTTTAGTCACTGATGGTTCTAGTGTTCAGGAATTTGGGTCTAATTCCTATGGCTTGCTTTAGTACACACAAAAAAAACAATATCCTCACCATACAAAAAAAAACCATTCGATAACACACACAAAACCAGATCCTATCCCATATCTGATACCACTTGTTGGTCCATGAAATTTGAGTAAAACAAGAACAGATTCATTGATAGTGAATAAATTGTTACAAGATTACTCAAAACCTATTAGATTACATGATAACATCTTCAACTTCTTAAAGGGGATACTTTCGGTATGGTATCCCCTTTGGGTGACAAATAGACTCTCATTGATCCAAGCTATGCTTGATGATTCAATGAGAGGATGTTCCTATCAACTAATACATTGTGTATTATTTTGTTTGTTTAGGAATGCATACTAACTCTATTACAACACAGACAATATATACACAAGTAACTAGACTAAGACATGTGGGGTAGGTATGAGTAGACATCCACTTGTTGTGAGTTGTCATCCACTTGGTGTAAGTTGTCATCCACCAAGTGGTCCCTCTTCTTCTTCCTCTTTTGTCTTTGTCTGACTTCTATCTTTTCTTGTAGAAGTTCGCGCCCATATTTATCAGTCTGCTTGTAGAGATAGTATCTTCAGGGTCACTGAGACATTTGTCAATTCTCAGTGATACTGGTGTTGTTTGTAGCTCGTATACTTTACTCACTGACACCGTATCAGTAAGTAAAGTGTTTCTTCAACAACGAACTTTTTACAACACTCACTGATTTCTTTATCAGTGAGTAACCCACTATTTTATCAGTGAGTTAGGCTATTTTATGTTCAAATCTTGTCAGGGTACTTGGGTCAAATTCTTGACCCAACAATCTCCCCCTATTTGAATATACAAATAGCCTGGGTACAAACCTGCTTGTTCAGGGACTTGGGTTTAGTTCCTGAGGTTCAGGTTCAAGTGTTCAGGGACTTGGGTTTAGTTTCTGAAGGTTCAGGGGTTCAGGAGACTTGGGTTTAGTTCCTGAAGATTCAGTGAGTAGGGTTCAGGTGTTCAATGACTTGTTCAATGATAAGGTTCAGGGTTCATGGGTCCTGAGGGTTCACTTTGACAGGTTCATTGTTTGTCTTACTGAGAGGGTTCAGGGACCTGGTTGGGAGTTCAGTGACCTGACCAGTTCAAGGCTCAGGGGTTCAGTGTTGTGGTTCAGGGTTCAGGTTTGAGGTTCAGTGACCTGATAATACCACTTACTGACTTGTATTTTTAACTTCACCAAAGTTATACAAGCCCATACCACCTGATCATTAGTCCTCCTGATTTATCAACATCAGCTGACAACCCATTTTCAGTCCGCAAAGCTCCTTGAACACACTTTCCCGTCCACTCCCTGATACTTATCAGGGATCCCACTTTTCACTCCCTGATTCACACATATCTCACCAGCATCCATTTCAGCCTTACTGAGCGTCCCAACCTTTTCTTACCACACTTAGTACACCACATTCGTGTTCTTCAAACCACTAATATACCCCATCAGACAGCCTGATAAAACTTTTCCCTTTTTTTCACTTCTTACTGAATGGTTCAGGGACCTGAATGTTCAGGGTTCAGTGGGAGTCAGTTGACTGAGGGTTCATTGTTTGTCTCCTGATTGATAGATTTTGATGAAGCAAAAAGTGTACCGCTTTTAGGGGGTCATTTAAGCCCTAAATCGTATTTATTTGATCAAATATTGCCCTAAATCGTTCCTTTTGTCATTTTAGGTACTTTGGAGAAGAAATATGGAAAAGGAAGCATTTTGGACGTTTTTGGAGCATAAAAGTGAAGAAAACGACAAAGTCTCAAAATCGGCTGGAAAAGTACCTGTGACGGCGTCAAGCACCATTGTGACGCCGTCAACCCTTGACGCGCCAGAGAGGATTTTGGATGATTAAAAGGGGACGGCGTCAAGAAGGCCATCAAGAAACCCTAACCGCGGCGAGGTGACGGCGTCAGCTCTATAACGTGACGCCGTCAGATCTGATTTTCTATATATATTCTCATAATTTTTAGTCATTGGTGTGCAACTTTGTGAGGAGAAACCCTAAGACGATTTTTCTGCTACTTTTAAGGGTTTTATACCCTTGGATCTCCCATGTTCAATTGAAGATAAGTAATCAATTAATCATTCAATATGTCTATGTGTTGTTTGATTATATCTTGTTCTTGTCTTTTATTTAACATGCTAGGCTAGATTTATCTTGTGTTTGCTTAGATCTAATGAAACCTAACTATTGATTATTGGTTGTTGGTGTGTTATTAATTGTTTTGGATGATTGTTTATCGATGTTAGGCTTAAGAAAATTGGCTAACCTCCTATACGGTAACTTGCTTGAACGTCTTAAGAAACATGAACCAATGCGTACTAAGGTTTTTATGGTTGTATTTAATGCATGAGCGAATTCTAGTGATCCCATGTTAGGAGCTTCTTAGCCGGCTCGACATAGGAGTGAAGTAGGAGCTTATAGAGTTGGGGAAGTACGTACGCCACCCCACGATTGGTATTAAGGAATACACCCGTCATCCACGCAATTAATACACACTAATCAACCGGTAAAAGATAGTTAGGGAGTAAGGAAATCTAAGTAAACACATTTCTCTCCATATAAGTTCCACAATCTTTTTATTTTCAGTTATTTTATTTTATTTGCAATTGTAGTTATTTGGGTTAGTTGACTAGCAACTAATTCCGCCCACTCCTTCAAACCCGAGATTTTAATTGCTTTTATAAAAATATAAAAAAATACAAAAAAGAATCTTCCCTCACCCTTAGACCTATTAGAGTAGTTTTTCAATCCTAACGACACTATTCCCCTAGAGAACGATCAATCCCCCGGTACTTGCCAGTACACTATACTACATCGGTCAGGTAGACTGCCTGGTGGGGATTGCAAGCCTCTTGAGATCCCTCGAGAGGTAAAACCTGTTGTAAGGTCGCAAAACCACGCATCAAGTTTTTGGCGCCGTTGCCGGGAAATAGTTATTGTTTAGGTTGAAATTCTTTTTCATTAGGTCTACTTGCTAGATTCCTTTCTAGTAAGATTTTTTATTTTCTTTTTATAGGTCTTCTTTAGTCTATCTTATTTCTTTGTGTTTTTGTTCGTAACCATTACCATCCGACGTCATGGAAGGTGGTAATATCCTTGATCCCAACGCCCCACCACAACAACACCCACTTCCTAGAGCACGCACTTTAGGAGAGTATTCCCGTCCTAGCCACCAAGGCTATCGAAAAACCATTGAGCTCGCCCAAGGAGCCAATGTAGCCCACCTGCGATCCGACACCATCCGGTTGGTGCAAAACGGATGTGCATTCCATGGACATATGTCCGAAGACCCAATTCAACACCTTAAGGACTTTCTTAAAATCGTAGATTCCATTGACCTTAACGGTGCTACTAGAGACACTACCCGATTGCGTCTCTTCCATTTCTCTCTTCGTGACCAAGCTATCCATTGGCTTGATCGTCTACCCGCAGGATCTATCTCGACTTGGGATAATCTCACCACTCGTTTCCTCGCTCAATTTTTCCCACCGGCGAGAACTACCAAGCTAAGGAATGACATCTTGATGTTCCAACAACGTCAAGGTGAAACTCTTTACGAAGCGTGGACTCGTTTTAAGGACTTACTCCACAAAGTCCCCCATCATGGCATTGATCTTTGGCTCCAAATCCAAATCTTTTATGATGGTGTCAATCATCAAACTAGAAGGGCCATAGATCACGCTGCCAATGGTAGACTAAGCAAGCTCGGTGTTGATAAGTGCTGGGAGGTCATTGAGGACTTAGCACAATACGAAGAAGAAGAATGGGAGGATCCGATGTTCTTGGAGGAAGGGAGTTTAGATTACATGAATGCTACCCAAGAACAGCTATTTGAGAACATCGAAAGGCAGGTTGAGGAATTGATGAGGGCCGAGATGCCTATGGCTAATGCTGAAATGAATCCCAATGGATGTGTGAATGTAGTCAGTAAACATACGTTTCTTGAATTTTCACGACAAGAGGAGTTCGAAGGGACAATGTTTACTTTTGTGAACAACCAAGAAAGACAGATCCGGCAGTTAGAGGTCCGAATGGAGAACACCCGAAACACCTTTATGGACTTGGCTGAAGGTTTCATATCAAGAATTAAGGAAAAGATTAGGGAAGAAGCTGTACTCAAAAAAATCGAAAAGATTTTTGAATTCCCAGTCCCTAGTGAAACAAGCAGCGGTTGGCACAATGAAACACCTCTCTCTGTGGATTCAACCCAGAATAACTTCTATTCCCATAAGTCTCCTTCTGAGAAAGGGAACTCTCATGCTTATACCATAACCTCTAAATCACTCAAACCAACCTTGATGCATAGGGTCTCGATGATTTCTCAAACCAAACCCATTACCCATAAAACCTATTCCCAACATTCCAACTTCAAAACGCCAACACTCCACTTCTTCGATGAGAGCAAGTTTGAGTATGAAGACGAAGACGACGTTAAAATAAAAAAGATGGGAACCGGAATGGATGAAAAACCGTTAGAGCATAACATTTATGAAAATGGCAAGAGCTCAAATCTTTGCCATAAAACTCTTCTAACTTCAAATCCACCCATCAAACCAAAGGATTCGGGTAACCTAAAAATGAAGGTGGTAGACTCTTTCCCCATTCACGCACCCCCTTCACCTCACGTGGCATATTTCCACCCTAAGGGTGTGTATCGCTACTTCCACCCACACTTAATCCTAAGTGTAGGGAAAACCTCCCTTATTTCCGTTAAATAAGGGTAGAGTCAGGCTCGTGACTCGAACAAAAACAAGCGCTTCTTGGGAGGCAACCCAAGCTTTATTTGCTTTGTGTGTTTATTTATTTGTTTGTTTGATTTTATTTGCTTCCGTATGTATGTTTAATTTTTATTATTATTGATTCATGTTCAAAACTAAATTGTGAAAATGCTTTATCTTGTTTTTAACTTCGTCTTAACTACATATAAAGGTATTTTGCAAAAGATAAGTGTAAGGGAAATCCAAATCGGTTTATTAGAACAAATGAACATGAATCATAACAATATTAAATTAACATACATATTAGTAATTGTTTGAGTCAAATGCTTGTATCGAGTCATAATGATATTTTGCAGGATTTCCAGGAAATAAGGATTGAGTTTTTCCAGAAATTTTCCGGAAACTTAACATGAAAAATCTGTCAGATCACTTCTGACGGCGTCAGGAACAGTTTTCTGGAATTTTTTTTTGAAAGTTTTGTTTTTCTTCCGGAATCATAAAATGCTTTATTAAATCTCTAACTTATAAACTCCAGGAATCTGCAAAATAATCATTCCACAAGCATTATATCCTTATACAGATTTATCCCGCCGATGTTATGCAGGTTTTCGTGTTTGTTTTCTCAGGTTTAACAGGTTATTTTGGACAAGGAGATGTATGTGGAATCTAGCTTTTGGCGCTGCTTTAATCTTGAAGTTTCAACATTACCTTGAAAGAAGATCTAACCATGTTACCTTTTTATCCACCGAGTGAATCAGGGGAGTATTTGATTTCATTCTTTTACCTTATTTACTTTTACATCTTGTTATTTGAACATTGGGGACAATGTTCATTTTAAGTGTAAGGGGGGGTAAAGTACGATACCTTAGAGAATGCTATTACGCTTGATTTTTCGTTTGTTTAATGGTAGATGTGTAATAAAACTGAGAGAAATACCTGTTAAGGCAATTTTAGTGCCAAATTTAAAATTTTTTTACAACATATAGGAGTGAAACTTTGGTCTTAATGAGCGTCTCACGGATAGGAGTTATATGACTAGCACAAAACCGTACCACTAAAAAATTTTGCACCCCCAAATATGTGAGGTTCGCCCCTAGAATTGGTAGGAAAAGCATTTATGCTATGATGTGTGTACCGGTAGCACTTAGATTCTAGAACTTGCGTTAGGACCATTCCGAGGCCACAAGTGAGACTACATTCGTGTAGTTAGATTTACTACATAATAAGAGGCATTAGGATTAACCCATTGTTTTACACCTGTGTTTTTGTTATAATTACATTGGCTACATTGGTCAAGTAATTCTCCCACACCCTTTGCGTTGTACTCATTTTTAGTACACGATACCCCTAGTACACCCCTCAGAGCCTATCTTTTCGTTTCTAACTTTAAGCATTTTACTTAAAGTAAGAATTTGTTTACACCCCACTTAAATGTACACCCAAATCGCCTTAGCCTACCTTGTATGCACTCATTTTTAGTGCATTATTGTGACAACATTTGTTTAAACCCCAAGTTAATTATCTAATTGTTTAAAAGTACTCCAAGTCGAGTCATATCCTTGTACATATTGTTTCGATTATCTTAATTCGAGTCATTAGAATAGTTAATTGTAAAGTTATGTAAAAGTTCAAGTGTAAGGGGATACAACCCCCCTACGATGTATTATTTTGGATGGTAGGGCAAGAGTGTATGCAAAAAAAAAAAAAAAAAAAAAAAAAAAAAAAAAAAAAGTAGAAAAAACATACGGACTACCATCCCGTTTCATTTTATGTTTATTTTATCTTTTTGTTATTTTTTTTCATTAGCTTAAGTCGAGTCTAGTCTTGGCTTAGCAACGCCATATTGTACATGTAATTAATCAAGATCTTTAACTCGCCACCAGTAAAATATCCTTTATCCAACAAAACCGTGTTTATCATATCCCTACACCTAACGTTATAACCCGTTTAAAAGCCCTCTTTGATAGTTTATCTTAGGTGCTTACGCCTAGTGGAGGAGGTTTTTGATCCTTTCCCAAGCCTATGGTAATCTATTTGCTATGACAGGTAGTGAGAGATATTATTCATTTTCATTTATGAGATATACTTTTATGACACCTGAGAGATGTGAGTATCTAAACACTACTTGTGAGGTGCTAGTCTGTAATCTCCGTGCTTATTATGATTAAAGTGGAACGACTATTTGTTGTAATTACTTTTATATTAGCGTTAAATGACCCCTAACTTGTATTTTGATTAGAATAAAAGCGCATTTGCTTGAGGACAAGCAAATCTCAAGAGTAAGGGTATTTGATGAAGCGAAAAGTGTACCGCTTTTAGGGGGTCATTTAAGCCCTAAATCGTATTTATTTGATCAAATATTGCCCTAAATCGTTCCTTTTGTCATTTTAGGTACTTTGGAGAAGAAATCTGGAAAAGGAAGCATTTTGGACGTTTTTGGAGCATAAAAGTGAAGAAAACGACAAAGTCTCAAAATCGGCTGGAAAAGTACATGTGACGGCGTCAAGCACCATTATGACGCCGTCAACCCTTGACGCGCCAGAGAGGATTTTGGATGATTAAAAGGGGACGGCGTCAAGAAGGCCATCAAGAAACCCTAACCGCGGCGAGGTGACGGCGTCAGCTCTATAACGTGACGCCGTCAGATCTGATTTTCTATATATATTCTCATAATTTTTAGTCATTGGTGTGCAACTTTGTGAGGAGAAACCCTAAGACGATTTTTCTGCTACTTTTAAGGGTTTTATACCCTTGGATCTCCCATGTTCAATTGAAGATAAGTAATCAATTAATCATTCAATATGTCTATGTGTTTTTGATTATATCTTGTTCTTGTCTTTTATTTAACATGCTAGGCTAGATTTATCTTGTGTTTGCTTAGATCTAATGAAACCTAACTATTGATTATTGGTTGTTGGTGTGTTATTAATTGTTTTGGATGATTGTTTATCGATGTTAGGCTTAAGAAAACTGGCTAACCTCCTATACGGTAACTTGCTTGAACGTCTTAAGAAACATGAACCAATGCGTACTAAGGTTTTTATGGTTGTATTTAATGCATGAGCGAATTCTAGTGATCCCATGTTAGGAGCTTCTTAGCCGGGTCGACATAGGAGTGAAGTAGGAGCTTATAGAGTTGGGGAAGTACGTACGCCACCCCACGATTGGTATTAAGGAATACACCCGTCATCCACGCAATTAATACACACTAATCAACCGGTAAAAGATAGTTAGGGAGTAAGGAAATCTAAGTAAACACATTTCTCTCCATATAAGTTCCACAACCTTTTTATTTTCAGTTATTTTATTTTATTTGCAATTGTAGTTATTTGGGTTAGTTGACTAGCAACTAATTCCGCCCACTCCTTCAAACCCGAGATTTTAATTGCTTTTATAAAAATATAAAAAAATACAAAAAAGAATCTTCCCTCACCCTTAGAACATATTAGAGTAGTTTTTCAATCCTAACGACACTATTCCCCTAGAGAACGATCAATCCCCCGGTACTTGCCACTACACTATACTACATCGGTCAGGTACACTGCCTGGTGGGGATTGCAAGCCTCTTGAGATCCCTCGAGAGGTAAAACCTGTTGTAAGGTCGCAAAACCACGCATCAGATTTAGTGACCAAGGGGGTCATAAACTCAGTGACCAGGTTGAGTTTTGTTTCAGTATACTGAAACCATACTGATTCCTATTTTAATCAGTACCCACTTAAACAAATTCACTGATTCCCTCATTTCCCTATCAACCTTATTTCTCACACCCTGATTCAATCTTCATATTCCCTGATTACTACCCATATTCCACGAAACAGTTCAGGCTAAGCCCGAAATGCACCATTCTCTCCATCTCTCATTTTCTCAGCTCCCTGTAAAGCTAAACAGCCCCACAAACATATCATATTTAATCCTGATTTCTATCAGACCCTGTTCATAGCACCTTCTTACACCCAACACAATCAATATACAATTTTAGCCGTTGCTATTTACCAAACAACACCATGCTTCATCTGACGCCATGAAATTACTACCACTGTTCTTGCATCACCACCAGACCCCTCTGACGGCACAATAATTTAACAGTGGCAAATATCTTCGGTGACCAAATACTGACAAGATCTTCGACAAGTCATGGCAGTTTTTGTTTATTGATTTAAGTTGGGTGTGATTGACTTTGTGTCTATTGGTGAATGAACAATAAGATGGATCTTCGATAGATGGTGATTCTTTGTTTGTGAGAATGATGATTAGATTATTGTGTTTAGATCGAGAGTGAGATTGATGGTTTTAGTTTGTTCCCTTTTTTTTTGTTACTCGATTTTAGATCAAGATTAGATATGGGATAGGATCTGGTTTTATGTGTGTTATCGAATGGTTTTTTTTGTATGGTGAGGATATTGTTTTTTTTGTTGGTGGAGGTGTTATTATTGGGTTTAACCTTATTTGTTTTGGATAAGATTTGTGTGGTGAGTGGGGGTTTTGTGGGGTTCAGGGAGTGGATTGGTGTTTGTCAGTCACCATAAATAAATGTGTTTCTCCCCCTCAAAAATTGCTATATCAGTAGCAGTTTTTGAAGATCACATTTATTTTTGCATTGAAGAATGTTATCAGCAGTTATACATGGATCTGGCTCATAAGAATGAACCTTAGGCTCTGGTACCACTTGTTGTTCCCTTAACACGCTTAGAGTTAACTAGAAAGTTAATCTATTCGTGTTTATGACTAATACAATGTTATGATTAATTCTAACAGATTAATGAAAACGTAAAAGTAAAAACACACAAGTATTTTTCAACGTTTAAATTCTTATTAGAAATGAATCAAAGAATCTATTACCCAAGTGTTTTGCGGAACAAACACTTGGGATTGAACAGACAAGGTATGGTGGTGTCTCCTATCTAAACTCAAGCTTTGCTTTGAGTGGTAACAATTCGACCCACTGAGCTATCTCAGGGATACGTTACTCTTTGTAGGAGAGAAGTTGCTTTGTAAAAGTCTAAGCTTTCAATATACAAAACACACACAACTTCTCTCCTTTTGAACCTATTTATACACAAGTATAAAAGAGTAAAAGTGATTAAAAAACTACAACTTGTTGAAGCAAGCGTGTCTGACAATTACAACAGTAATTGTCATTTCCAAGAACCAATGGGAATGGACTATAAAGTCTTTAGGAGTGGTTGGTCTGACACTCCATGACTTTTAGCCGTTTTATGGAAAGTTTCTTCCTAAAAAGATAAGATTTGATCTTATCTTAAACTCTTCCTAGATCTTCCCGCCTTTCTTTCAGGCGCTGAGTTCTTCAGTCTTCAATCACTTAATGTTTGTTGAGGAGACTGGGGTTCAGTGAGTTCTTGTCCAACACTCACTGAACCATCATCTTCTTCTTTGGCTTAAGTCCTACTCAGGGAGTACCGCCTTCCTGAGTAGTGAATCCTTCTTCTTGAATTCGCCTTAAGCATCCTGAAGATGACTTACTGAGAGACTGTTCTCTCAGTGACTTGAATTGTTCTCGGTTTAATTTACACTTAGTTAATTTGTGTCAAAATCTTGTTTTAATGACTCTTGGTTATTGACGGTCCCAACAGGAGGGTATATCAGTAATTTAAAGTTTTAACAGCTCCAAGATGTTTAAAAAGCTTCATGAATCAGCTTTTCATTTAGGAGCTATTTGTTTGAAATAAAAGCTTAAAGTTAATGTATCCAAACGGAGCTATTATTTTAGAAGAGATTATTTTTGTAACAAAAAGCTAACAGCTCCCCCAAAAAGCCCCTACCAAACAGGCCATCCTCATCCATAAAGTAGACAACAACTTTCTAGACAACAGCTGTAACACCCCAACCCGACAAGGGTAAAGATGTCACAATAATGGTTTCATATCAGATCAAAACAAAGCATACATCTATAGTAATACAAGAATTTTTCAAGGTTACAAATGAAATACTGAAATTACAAGGTTACAAATGAAACTTCCGATGATTACTAATTCTAAAACATAATAACTTCTAATCAACTCTAATCCAGATGGCTATCAAGGTCTTCTAAGTCCAAGGTACTCTCCACTCATGCCCAGCTTCCTACTAAAACCTGCCGCAGGAAAAGAAAATGCGGCTGAGCTACGAGAGCTCAGTGAACAGATACATAAACAAAGCAATGATAACGAAACAGAAATAAGATATGGTGCAATGGGGAAATATCATAAGGTATAAATGATGTGAAAGTATAATGAACAGAATAGGATAGTAATCCACCAGCCCAGACAAATCAAATATAGTAACCATATCTTCATAATCATATAGAGGGGAGACCTCTCAGATAATCAGATAATATGAGGGGTGTCCTCATTCTTCAAATTTGGAGTGATCAGCTCCCAGATATATGTGAAGGGCATGTATTGCACACAGTACCAATCACCAGACAATAACAAATCAGTATAGATAATCCACTAACAGAACAGATCTAGGATGCATCCATACGCCCCTGCAGACAAATCGTGGCCATATATATACTTGAGCTCATAACAGATAACAGATAAGGGACGGTGTGGAACATCACTCAACCACACTAGAGTCATGCCATTGGTGCATCAATGACATGGCCATGTTACCTTCATGGCTAGGGTCACAAATTTTGGCTCGGGTATCAAACTAAGAGTCAAATATCATATCAAATCAGAATGTCATATCCAAAGGTCCATAACAGATGGTTCATAACAGATGGTTCATAATCAAATATTTCAGAAGTAATATCAAAGGTCCAAATCAGAGTTTATCAGATAAAGGTTTACAAAGCAAAGGATCATGGCAAAGGTTCACAACAAAAGGGAACATAACAATGGCTTAGGGAATCTTAAACGAATCAGAAATCAAAATCGTATCAAGGGAATAAGACACCCTTACTGAAAAAGGGCAGAGTATCTGTACCTTATGCCAAAAGACAATCAGATAAAAGGTGGATCACAGAGAAACGGAAAGTCACTCCTTCTTCCCCGAACCTATACAAATTAATAATTACGTATTACTTATAAGCTTACTTTAATCAGATTACATAATTTAAGTTTCTTTCCATTTTTAGAATCATTCCATTTTTAGTAACTTTCCATAATTAATCAAGTTAGGGTTTCCAAATACGTAATAGTTAGGTTTAGGGTTTAAGAACGTAATTAATTCCATTAATTATTAAATTGGGGTTTTCTTATACATTTACTTAGGTTTTAATGAGTGTCTTAATTACAATTTGATTTTTAAAGTCTTTTTAAATGACATTTTAGAAATATCTAAGGTCTAGCATGACAATGGTCAAAGTATGTGGTTAAAAGTGACAATTTATCATAGATTAAGGCTTAAAATGTCAAAATGAAAGTTCTATCAAAATTTCATATTAAGACTTATGCAGTCATCTTCTTCGTATAAGCATAATACCGACATATAGCCGAAATCGTTTCGAACCTTATATTACTTGTTCTCATTATACACTCGATTAGGTACTTACTAAGGGTGCGTTTTACTTATGAGGAGGGTCGACATGGGCTGGAACATAACACCACAACAGCCACAAAACGCGACACTTAACAGCCTAAAATCTTGCATATAAACTCATACGTTCAACCATTATTCACTACACGGTTTCATGTCAATATACGGCGTAAAAGAAACAGATTGCGAGCCATATTCTATGCATTTTATATATAGTTAACGAGACAACTAATATGCAAAACTCAAAACACAAATACTCTCCAATATACACGACACAATAGGTTCGTCTTCACACCTTCATACAGATTCAAAAAGACATACCCTCCATGTTTCAAACCCTCGTTATACACATACTTGTCCCTATTCGATCGGTAGGATTTTTCGGTTTTAATATGCATCATATATGATCATTCATATCAGATAATTAGAGTTTGCTCATGTCGTATCTATGGTCTATGAGAGCCACTAACGCGACCTGAAAACAGCCTCAAAAACACGCTAAAACAGTTTATATAGGGGCGAAAAGAGTTATGATTTCATGTGACGTTTCATGTGTAAATCATATAACAGGTTTAAGGAGACCAAAAAAAAGGCACATAGCATGATTAATATCATTAGTATATCATGTTTTATTTAGATTATATGAGGTATGTTTGTCAAGGGGATGGAAAAACAAATAGAGGTGATCATGATACCTTGAGAGCATAAATTTCGAGACCCAGAAAATCAACACCACAGCCCACGAATCAGCAACAAGACGACCTCATACATACACGTTTCAACCCTCCTTCCTTGTTCTTTTCTGAGGCGATATAAACTGGTTACGGGGTTTTAGGGTTTGGCGTGGAGAAGTGGTCAAATAAACCGTATCTTGATTTCTTGGAGCAAGATGAAGCAGTCGTATAGTGTGAGTTCCAGTGTGAATATGCGTCATTTGTGAAAGTAAAATAGGGTTTTGAAAGTCGCTAGCAGCAGTCGTTGATGTGTTTATTTTATATTATTATTTTTTTTTCTCTTCGTGATTGTCATTTGTCTAGCTTTGTTTTGTCTTGGCGTTAGAGGGTTTGGGAAAATCAAGATGTATCTAAATGAATAAAATGGAGCGTGTAAATGGGATATAAAAGGAGTAACATGTCCTTATTTTAAGTAAATTGTAATTTAATTTAAGGAGGATTTCTCTAAATTAGTTTAGACGTGTGAATGCCTAGGTATTCGGGATCGTATCTCTCAAATTAATAAGACGAGTAAGGCTTGAAAGTGTATAATTAAATTAATTTGATTGGAGTGATTTTAGGGCTAATTGGTTTGGGGTGGCAATCTTTCTTTCTTTTTTTTTCTTTTTTTTTTTTTGTACAATCTTTTATTTTGCAATATTTAAGTGCATTTTATACTTAGGTTAGTTTTATACATACATGTACTTGTCTTGCAACATTTATTTCATGCTTTGGAAAAAAAAAATTAAACTTTTGAGGGCAATAATGGAATTTCAAATGAACGGAAATTTCGGGTTTGGAAAAGATACAACAGCTGTTTGAGATCTATAAAGTAGGTTTCCAATGTGAGAAGGGTAAGTGAGCTTTGGTGGGCAGTGTATGAAGATAGGAATAGTGAGGAGTGAAAGATGAACCTACTTGGTCCTATCTATACACTGCCAAGGAGGTAATGGTTGGTCCTCCCTCAAGGTGTGTGTTCCCAGATGTGTGAAGCCATTCATGAGATGGAAATGTATCACATCTGGTATAACCCTTGACTTGGAGGGCTTATGGGTGCCTAGTGATGCCAATCTCTTGTTCTGCCTTGATTATTGTGGTGGCAGGTTGAATGATCTTGGTGGAAAAAAGTATTGGAAATGTAGCGAGATGGTATGGTGCTTAAAAAGGTGAATCAAATGGTGTTTGAATGAGTACTTCTATAAGGAAGTGTAGAAATGAGTGCAGGAAGTTCTGTACCAGTTATGAGATTTAGTCTTTGTTTTGTCAGACAAAAGGTCCAAGCTTTGTCTGATATTGGATGTATAAGCTTTGATTGGTGTTTTGTTTTTGGGACATGTCCAAAACAAATTTGTATGCTTTACAAGCATTGTACAATATTTGGAGTTAATAATTTATTTCACCTTTGCACACAAAAAAAAAAAAAAAAAAAAAAAAAAAAAAAAAAATCATCCAAATTCCTTCAAAACTAGAGTTTTCAAAGTATATTTGGCGCGTATTGAAACTTTTTGGAATAACTAGCAACTAACGTCTAACGTTTTAAGTATAATTGACAAGCTAGTAGTGTGTAATGCTAGCTCTACAAATGGTACTCGTAAGTATTAGGATATAAACACCGCTGCTTTCTACAACTTCTTCAGACTGATGTTTTTACTGCAGATAGTTTACTTTTAACAAATGCACCCTAATACCCTAAGGGTTATGATCCTTTAAAAAGTGAAAGAAAATTCAAAAAGTCATAATATATTGATGAGTGTCATCTTTTACTTTTGTCAGCTCTTTTTTGCTATTTTCACTATTAGCTGATGAACATTGTGACCTAAGTGATGAACAATTATTATTATTATTATTATTATTTTTATTATTTTTTTTATTTTAAATTAGAAAACTAATGAACAACGTGATTTTCTTATAAAAATGATAAACATTGTAATAAAAAAAAGGGTGAAAATTAGGGGTGGAAACGAGCCGAGCCGATTCCAAGCTTGCCAGAGCTCGAGCTCGGCTCGTTTATATTCTAGAAAGCTCGAGCTCGTTTCGAGCCTAATATTTGAGCTCGAGCTCGAGCTCGGGCTTGACTAATTTGTATGATTTTTAAAGAAAACAAAGTTAAAATGGAGCTCGGCTCGTTAATTACATAAGGCTCGAGCTCGTTTACTACTTTTAAGCTCGTTTATACGTATAGACAATATATATACGTATATATTTCTAGGGCTCGTTTAGGCTCGCGAGCCTATTCGAGCTTTTTTTATAGAGCTCGAGCTCGAGCTCGATTATTAAATGAGCCCAAACTTAGGCTCGAGCCCGGGCTCGAGCTCGTTTAGGCTCGGCTTGTTCGAGCTTTTTACCGATCCGATCCCGAGCTTTTCACGAGCGGCTCGGCTCGTTTTCACCCCTAGTGAAAATTGTGATGTTGTTCATTAAAAAAGAAAAAAAATAAAATAATAAACAAAACTGATGAACATTGTGATAACAAAAAAAATAAAAAGTTCTTAAAAAATAAAATTGATGAACAACATGATCTAACTTATGAACATTGTGATGTTGTTCATAAAAAAATTGATGAACTAATGAACTGATGGACATTCATTGCAAATTCGAAGTTTTATTTATCACAATTTTTTTTTATAGAAATACCGAAGCTTTTATGAATTACTAAAGTATTTATATTATAATTAACACCTTTAAACTCTAAAACCAGAAAATTTCTTCATTAAGACATTATTCGAACAACTTATAGTGTTTTCATGAACACATGATTCCTTTGAAAATTTATGAGAAAAACTTTATAAAAAATATGAAGAATTGATGTTAATTTATGGGTTGTTGGCTAAAAATCACCATAAAATTTTGAATTTTTTGACGAAAAAACTGAGAAAATTAAACAAACCTAATGTATATTTCAAGATATTGAATCCCGGTTGAAAAGAATTAGATCTTGAATTGATCTAGTTCGAATTGAAATAATCAAATGTTGAATCGAAGTATTTGACTAAGATTGAAAAAATTTGAAATGAAGAAAATGAACCGTAAGAGAGTAAAAAGGGGAAAAGTTGAGGGAAAAGTGAGGGGTAGAGATCCAGATAAAATGAATGGTTGAGATTACTTTTTAGGCTTTTTATTATGTGATAACTTTTTATTTGATCTCCTTCCCGCATCCTAAACATAACATTGGCTTTTCAAAGAAAGAAATAATAAATTGAAGGGGCAATTTCATATATTCTCTTATTTTAGTTAGAAATTTCATATAAATTCAAACATTCATTTAAAATATTGTACATTATGTATTCAATACTTGCACTTCAGGTATATATAAAATTAATCATGAAAGTAGGGGATATATGAAATTAATCCTAAATTGAATAGATTGTACATTATGTATTCAATACTTGCACTTTAGGTTTATATGAAATTAATCTTAAATTGTAATACTATCTTTAGATAAATGAAATTAATCCTAAATTGAATAGATGTTAAATTTTAAGTTTGTTTTCTTATGTGAAAAATTCTCATTTTCTAAACATGCATATACTCTTTATTTTATTTAAAAGATGCAAGCAATTGAAGACGAATAAAAGACGGCGGGTCAAATTCAAAGGCAAAATTGATATGCATACATCCGGAAGCAGTCAACATCCTTACATATATAGTGTCTTTATTTCCATCGTTCTAAGATAATATTAGTAAATCCAATTTGAAAAATGAAATAGTAAATATGAGGTTGTTACGCATATAAGGTTAGATGCGACGCCTTCTAAGCTTTAGTAGCATAACATCTTTATATTCAATGCAATGAAAAAAAAAAGAAAAAAAAGGATCTTTATTAGATGTTTGCATGTCATACTTCAGATCGCAGGATGCATGAGAATCTGGAATTATCTTAGAGTTCAATATTGCGTGTCTCGATGCTCTTGAGAGGAATAGTACAATGAGTGTTTATCCCACAAAGTCCGTGAGGAAAATCAACTCCGCGTTGCATATTTATGTATCCCTTATCTCCCCATCCTCCTCCCCATGAATTTTTAACGATCCAATACTTCAATCCTTCCGGGGTTTCATCATATCCCACAATTGTCATAGCGTGCATTGTGTTTATTCCACATGGCCCAGTTAACACTCCCTGTACGAAACATGTACCATACATGGATTAAATATGAATTGATGATTAGAAAATTAGCTGTAAACTTAAAGGAATTTTTGTTTGTCACACCTCAGAATAAAACCCAAAATCAGGATGGCTAGGATCCATGGAAATAACAACAGGTTGGTGTGCAACTGCTTTGAGTAGTGCTTCTTCGTCGTTCTCAGGAACATACTCCATCCCATCAAGTGTTATGGCGTGATGTCCAAACTAAAATTCAGATATAAAATATGAACTTACGTAGTTGATTTAATAGGTAATATGAATTTATAAAATTGCAAGTACCTTTGATCTATTACATTCTTCTGTTTTCATGGTATACGGGTACCACTCTTCCGTCAGTAGACCTCCATTATCAGTAATCCATTTAAATGCTTCACACTGCAACCCTCCTGAACATCCTTGGCTTATTCCTTTATTATCACAATCAACAAGTTGTTGTTCTGATAATGGTATTAGTTGGCCCGTTCTGATCGCGTTTATTCCTTCCACTGCAGCAACTGCGCCAAATGCCCAACAACTTCCTGTAAAAGAAACAATTAGTTTGTTGCTTGCAATGTAAGAAAAATATAAAGTTACAATCATCTCGGCATGAAGTGCGATAGGAAGAGTTTTTTTTTTTAAATGGTGTCTTTTACAAAATTCTTTGTGAAAATGGGTTCTTTTCAATTTCTTTTTTATGCATAAGTCTTTCAATACAAAAAAAAAAAAAATAGACCTACTAGATAAATTGGCTTTGTTTACATATTTCATATGAGCCTCTTGGTTTATTAAAAAGTGTTTATTTACCTTCATTTAGAATTTAATGATTTGTTTTACGTATTTCATACTGGAATATATGTTTTTCTTTTGGTATTTGGATGTAAAACTGTATTTATACAATTAATTGTATTTACACTTAGTTATTTTAAAAATTAATTTTTTATTACGTAAAACATATAATGTCATATTAATTTTTAAATTTAGCGCCACTACAAATAAATAGTCAAATCTACGCATTTTTTTCTCCACACTTCTAAAAAGTGTGTAAAATTTTATTAGTTTATCAATAATGTATAAAATTTGATTACATTTATAAGTGTGAAAAAGAAATTGTAAAACAATAAATTTTAATCAACAAAAGTTCACACTTTTAATTGGAAAAATATAAGAAATTATCACACTTATATGTGTAGTCATTTGTAACAACTAAATTCTCCAGGCTTCCTTAAGTGTGAAAAAATTAGGTGTTACAATTAATATCGAAAAGGATCCGGTCGCCCTTGGGGACATCATCTTTTACCCCATCAACTTTCAAAAGCCCAAAAGAGACCAGGGCGACCTGTACTATTAGGTAAACCAAGGAGAATTTGACAAGTATCCCATTTTGGTCTGAAAATTCCAAAAAAGGTCGGTAAAAAAAATATTCAGTTGAGGGGACCAAAAATGGGACACTTGTCAAAATTTAGTTGGGTTGTACAATTGTCCAGTCGCCCTGGTCTCTTTTGGCCTTTTCAAAGTTGAGGGGATAAAAGGTGATGTTCCTGAGGGCGACCGGAACAATGATATGCGTATATATTTACTCGCTATTTCTCAAATGCAATAATATGTATCGACGCGCAAGAGGTGGATCAATGATATGCATATATATTTTTATCAGATGTATGTTCCACAAGAAAATGAAATGCCTTTTTCATGCACAACAAGTGGATATTAAAATTAAGTTCTTAAGAGAAGGAAAAAAAAAAAAACCACATTGTCCTTGATTCTTGACAGGGGTAACAGCGTTATGACACCTCCAATCAATCTTTGGTGGAATATCTGTCGCATTTTCATAAGTAAACTTCAAGTTTGTCTTACGAGGTCCCTTGAGAGCATAATTATGACCAATCTTTGAGTCCGAATACTTGCTAATCCTCTCGTGGTTAGTCAAGTCAGCAAATATGTTCAATTTTAACTTGTATGGCTTATTCATCTTATTTGTATTATGAACATGATGCACATTGGTTTTAAACACATTGAACCGCTCTTGGCTTTTATGTTCCACTTTATGGTGGCTCCTCCACCTATCATACATGCCCTGCAAGCCCTCCTCTGATTCAAGTTCCTTCTCATGATAATCGAAGCTCTTCGCAACGCCTAGAATAAAAGCCAAAGAAAGTGTAAGCAAAAGAAATTTGTTGATTTTCATATTTTGAAACTTGGTTTGAAGTTGTGAGATAGAAATTGTTCTATTTTGATAACAAGTGTGATCATATATATAGTCATGATAACGAGACACCTGGATACTTACTAATTACATGGATCGAAATATAGAAAAAGTAGCTTAATTTTAGGTTTTGAATGGGTAACTCTTTATCGAGTCAAGGGTAATGTTTGTGTGGCCATGAACGTCTGTGTCAAAATTGACAGTTTTACGAATAAAAAGGTATTCAAAGATCCCAATTTAGCAATCTTATAACTAATCCCGGTAACTTTTTTTTCTTTTTTTTTTTTAAATAAAATAATTTTGTAGAAAATTAGCTGTAATCCTTTACCAAAAATACACAAGAAATGGCTCATAGACTCACAAAAAAGACTCGGGAACCTTCAAAAAGAATCAAAGATCCATAATTTGTACCATAAAATTGTATCTTATATACTAAGTGGCTACACAAAAATTGTAGCTAATATATTTTCTTAATATAAATGACCCAATTATTGGCAAAAATGAAACTTTTGGTTCAAACTTAAAAACACACGTGGCACAAAACTACTAGACATAGCAGACATAAGAACACATGAACATCATCTTCAAGTGAAGTACTTCAAATATCAAAACACCACACATTAAACATCCAAACATTAAACAAAAAATGGCGGGTGTTTCAGCAAAACCACTCTCTACCTTATCCATACCATTAGTCCCAAAAATAACTACTAAATCCCAACAATCTGCTAACAGAATTAAGATTTCAAGCAGTGCTAATTGTTCAACTTCATATGGTGTTGCATATACTAAAAGCACAAAAAATGGATGTAACAGTAGAAATGGGATAAGGAGATTGAACGCAGCTGGATTGGCTGATTATGAACCTGATCTTAATGAAGATCCTGTTGATAGGTGGGATAATACTGGCGTTAGTGATGTATGCTTCCTTTCGTTTTTCTCGAATTAGTTTATATCGTTTCATACAATTGCTTATTTTTTTTAACTTGTTACCATATCGAGTAGCGATGGGCATGCCTAATACATGTGACTAAAAATATGCCTAATCCGTTAGACAATTGCCAGTTTGCCACTATCCCTTCCGTTATCTTGACTGTTAGATTTGACATGTATCTGATTCTGTTTTAGGCATGCAATTATGCATATATTGTAGGAATGTAGGCACAAAAACCATTTCCTATCTGATTATTGTTGTAAAGTTACTTATTAAAAAAATGATTAAAAATGAATGAAAACTTAAAATTAGGAAAGAAAACTTACTAATAAAACATTTGGAGCAGTTTTTGGGACAACTTTGAATAATGTTTAGAAATACTGAATTTTGGATCCTGAAGATGAAGGCTTCCTCTAAAAGAGAGTGCATAAGATAACATAAAGTTTACGAGAGTGTATATGTATAACGAGCTACAATGATACGGGTTACTCCTCACTTGGACCGTTTTATGAATTGGTTCATTTTGGCCTTTTTCTAGTTTGCAATTTCGCATAATGCCCAAAATGGGTTTAGACATGAATTAGACCACTTCTATGCTAACAAGATTTGAACACTCTGTAACATTTTTTAGGAGTAAGTGAGTGTCATGTTTCTAGATTGAAGCGGTTTATGTCCTCAATTGGTTATACATTTGACTTTTAAGGTCAATCAGTTTACTTTCAGATTATAAAAAGAAATGTGATACTAGTATGAATTTAGTGAAAATTTGTTAAATGCCATTGTACATATACAAATTACAAAATGACAAATGAGTATATTAGATCTGTAGGCAAATTGGAATAGTATTAAGCTAGAAATTTAATTTCTTTGACCTGAGAGTTCAATCTTCATTAGTTTCACTTTTAATTATTCTCTAATTAGTTTTCGGCATTTGATACTTAAAACCGATTTTCGGGTTGCTGTAGGAAGATTTTATCTACGGAGAGTATGATGGACACCATACATACAACGAAGGAGATGACAAATGTATGCAATTTTGTTTAAACCTTTTCCCATTTGTTTCCATTATTTGAGCATTTCTCTGTGCACTGATTCAGTGGACCAAATGGCCTACCGTGTTGTATATAGCCCATGTTCACAAACACTTCTAAACATATTGTTCTTTAGCTAGCCTAGTAGCCTAATGCTCCAAGTTCACATTGCAGCTACATTTTGGGGATCAATAGCAGAAGATTATGCAGCAGTCAGTCCTCCCTCTGGTTTCCAAGGTACATCCTGCTTCTGATAACCACTGGGGCATTGGTCCAGTGGGTGGGGCTTTCATTCTTGAGTCAATAGACTCAGGTTCGAATCCCATCCCTGGCACTTTGCTCCCAGATAAGTACCCACCTCCGCAGAATCTATGGGCTCACTGGAGAGACTTTGTGGATAAGAGCTCAAGAGTCCGAGAGTCTCGGCTCACTCCAGTTGGTGCCCCACTAGGCCAGGAGAGTTGCCCGGAACTATTCCTTGTGGGGTGGACAAGGGCTGGTGCCAAAGGCACCCGGGGTCAGGGTGTTCCCGCCAATCTACACCTTTTTGTGGACATCCTGCTTCTGATAACTTGTTTGTGCTTATGATAAATAGTTTGATGGTAATGCACATTGATTTCCTTTTGCATGTTCCAGGTCTAATCTCATGGTTATTTCTTCCCTCCGTGGCTCTTGGGATGTACCTCAATGTTCCGGTTAGATTTATATACTAAACTTTTCTTTTATAAAATGTTGATATAACTGCAGCAAAGGATAGGCCATGGCTTGGTAAGAATTAGAAAGTGAAGTATTCATAAGTAATCTGTTTTATAAATACATAAATAAAACTATTTAATTTCGATACAATTGAGAAGAAATGAATTGATCATGAGGTATCTCATTCATTAAGACCATACCTTCCGACATCACAGGACACATTGTTATTTTAGAGAGACTAATGGTATCATTATTATAACGAGCACTTACTTTTATTTGTATAACTGAAGGACTTTTGATGTACGGAGTATTAGTTAGGAGTGTAACAAACGTCTACATTTGCAGGGAGAGTACTTGTACATTGGTGCGGCCATATTCATTGTAATATTCTGCATAATTGAGATGGATAAACCGAGTGAGGCATACAACTTTGAGCCACAAATATATAACATGGAGAGGGGTGCTCGAGACAAATTAATATCAGACTACAACACCATGGATATTTGGGATTTCAATGAGAAATACGGGGAGCTTTGGGATTTCACCGTGACCAACGATGATATTGTAAAGAGATAGATAAGCGTGTCGTATTCAATGTCAAAACTAGATGAATTTCACCTCATGTATATGGGAATCCTTTTTTTTAAATTTGAGGTGGTCAACACGCTATATTTATCTATATACATGGCATTTTATAAAAAATACACAATATTTATATTTCTTATTGTTTACTGCTTATGATGTTCTTTTGTACTGCAACATTCATTATATTTTCAATACTTGTATGAAACATACCAGGACATTCGGTATTGATGTATATTGGACAGTTTAAGTGAGGAGAGTAGCTCGAACTTAAGCTTGAAGCGATTTGTATTTCAATGATTATTTGATTGGCTTAAACTGAATAAGAAAGAAATGATATATGACTGACAGAATAAATTTGTCACCAACATATCTTCAGTCTAAAGTTTCCATGAGATCCAAGGCTTGGAGTGATGGGATATCTAAAGTTTCCATTAGATTATCTAAATGGAAAGTGAAAACTCTTTCGGCGGGAGGTTGTTTGACTCTTTTGAAATCGGTTTTAGTATCAATTCCTACTTATTACATGTCGCTTTATAAAGCTCCGCAGGTTGTGATCAATTCTCTTGAATCGTTACGTAACAAATTCTTTATTGGGGCAGAGTTTGATGAAAAGAAATTAACTTGGGTTGCTTGGAAGAAAGTCCTTTCTTGTAAAGAAAGTGGGGGATTAGGAGTTAATAGTCTACTTGCTTTGAATCATGCTTTACTTTTTAAATGGATTTGGAGATTCAAGAATGATCCGCATGCTTTATGTGTTCGGGTAGTGAAATCTATACATGGCGCCGATGGTTTATTGTCATCATCAGTTAATCGTCCAAGGCATCTTTCTGTTTGGACACAAATAATTAAAGCTACGCATGATCTCAAGGAAAAAAGTCTGGACTTATTGTCTTTTTGCATTTGGAAATTGGCGAATGGCTGTAATACCAAGTTTTTGGAATGATTTATGGTTAGGTGATCGTCCTCTCAAGATGCGTTTCCCAAGAGTGTTTGCTTTGGAGCTAAACAAAAATATATCTGTGGCTCATAAAAAAGAGCAAGGAACGACTATGATATCCTTTCGTCGTGCTCCAAGGAGTGGTATTGAAGCCACACAATGGGAAGAGATAAAGCAAATTATAGACTCGGTGTGTTTGACGTCAATGGAAGATAGGTGGATATGGTCCGTGAATGGGTCGGGGTTATTATCTGTAGCCTCTACTCGAATCATGATAGATAAATTATTATTGAGCTCGGGTGGTGATTCTACTATATGGTGTAAACTTCTTCCCATCAAGGTTAATATAATGGTATGGAAGCTCTCGCTAGATAGGCTTCCAACTCGTTTAAACCTTTCGTCTCGCGGCATAAATATTCCTACTCTTCATTGCCCGATTTTGTGAAGATCATTTGGAATCGAGAGATTACCTCTTCTTTTCCTGTACATTTGTTAACAATGTTATTGATAGGTTTGCGAGATGGTGGGAGACTCAAATTCCTGATATATCGACATTTGAACAGTGGATGGATTGGTTTAGTACTCTTCTTTTAAATTGCAAGCAGAAAGATTATCTCCAAGCAACTTTTTTCTCTCTATAGTGGCACGTCTGGGCGTTTCGTAATGCTTGCATTTTTAGATCGACGAGACCTCGTCAAAACTTGTTTTTTAGATAACTTTGTTACTATGTCTTTCAGTTGGGTCAATGGTAGAGGTAAGTTAAATTTAAGTTGGGTCGATTGGCTTAAAACCCCATCT
Organism: Artemisia tridentata subsp. tridentata; assembly: GCA_021014915.2. Taxonomy (NCBI): domain Eukaryota; kingdom Viridiplantae; phylum Streptophyta; class Magnoliopsida; order Asterales; family Asteraceae; genus Artemisia; species Artemisia tridentata. The sequence goes on along the minus strand of CP139505.1, from coordinate 167,995,341 downwards.
CTTTGTATGTCTCCTATGTAATTTTGTTTTGTTCTAGCTCCTTGCTAGTTAATATCGCCGTTCTAAAAAAAAAAAACAACAACATTAGTCTATTGGTATGCAAGTTTTTATATTATGCTAGTCACGGGCTCATGAATCCGTTTAATGTTTTGAAAAATGTTTCATCATTAATGTACCAAGCAAAATTAGTTAGGTAATTGCGTGATTTAGCAGCGGCAAAAAGGTGATTAAGTTTCTCGATGAACAATTTATTAGCGTACATTATTATTATTGATATTAGCTCATGTACTGTAAGGCCTAGCCCTCACGGGGATGCCCTGTTATTCGTTGTTCCATGTCCGGATATTGTGTTTTTCTTGGAGATGATCTTTTGTCATGGTCAAGCTTCAGGTTACATAGTCCCAGTCTAGTGTTGAGGCGAAATACCGTGGTGTTGCTAATTTTGTTGATGAAACTATGTGAGTACGCAATCTTCTGCCCGGGTTGCATACTCCTTTATTTACCACAATTTTTGTTGACGGTGATAATGTAAGTGTTGTTTATCTTTCCATAAACCCGGTACAACATCAACGTATAAAGCGTATTGAGATAGATATTCATTTTGTTTGGGATTATGTAGCCTTTGGACAGGTTAGTTTTAATACGCTAATATATTCACCAAAGGTCTTCCTACTACAATGTTTGTTGAGCTTCGTGCTAGTTTGAATGTTCGAAGTTATCCTGCTCAAACTGCGAGGGTGTATTATCGTACATTGTTATTATTGGTATTAGCCCATGTATTATAAGAGTACACGGTAAGGAGCATTATTTCCGTCGTTTAGAACCTATAGCCCCGTCGTAGTGCACTTGCGTCGCGCCCTCGCCATCCCCATAACGTCACAATTTTTATTTTTTTTTTTTAAAATCGAAATGTATGCATTGGTCAAAAAATAAAAACCCACATTTTTTCCAATAATTACCCACTTATACAAACAACCAAACATGATTACATTTTTACTAATTTCATACATTTACACATGCACTCCAATAATCCTCCCTTTCAAAATGAGTAACCAAAATAAAGACAGGCTCGTGAACAATGTATTTCTCCATTCTTCTTCGTCCGCAAATTCTAATTCTTCACAGACTGTTACATCATCATCTGCCAATTCACACTACTATAGAAATCATCAAATAGATCGGTTGAAAGCCCTCAAAAAGAACGGTCTAAAACCACTCTAACTAAGGGTGATCTATTTGAGCAAAAGATAAATAGATCGGTTCCCGGCCGATCCTTTTATCCATACAATAAGATCAGTTTATACATAATAGCCGATCTTTTTACTCTATTTGTTATTAAAAAAAATTGGTTCTGGATTTTTCATTACAACCAAAATGCAAATATTTCAAAAATTTTCATTCAATCTTGCCGCACAACTTTTCCAGAATTTCCAATGCAAGTGACTTCAACAAAAACAACATTTAACTTTACAAATGGAAATAGCTTTAACCATTACAATGATAGTTCACATTACATCAACAGTTCAACAATTACAAAAAATAATGCTCACATAATGACAACTATTACTTGATAAATTCCAACTCCAGTTGACATTCACTTCAAAGGTTGGGCCTGTTTAAAAATTTTCAACAGATACAAGTCACATAGAATAGATGATTCCATCCTCTTATCTAACCGGACACAAATTAGCTGCGCAAACTCTATAGAAAGCGGCGGTTATGAAATCCTGCACAACAAAGCTATATCATAGTTATAATACTTCAATATATTACACAATTTATGGTTTACAAATTTATACGAGTACTATTTTAAAGTGGTAAAGAAACTAACAGCGAAGATGTCATCTCTCCCCATTTTGCAGCCTGTTAGTACAAATCTTGGGCGTGCCTCCAGACCTAGGTTAGACTAGTTCTTGGCGGGTACAAATCAAGCACTAAGTACTTCAGTTGAGCTGCTAAGAAAAGCAACACCGTTAGTCTTACCGCGGAAGAGGGGGGGGGGGTTTCCGCGGTTGGCCTCCGGTGTGAGAGTAAGTATATTATTTGAGAGATAAGGAGTAAGTGCGGACTAGGTGAAAGTGGTTGCAGTTAGTTAGAGTAATAAATGAGATGTGGGTATTTATACTACCCATATACTTACTGTAGACGCCTCGGGAATAAGCGGGCTGACACATACCTTACTGAGTAAGTAGATGTCAGAGCAGAAGTCAACTTGCGTCTTACCTTAGTTGGTAAGTGTCAGATCAAGTGGGAGACACAATCCCACAAGATCTGGCTTTCGGCGGCATGGCCGCGGCTGAGTATGAAATCTGTCCTGGTCTGGGGAGACTGGGGTATGTCCTCGTCTTGGCTTGGCAAGACTGGAATCTATAATGTATATTGATTCTGCCGCGGTACGAGTTACGAGCATGCCCGGCCCAGTATGCTAGGTCCGGGGATACTATACACGATCAAGTCCCCCCAGTCTAGTATACTTGTTTTGTTGAAGAGCAAGTGTTCTAGACTTATTTAGGCGTTACGCGGCTTTAAGAAGCCGCGCCTTGTTGGAGAATTTTTGTAGCCTCCGCGGCTGATATTGCTATGTGTCCCATGTTGCTGACTAGACATTCCACTTTTCGCGTGGTTGGTGATGACAGCCTGTCATGGGTAATCGTGACACGTTTTTCACCCACGTATTTACTGACTGATGTGACGTCTATGGCGGCCCAACCATGCGTTTTCTGCGACAATCGTGACGGTCCATCTGGGTAGATCTTTAACCGTTCAATAAATATCCGGGGATGTGGCCATTTTGTGGCCGTCCGATAGAAGTGGTAGCACGTGCGTGTTTGACTATAAATACCAAGATTTACACCACTGTTAATCTTTTTTCACACACAGTAATAAAATTTTCTTCTCTCTAAAAAAAACGAGAACACCTTCCGCCTTCGTTCCTCTTGCTTCTTTTATTCCCGGACTTTTAGGTTCTCAGGTTAGGTTTCTTTCCAATTCGTCATTTGATTATTTAGAATGGCACCTGATCATATAAGTACTGTGACTTCTACGTTATCTCAGGCGGATGTAGATAGTTTTTGTGAAAAATATAAAATTCCGGGCCATCTTCAGCCACAAGCACCCGGACCCCTAGATACTATTAGGGATGCCCCGGAAGGGAAGATAGGTGTATATACTAGGTTTTTTGAGTTAGGTAACTTTAGGATTCCCCTTTCATTGTTCTTGCTTCGTGTTTTGGAGTATTTCCAGATTCATCTATCACAATTGTCGGTTCTAGCGGCATGTAGGATTAGCCATTTTGAAATTCTTTGCTGCGTCCACGGTGGTGTCCCTACCGTCAAATTATTTAGGAAGTTCTATTATGCCGGCATTAACCATGGTTGGATGACCCTAGAGAAGAGAAAAGGTCCTAAATCTTTAGTTGTCCCCGTCTGTTACACTGTCGCGCTTGATTCGGTCAAAAACTGGAAGGACCGTTTCTTTTTTGTGAAGAAGACCATTTTTCCCCTCTCTATTCCATGGTATGAGACGGTATGAGGGTATCAATAGACCGCGAACCTCCCCCGTCTGACGAGGGTTTGGATCTGGAGCTGTTGCGGCTCCTTGACACCAATAGGGCCCCTTTCAAAAAGTATCTGGAGGTCTTTCTGAATGTCATAGGTTTAAGCCAAACCTAGGATGACGATAGTTGTCGTCCGACCTTTTTACGGCCGGATGATTCGGGTGGGTATTAGACTTGTTTTATCCCTGCTACCTCACCATTTATAACCCAACAACCTCCACCTCCTTTCTGCTAGAGTTAAACATATAAACAGTAGGTAATATCATCCAATTGCCTGCAAAGATTATTGTTAGTACCTTTTCCAATTTCATACATTTTGTAAGCCATAACAAAGATTAGATATTTAAGCATAAAAAAGTCGCACAATCGCAAAAGCCCCAAATTATTACTTTAATACACTTATTAACCAAAATCAAATCAGAAGCTAGGATAAGAAAACTAATCATTGCATATAAATGACAGGTGAACAAATAAAACTGCTAATAATAAGAACTTAACCTTCTACCATATATAATAGTGGTTTAGTGGTGACTGTGTGGGTTTGTTGGTGATGTGAGCGGCGGAGATGGTGGTTATAGCGGTGGTTACATCGGGTGACAATGGTGAGGAGGGCTACGACCGGGGTTAGGTTGTGGTGGAGAGGCGGTGTTGTGCATTATAGAAGAACAAGAAGGGAGAGTTAGGTAGGTAAGGTTTGGTATGTTTTTTTTATGTGTGATGATAATGAGCGGGCTATGAAAAGTCAAAAGGAAGAAAGGGAGGGATAAATCCCGCTTAACTTATTAACTTATTGAGAACGTCTTTTTGCTAAATAGCCGATCTTTTTGTGTTTATTTGTCAAATACATCACTGTTTTGCTCCAAAATAAGTTTTGGTTTTTAAGGCCCGCCCATTTTTACTAAATAGATCGGGTTTTAGGAAAAGTGATATTTTTAAAGTGATTTTTAAAGTGATCTAAATGGCCTTTTGTGTAGTTGTGTAGTAGTGTCAGTTTCTTCACAAGAAATACCATTACCCACCTTTGCACTAGGGGTGCAAACGAGCCGAGCCGAGCCCGAGCTTGACTATAACCGAGCTGGCTCGACAGTTTTTTTAACGAGCTCGAGCTCGAGCTCGGCTCGATCCGAGCCTTTATTTTTGAGCTCGAGCTCGGCTCGTAAGCTTTTCACAAAGCTCGGCTCGCTTAAACGAGCCTGATCGAGCTCGCTATATCTGCTTCACAAGATGGATAAAACATCAAACAGAATAGAACAAAAAACAATAAAACATCAACATCACAAATAAAGAGAGGCCATTCAATCCAGAATAGAACAAAAAACAATATTATATTTTAACTCAACACGAAGCTAAAGCAATTTAACCGTGAGAAATAATTTGGCCCAATCCCTCATCCCCAATCACAACCTACGTTTGTTTGGTTTACAAGATGGATAAAACATCAAACACGACGGCTAGTCACAGCAAACAATCTTCCATGGGATTCGGTACGTTGCTACTAGATTAACTTAATCCTATTCGAACGATTCAGTGATTCGAACTCATATGAGATTCGAAGCCAAAACGAGACTGAGATCATTTTTTGTTCTTTTGTTTGAGTCTTGATGTTAGTTGGATGATGTGGGTGCTTGGTGGCTGAGTGAAAGGAAGAGGAGGGGGCGGAGGTTATGGTGGGGTTGTATCATGTGTGATTAGGGTTAAAGTATTGTACGTATATATACCCAAATATTTAGGGCAATTTGGATGTTGGATCGGGCCTTATGGGTTCATGGACTACACTAGGTATAACTTTATAACTTATATGGGCTGCTATATGTAAGGCTCGATAAGGCTCGACGAGCCTACTCGAGCTCGATAAGCGAAGCTCGAGCTCGGGCTCGATAAGTAAACGAGTTAATTTTCAGGCTCGAGCTCGACAAGGCTCGGCTCGTTTCGAGCTTTTTATCGAGCCGAGCTCGAGTAGCTCGCGAGTAGCTCGGCTCGTTTGCACCCCTACTTTGCACAATATGCTTCTCAACAACCATATTTCCCACAACCCACTTTCCCAAAACAAAATTTCCAAATGAACCATGCTTTAAGCCATATAACATGGTTCAAAATCGTTGTTCCTGGAAGACGAGTATGGATGGTTGATTATGTTGAAGACCCCAACAAGCTATTTCGAAATGATCCAAAACCATTTCCTACCGACAAGTCAAGGCTATCCAAGAGTCAAAAAATAGACCCCACAATAGCAATGGGATCCTCGTCAAGTATAGAAGCTTTCAAGGAGGTGGTACAAGATAAAATGTGACAAGATCGTTTGAAGAAAGATGACTTCCTCACGACCGAAAAAAATGAGGTTTCTTGCTACTAGCACGGAGGTGTTGTGTCGGAGGAAGATGTGGCTTTGATCGACAAAGTGAAAGAAGAGATCCGAGCAAAATATCAAAATTAGTTTAGATTGTTACTATGTATTTGTCGTATCGTATTTTACTTTTGATGTAATTAATTAATAATAATGTATTTGTATTTTAGTTTAATAAAATATGTTAAGTTTGCAAAAAATGTAAAAGAAAATAAAAATTGTGATCCAGCGCCTATAACATGTTATAATTGTGGAGGGTATTTTTAAAGATTTGTGTTATAAAAATTATGACCCACGTCTATTACAAGTTAAAAGGTGACTTGACGACGCTTATAACGTATCCTATGCCTCTGTCCACCTAGCACTGCCTAGCCCATTCTCTAGTTAGATTAGTATTGAAGCTATGGGTTTTCTATATAATGTACTTTTTTAATCTAGTTAGATTAGTATTGAAGCTATGAGTTTTCTATATAATGTATTTTTTTAATGAAGAACACAAGGTAATTTACATAATCCGATACAATGTATATACTGTTACTCTAGAAAGAATTATTTTGTATCTTTAATTAACGAGGAAATTCGCTGGCAATTGAATAATGTGGAAATAAAAGAGGGATGCTAATATTAACGAGGGTATTAATAAATTTAAGACTTGCTGTATGTAGTAAATGCTTTATAGTGGTTTTGATTAGATTAGTTGGGTACCCGCACGTTGTAGCGGCGGGTACCCTGTGATTAGGGGTGTTATCGGGTCGGGTTATCGGGTTAGTCGGGTCGGGTTGAGTCGGGTTTGGATTTTTTTAAAACTCACCCGACACCCGACCCGATAAGGAATCGGGTTATCGGGTTCGGGTGGTAGTCGGGTCGGGTTATGTCGGGTCGGGTGATTCGGGTTATCGGGTGACCCGATAGTAAATGTCATATTTCCCATATTCTGTTACGGCCAAATCCATGTGGCAACTTCTTTTTAATATTTGTTCACGTAGTTCATTTGTTGGTTTATACCGTCATTAAGATCCAAATATATACTTTCAAGAAACATGTGGATTAAGATCATAAAATACCTGTGGAAAGCAAATGGGAATTCCGGCTCTCACTGCTGCAGGTGGCTTGGAGTTTGCCTAACAAACATACATATTTTTAAATATCATTAACTTTTGATGACTGTTGTCAGTTTACAGTTTACAATTGTGTAAGTTAAAATAAGTTGTCACCTTGCTACTGCGGAACAACAATTCTTCACCACGTTCGTTTTTCCAAGAAAGAACTTAATTTATGGCGAAAATTGGTAAAATGACAGTGGAATTTATTTTTTCTTCCAGTCTGCTAATGCATTGCTACTTTGCTAGTATTCTACATCCATTTGCTCACAAAAAAGTAACTTACATCCACAACAGAAATATTGGAATTTATAAAAAGCAAATTATCTGTGTCCTTGGATACATTCCAAACAAACAGTATCATCAATTCATCCTTTCATAAGCAGTAAACTTTTTAAAAAGTAATAATTAAAAAAGTAATCAAGGATTGTCGGGTTTTATCGGGTTGACCCGATAACCCGATAATATTTTTTATTTAACCCGAACCCGACCCGATAACACTATCGGGTTATCGGGTTCGGGTTAAAACAACCCGACTAGATTTTTTGACCCGATTAGACCCGACCCGATTAGACCCGACCCGTTCGGGTTCGGGTTCGGGTTGACCCGACCCGAATGACACCCCTACCTGTGATTGAAGTTTGTGACGAATAATGTTTTTCTATTAGCATTTATTTACGGTGACAATTACTTTACATATGACAAAAAGAAAAAAATTGCAGGCATGGTAAAGTATTGAAGATCTGATGTAGATGATGATATAGGCCACTTCCAATTCTTTTTTCTTTTCTAATTTTGAAAGCTCGAACATATAAAATCATGTATTGTAGAGGTAGTTTTGTTAATTTTGTGGCCTAAGAACTCGATCTCTAGATATATAAATATGTTACTTTTTGTGTTTAGTATGTTTATACCATATGTAAAAAAAAAAGTTGTAATTCGTATTTCTTAAAAATTATTCATGTAATGTCTTACAAACTTTAGGAAGAGTGTTTTGAAGCTTGATATGTTTGTACATTGTGTTTTATTAATTATAGCTTTTATCAAATGGGTGTTTTAAATATGACATTAATTACAAATGTTGACTGGTCAATATGCGTAGGTGTTTGTGCATAAATTAATTGTGCATATAGCTTAAGAAGTTGCATTTGCTTAAAATCTTTATATGAAAGTCTTAAAAAATTAGAAGAGAGAGGGTGCTAAATGCTTTATAAGTAGTTTAGATACTTCAATTATATATTTTATGTTATTAACTTTTGAGAAAATAATAAAAAAGTTGATTGTTTTATTAACTTTAGATTAGATTACTTCAAAGAGTTGATCAGAATAGTCATCTCCATGTAGAACTTGAAACCATTTTCCATTTGCTTTATAAAGTTCAATGTCAAGAGTCCAACAAAGCGTTGATCATTGATCAACCCGCAGCAAGAAAATTGCCAAAGTTTTGTTTGTTGAGGGTTTTACGCTCTATTCTCAAGTCTAAAACGGAAAGAAGAGAAATGGAGAGAGAAAAAAAAAGGGGGGGAAATCGATTTTTAGTTTGGTGTTTTCAAGTTGGATAAAAAAGAGAATATATGGAACTAAAATAAGGCTAAACTTTCATTTCTTTCCGAATCATCTCAATTTGAGAAGAAGATTAAGATGAGGAATTTAGCATAATTTTCTTCTCTCTTCTCTTATCTTTAAAAAAATCTCAGAAACATGATTATTTTTCAATTTCTTCTTCAATTCTCTTCTGTTCTTTGCAAATAGAAACTCGAGAAATAACGTATCTAAGTCTTTTGGTTTAAAGAACATTTCAATCTTTCATTTAATGGTTCATAATGAATAAAAGTTAATGTTGGTGCAAATGATGGCTAAGATTTCTTTTATATCTTGAATTAAAAGATTTACATATCAAAAGTTTTCCAGCATACCAAAAGATCAATCATAGTCACCCATCTTTTATATTATAACAAGGGGATATCTTGGCTATAATTAAAATAGTCAATCGGCTACACAAGAAAAGATTTAGAAACCTACAAAAATAACTAAGGGGCCCACAAATTATAGCACAAAACTGTAGGGAGTTGGCTACACAAAATTGTAGCTAATATATTCCCTAATAACAAACTCACATTCACATTATTTTTTTTCAAAAATTAATATCTTTTAAATAGTTAATTGTTAATTGAAAAAAATTACACCCTCGCGATAAGCATTTAATTATCTTTCTATAAACGGGCACTTTAATATACTTTCGTCAAACTTTTTTTGTCACTATTTCACTTTTTTGTTTCATTGTTGAAACTTGCATAAAAAATCACATGTTATTCAACACTAATTTTAATATTCGAATATTTATACATGTAGTTAAATGAACATAAATTTTTCTATAAAATTCTAGACCTTTTAGATTTTTTTTTTTTAATTCTGAAAACTAGACATTCATAGCTATTCAACAATATATAACACATTATATTTCGAATTGTAGATTAGTTCAGTTAATTCGTCAAATTTGTATAAAACACATAAAATCACATGTTATTTTTACCATACATGAACTTAATCACATATGATTTTTACCACATTACATGTGATTATAGAAGTTTCATAAACGAACTGCTATAATCTATAATTCAAATACAGTGTATGTTATATGGTTGAAAAGTCGTGAATATATGTTTTCCATTACAAAAAACAAGGAAAGTCTTTGATTTATACACAAATACTTATGTCAATTTTAGTATGGTTCTTTAGTGTTCGAACTACCATATTAGTGTTAAATCACATGTGATATGTCATGCGAATTTTAGCATTGAAAGAAAAACGTAAAAAGAAATAAAATAAAATAACGCGTCGAAAGTATATGAAAGTGCCAATCTATTGAAAAATTAGAAAATGCTCGGCGACGATGGTATAAGTTGTTCTGCCTAATGATTAACGGGGTTCATGAGATATTAAAATTATAAAATTTGGACATAAATGCATATTCTCAATAGAAAAATGAGTGACTGAGATTTGTCCCTTGATATGCAGAAATCTTTTTGTATGTAAATGATCTCTTGTCTTATGTTTTAATGATGATAAGTTGTCACACCCCCAAATTTGGATTGCAGCGGAGTGGAATTCCGAGGGCATGATGTTCTTGGATAACAAAGTACAAGGAAATAAAGAATGACCTCTAAGTGAGTCATTTTAAAAATAAGCGTTTGAATTAAACATAAACGTTTACAAAAACATTAAGTTCAGAGTTCACCATCAAATGTAAGATTTTAATACATAACCAAACGCTAAGTAATGCAAAGAAATCTTCATCATGATGTGCGGTCCAAAACGTGACTCTAGTATGCTCCATACATAAAGTGATTATTACCGTCTAGTTACCTGAGAATACACGCTAAAAAGTCAACATAATTGTGGTGAGTTCATAGGTTTAAGTAAACAAGTAAGGTGCGGACCACAAGATTTCAGAAGCATGACAATCACAACAAATATAACGTCATAGCCCAAAATAATATATAGTGCCCTAAGCTCATAACCCCGAAGCTCAACGAAATGGTATGCAATCAAGCATAATAATAATCAATGCCCCAACTAAGTGTTTGCCAGACACTCGAAAATAATCCGAATGATATGTGTCTGATGCGTGGTTTTGCAACCTTACAACAGGTTTTACCTCTCGAGGGATCTCAAGAGGCTTACAACCCCACCAGGCAGTGTACCTGACCGATGTTGTATAGTGTAGTGGTAAGTACGGGGGATTGATCGTTCTCCACAGGGAATAGTGTTCGTTAGGTAAGAAAAACTACTCTAATAGGTCTAAGGGTGAGAGAAGATTCTTTTTTATGTTTTTATAATTTTATGAAAGCAAGTAAAATCTCGGGTTTGAAAGAGTGGGCGGAATTAGTTGCTAGTCAACTAACCCAAGTTACTACGAATGCAAATAAAATAAAATAACAGAAAATGAAAAGGTGGTAAAACTTATGTGGAGAGAAATGTGTTTACTTAGATTTCCTTACTCCCTAACTATCTTTTACCGGTTGATTAGTGTGTATTAATTGCGTGGATGACGGGTGTATTCCTTAATACCAATCGTGGGGTGGCGTACGTACTTCCCCAACTCTACAAGCTCCTACTTCACTCCTATGTCGAGCCGGCTAGGAAGCTCCTAACATGGGATCACTAGAATTCGCTTGTGCATTAAATACAACCATAAAAACCTTAGTACGCATTGGTTCATGTTTCTTAAGACGTTCAAGCAAGTTACCGAATAGGAAGTTAGCCAGTTTTCTTAAGCTTAACATAGATGAACAATCATCCAATACAACTAATAACACACTAATAACCAATAATCAATAGCTAGGTTTCATTATATCTAAGCAAACACAAGATAGATCTAGCCTAGCATGTTAAACAAAAGACAAGAACAAGATAGAATCAAACAACACATAGACATATTGAATGATTAATTGATAACTTATCTTCAATGTAACATGGAAGATCTCAAGGCAAAAAGCCTTGAAAAAGCTGCTAAAATCGTCTTAGGGTTTTCACACACAAAGTTCCCCAATAAGTTCCACACCAATGACAAAAAATTGCAAAACTATATATAGACTTTCAGATCTGACGGCGTCACGTTATGGAGTGTGACGCCGTCACCCTCGCCGCTTTTAGGGTTCCCGGATGGCCTTCTTGACGCCGTCCCTCTTTAGCTCTCCAAAATCCGTTCTGGCTTATCAAGGCTTGACGCCGTCAGAATTAGGCGTGACGCCGTCCCTCTTTAAATTAAGCCGTGACGACCTTGATTACTCTAAAGGGTGACGCCGTCAGAATTCCCATGCAAATTTCTCTGGCTTATCATGAGTAATTTTCACATCCACCTTTTTCTTGCCAAGCCATGACGCCGTCCAGGGCAATCCCTGACGCCGTCAAAGGTAACTTTTAGCCGATTTTGAGACTTTGTCGTTTTCTTCACTTTTATGCTCCAAAAACGTCCAAAATGCTTCCTTTTCCAGATTTCTTCTCAAAAGTACCTAAAATGACAAAAGGAACGATTTAGGGCAATATTTGATCAAATAAATACGATTTAGGGCTTAAATGACCCCCTAAAAGCGGTACACTTTTCGCTTCATCAAATACCCTTACATTTGAGATTTGCTTGTCCTCAAGCAAATGCGCTTTTATTCTAATCAAAATACAAGTTAGGGGTCATTTAACACTAATATAAAAGTAATTACAACAAATAATCGTTCCACTTTAATCATAATAAGCACGGAGATTACATATTAGCACCTCACAAGTAGTGTTTAGATACTCACATCTCTCAAGTGTCATCAAAATAAATCTCATAAATGAAAACGGATAATATCTCTCACTACCTGTCATAGCAAATAGATTACCATAGGCTTGGGAAAGGATCAAAAACCTCCTCCACTAGGCGTAAGCACCTAAGATAAACTATCAAAGAGGGCTTTTAAATGGGTTATAACGTTAGGTGTAGGGAAAAGGAAAACACGGTTTTGTTGGATAAAGGATATTTTACTGGTGGCGAGTTAAAGATCTTGATTAATTACATGTACTATACAATGTTGCTAAGCCAAGACTCGACTCAATCTTAAGCTAAAAACAAAATAACAAAAACATAAAACAAACATAAAATGAAACGGGATGGTAGTCCGTATGTTTTTTCTATTTTTTTCTTTTTCTCATTTTTTTGTATTTTTCTTGATTTTTCGATTTTTTTTTTTTTTTTTTTTTTTTTTTTTTTTTGTGTGCATACACTTTTGCCCTACCATCCAAAATAATACATCATAGGGGCATTGCATTCCCCTTACACTTGAACTTTTACATAACTTTACAAATAACTATTCTAATGACTCGAATTAAGAAAATTGAAAAACTTGGAGTACTTTTTAAAATATTTAGCACATATGGGGGTAATAAATGATGTTCTTCCCCATTACTCCATTACACTAGTACTTTACCCATGAGTCCCAATGGTCCCAAAACAATATGTACAAGGATATGACTCGACTTAGCAACCATGTAATCAACTAGATAATTAACTTGGGTTTAAACAAATATTGTAACAATAATGCACTAAAAATGAGTGCATACAAGGTAGGCTAAGGCGATTTGGGTGTACATTTAAGTGGGGTGTAAACAAATTCTTACTTTAAGTAAAATGCTTAAAGTTAGAAACGAAAAGATAGGCTCTGAGGGGTGTACTAGGGGTATCGTGTACTAAAAATGAGTACAACGCAAAGGGTGTGGGAGAATTACTTGACCAATGTAGCCAACGTAATTATAACAAAAACACAGGTGTAAAACAATGGGTTAATCCTAATGCCTCTTATCATGTAGTAAATCTAACTACACGAATGTAGTCTCACTTGTGGCCTCGAAATGGTCCTAACGCAAGTTCTAGAATCTAAGTGCTACCGGTACACACATCATGGCATAAATGCTTTTCCTACCAATTCTAGGGGCGAACCTCACATATTTGGGGGGGGGGGGAAATTTTTTAGTGGTACGGTTTTTGTGCTAGTCATATAACTCCTATCCATGAGACGCTTATTAGAACTAAAGTTTCACTCCTAAATGTTGTAAAAAAATTTAAATTTGGCACTAAAATTACCCTAATAGGTATTTATCTCAGTTTTATTACACATTTACTATTAAACAAACAAAAATCAAGCGTAATAGCATTCTCTAATCGTACTTTTACCCCCCCTTACACTTAAGATGAACATTGTCCCCAATGTTCAAATAACAAATGTAAAAGTAAAAAAAGTAAAAGAATGAAATCAAATACTCCCCTGATTCGCTCGGTGGATAAAGAAATAACATGGTTAGATCTTCTTCCAAAGTAATGTTGAAGCTCCAAGACTAATGCATCGTCAAAAGCTTGATTCCACAAACATCTCCTTGTCCAAAATAACCTGTTAATCCTGAGAAAACAAACAAGAAAAACCAAAGCATCAAACCGAACAAAGACAACTCACAACTAGGTGTAATTCCAGACTTAGAAATAAAACAATTAAAGATATAATGCTTGCGGAATGAATGTTTTGCAGATTCCTGGAGTTTATAAGTTAGAGTTTTAATAAAAACTTTTTATGATTCCGGTAGAAAAACAAAACTTTCAAAAATTTCAGAAAATTAAAATATGACGCCGTCATGTTGTAAGGCCTGACGCCGTCAGAAATGATCTGACAGAATTCTCATGTTAAGTTTCCGGAAAATTTCTGGAAAAAACCTATACCTTACTTCCTGGAATTCCTGCAAAACTTCATTATGACTCGATACAAGCATTTGACTCAAACAAATACTAATATGCATGCTTATATCTCATTGTTATCGTTCATGTTCAATCTTGTTCTTTAAAACAGATTTAAATTTCCCTTACACTTATCTTTTGCAAAATACCTTTATATGTAGTTAAGACGAAGTTAAAAACAAAATAAAGCATTTTCACAATTTATATTTGAGACATGAACAGTAAACAAAAAGAATAAGAAATGCATACGGAAACAAATAAAATTAAATAAACAAACAATCAAACAAATAAAGAAAATAAAGCTTGGGTTGCCTCCCAATAAGCGCTTGTTTTTGTTCGAGTCACGAGCCTGACTCTACCCTTATTTAACAAAAATAGGGGAGGTTTTCCCTACACTTAGGATTAAGTGCGGGTGAAAGTAGCGATACACACCCTTAGGGTGTGAATATGCCACGTGAGGTGAAGGGGGTGAGTGAATGGCTTCCTTCATCCTAAAACTACCCGGATAATTTTGGTTGATGGGTGGGTCGGTTCCTCTTTTTTCTCCTAGATGTAAATCTAAGGATGAAAAGTTCTGTAAAGGTTGAGGTTCCAATTCATCAACACTAGGAAATTCCCTAGAACTATGAGTAAGGTCATCACTAAAAGTGTGCAAACCTATATCCTCTAGTTGTGCTTGGTCCAAGGGTTCTACCTCCATCGGGATTCCTAAAGTCTCTTCTACTTCTTCCGGGTAAGTCACGGGCGGTGTGGGTGCCTCAAATGATGGTTGAGTATTTTGTGGGCTTATGGTGTTTACCTCATCATTCCACGTGTCAAGATCACCTATATCCTCGTCAATTATTTTCTTAGGTAGTGATAATAACAAACCTAGTGCTTCATCCAACTTATAGTTTATTGATACGGCTCTATCCACAATTCCTTGGCAAACTAGGTCGCTTTTCCTATTAGCCTCACTAAAACAAGATCCTAAACATGGAGGTTGTTCATAAGAATCTATCCTAGGTGAAGGCTCATATGATTCATAAGTGTCTCTAAATGAGGTATTTTGAACTTCTTGGTGTTCTAGCCACTCAACCATATCTTGCAATCTTAGAAATCTAAGTGAAAAGTCCATTTGAAGCAAATTACAAACAAAATCACAAAGAAAAGATAGACTACGAGAAAGCTACAAAATAAAAAGAAAAAAATCTCACTTGATAGGAATCTTGTGAGTAGACCTAATAAAAATAAAATTTCAACCTAAGCAATAACTACTCCCCGGCAGCGGCGCCAAAAACTTGATGCGTGGTTTTGCAACCTTACAACAGGTTTTACCTCTCGAGGGATCTCAAGAGGCTTACAACCCCACCAGGCAGTGTACCTGACCGATGTAGTATAGTGTAGTGGTAAGTACGGGGGATTGATCGTTCTCCACAGGGAATAGTGTTCGTTAGGTATGAAAAACTACTCTAATAGGTCTAAGGGTGAGAGAAGATTCTTTTTTATGTTTTTATAATTTTATGAAAGCAAGTAAAATCTCGGGTTTGAAAGAGTGGGCGGAATTAGTTGCTAGTCAACTAACCCAAGTTACTACGAATGCAAATAAAATAAAATAACAGAAAATGAAAAGGTGGTAAAACTTATGTGGAGAGAAATGTGTTTACTTAGATTTCCTTACTCCCTAACTATCTTTTACCGGTTGATTAGTGTGTATTAATTGCGTGGATGACGGGTGTATTCCTTAATACCAATCGTGGGGTGGCGTACGTACTTCCCCAACTCTATAAGCTCCTACTTCACTCCTATGTCGAGCCGGCTAGGAAGCTCCTAACATGGGATCACTAGAATTCGCTTGTGCATTAAATACAACCATAAAAACCTTAGTACGCATTGGTTCATGTTTCTTAAGACGTTCAAGCAAGTTACCGAATAGGAAGTTAGCCAGTTTTCTTAAGCTTAACATAGATGAACAATCATCCAATACAACTAATAACACACTAATAACCAATAATCAATAGCTAGGTTTCATTAGATCTAAGCAAACACAAGATAGATCTAGCCTAGCATGTTAAACAAAAGACAAGAACAAGATAGAATCAAACAACACATAGACATATTGAATGATTAATTGATAACTTATCTTCAATGTAACATGGAAGATCTCAAGGCAAAAAGCCTTGAAAAAGCTGCTAAAATCGTCTTAGGGTTTTCACACACAAAGTTCCCCAATAAGTTCCACACCAATGACAAAAAATTGCAAAACTATATATAGACTTTCAGATCTGACGGCGTCACGTTATGGAGTGTGACGCCGTCACCTCGCCGCTTTTAGGGTTCCCGGATGGCCTTCTTGACGCCGTCCCTCTTTAGCTCTCCAAAATCCGTTCTGGCTTATCAAGGCTTGACGCCGTCAGAATTAGGCGTGACGCCGTCCCTCTTTAAATTAAGCCGTGACGACCTTGATTACTCCAAAGGGTGACGCCGTCAGAATTCCCATGCAAATTTCTCTGGCTTATCATGAGTAATTTTCACATCCACCTTTTTCTTGCCAAGCCATGACGCTGTCCAGGGCAATCCCTGACGCCGTCAAAGGTAACTTTTAGCCGATTTTGAGACTTTGTCGTTTTCTTCACTTTTATGCTCCAAAAACGTCCAAAATGCTTCCTTTTCCAGATTTCTTCTCAAAAGTACCTAAAATGACAAAAGGAACGATTTAGGGCAATATTTGATCAAATAAATACGATTTAGGGCTTAAATGACCCCCTAAAAGCGGTACACTTCTCGCTTCATCAGTGTCCGTTTGACAGGTTGGCGCGACCAACTCGGATGGGGGTGTTAACCCAAATAGATCTATTCATAGCATCTGCGCTTACAAGTAATTAACGGTTCATGATTCATGAGGAATTTAGTGGTGTAACGGTAACTTAGGCAATGTAACAGTTTTAGTACTTGTGTTCGAAAAATAAGCAATGTATTCCCACCCCGAGGGTTTTGAAATAGTATACAAACAATTTTTAAAAAAAAAGGGGCTATGAAACTAACCTTAGTGATCAAATCTCGATTAGTAATATAGTAAGTCGTGAATAGTGGTCCGGTAACTCTAACCGCAACCTAAATAAGTACCATGTTTTAGGTTCGAAAACAGGGTCGTGCATGTAAGTCCATATGCTATTGTATCAATCGTACATGTTTGTTGTGAAGTTTAACGTCAAAAATATAGTTGTGACAACTTGTTCAATTATTTGGTATAAAATACTTTATATATAATGTGTAACTAGTTTGTCTCGAAATTTTAGGTTTGGTCATCTTACTAATAAGTATTTTAGAAAAATCATTGACACGCTTTAACAACATTCTATGATAGTCATCTAAGTGATTTTTGAGAAAAATAAAGTTTTACGTCAAAAATACACTTTGTTAAACTTCTGAAAATGATCAAGTAACCTAGTAAAGCTAGTCGTAAAACAGTGGTTATTAAGTGTTATCGACCCAACTCAGTGGATTTAGGAAGTACGTAGCAATGTCTACAAAGGCTAACACTGTACCTCAGCCCATTCGGATCCCAATCCCACATTTATATGGCCTTCCAATTGGGTGATCAGGCCATTTTTTAGTGTTTCTGGACAGCATTCGGGAAAGTTTGGGAGGTCATAAGTTATTCGTTATAAATCCGTTTGACAAACGGTTCGACTTTTCGGAAACTATCTATGAGAAAAACGGGCTTAAACATAGTCACATGGGAAAACAGTTTCAACACTTGGAAAATTTCAAAGTTTGAGCTGTTAGTTTTAGTTAGATTTCGTCGTATTTCAAATCGACGTATCTTGGTCGTCTTAGCTCCGTTTCTTAATTTCTTTATATCCCTGGTTTCGTATTTAAGAGTACTAACTGATTTTTAGTGCCTAGGAATATTTAGTTAGCTTCTAATGTCCATTTTTACCTTTTGAAAAACCCTTAACAGCATACAATTTTTCAGAAAATTAATTCTAGACACCTAACTTGAAAATAGCGTAATTTCTTCATTATATATCCGTTTTAATTCATTCAAGCGACCACGTTTTCATAATAGAGTCTATTTTCTATATTTTTACTCAAATAGTACATCCAACTTACTATTTTTCCAGGTTTTACAAATTAGGGCAGCCTCATATAAAAATGTTTCAAAAATGTATTTTCTAGTTTCCAAATTATACCAAACCACTTTCAATCACTACAAAACCATTCTAACTCTACCACAGACTTGCCAAGAGTGTCATGTAGCTTAAGTATTCATAAAAATGAGAGTTTATAACATAATAGCTAGTTGTAACTTAATATGTTTAAGAAAATCACAAACATGTACCCAAGTGATTCAACACATATGTAACCATGCAAATTTCATACTAGAAAATGAAATAACTCATAAGTAAGTAGTGTAAGGTTATAAAATCAACTTGGTGACTTACTTGAGGTGATTAGTATGATGAAGAGATGAAAAACTCAAACTTTACCCAAAACCAAATCTCCTAACCCCTTTGCAACACAAATGAGCTCTAATAGATACTTGAACTTGCAAAAACAAATCTTTCTTTCTTTTTTTCTTCCTGGTGGTTCGAATGGTGAAGTGTGGAGAGTAGTATTTGTGTTTTTGGTTAGTAGAAATTGAAGTGTGATAGTTTCTTTATATAGAGAAATCAAAATATGGTCATATTAAATTCTTAGGCTAGTAAAAAAAAGTATGTTGGCTACTTGTCTGTTTGTTGGCCGAATATCATAGGGAAAAAGGGGACAAAATCTTTGGTCAAGCACACATTTAGTATGGTCTTGGTCCTATGTTTGAAGTATAGGTTATTGTTACTAGGGGGGAGGGGCGGCAATGGTAAAAAAAAGAGAATTTTTTGTTTAGTTTTTATATTTATATAAAATGTATTTATTGAGTGTATTGGGTATTTAAAATAAGTATTTGTTAATAGTTTTTGCGGTTAAAGTTAGCACTCTGTTCCCGAGTTTTGAAATAGAAGAAAAAAAGAGAAGTGACAAAAAAGGGCAGAAGAGAAGAAGAGAGAAATGAAATTTAATTTTTTAGATCGTGTTCCCGAGCTAGAAAGAAAAGAAAAGAAGAAGAAGAAGAAAAATTATGATTTTACAAGTATACCCTTTATTTTATATAAAATTATGTTATATTTTAGGGCATTTAAGTCATTTATATTAATTAAAAGTTTCCTTATTTACTTTCTCTCCAAATCATCCCACTTTTGGGAAGAAGATTTTGGAGAGAAAATTAACCAAATTTTCTCTCCATCTCTTTTCTCTTCTCGCCTGAAAAAACCCGGGAACATGAATTTATTTTGATTTCTTCCCACTTCTTTTCTCTTCTTTCAAAAAATAAAACTCGGGAACGCAGCGTAAATACGTATAATTAAGTGGGCTTAGTAAAAGAATTATAAAGGCGTAAAAGAATAATTTTTTTGTACTTTTGTAGTAATTTAGGGAATGTAAGAATGTATTAAAAATAATTGTTGGGTGTGTTGGGTACATTGTTCATTTAAATTGCGAAAAACTTTTATTAAATTAATACTAGCGAGTAAATAAAGATACAATTGCCCTAGCAATTAAATTATAAACTGGAGTAGTAGCAATATAATGTAATGTCATATACTAAATATAGTCTAAAGTCATAGTGCAGAAAGAGGGTTATTCCTAGTTTTACGTTTATTTAACTAAAAAGTTATACGTAAATTGTTCTCAGATAAGCGTCAAAATAAATAGTTTGAGTTTAATAATTAGTATTGACTTATAAAATGGCGGGTTGTCATATAAGTATATATTAGGAGACACTTAAAATCGTTAGGGATGGACCAAAAACAAAAGTGCACGTGTCTATACCTAGCATGCTGGCCTCATGCATTGGCGCACCAAGACCAGCGCTCCATGTACTGTTACCCGTGCGCTCGGTTTTCAAAAGTCGAGTTTTCTTTTAGCTGACTGAGTTTGATCTTTCAATACATGTTCGGACATGGTATTTAAGATGTTTTATAATATCACAACTAGATCGGACTTAGAGATATTACCAAAATACCATGACTCATTTTACAAAACGACAACTCAAAACCTTTTTATTAAACCAACTCAAAGCCCATTAGCCAAATCTAAATTTTTTATCAGACAAGGAGATTTATGTTTTCGTAAAACCGTCAAAAGATAACATACAAATGGCTATAATCTTTATGCTTGACTTAGCTAATCACGTAACGGGTTTACTCCCTTATTGATCAAACAAGTTAAGGTTACTTTGCGTAAATGCAATTTTCTCTTATAGGTTAATGCTTTACTAAGCATGCAAGGCACTTAATTTTGTTGCATCAAGATGATTAGTTAACACGAGTAATTGCGGCATTTGGTTTTTGAATTTAAAATTTGAAATTTGAAATAAATCTTCTTTGCATGCTTGCCTTGTTCAACACTCAAAACCTTTTGCATTCCTCCCTTTCTCATGCCATGTTCAACACACACTCCTTCCTCTATTCCTTGTTCCCCAATCCATGAACATAAACTCCCTTAATCATGCTTTGCTCCTTAGTCAATAGCTTTTATTTCACTCACTTTGCTCCCCACTCCAAATAGTTTCCCTCTCATTCATTCTACTACAACTAGAATTTAAATTTCAAATTGGGAATCTTCTTTGCATCCTTTACCTATGCCTTGGTCTCCACTTGATTGACAAACTTCCTAACATCCTTTACCCGTATTTTACCCATGCCTTGAGCCTATGATTTAGGTTTTTGTACTATGTCCTTTATTTTGTCAATTTTGTTGTATGTACGCACCTTGTGGTGTTTTTTTCTTTTCCTTGGCCCCTTTCTCTTTAACTGCTTGTTAAGAAGTTAGGATGCCATTTAATGTATATTTTGTTTTCTAATTTGGTTCCCGTAATAAATGTTGTCATATTAGAAAAAATATAATCTTATTTATTACAGTAAAAAATGATCGATAAGACTTTATCTTTTGCTCATTTTTTTCATACTGTCGTCATACGTATGGCTCTATCATATATGAAACGCACAATTTTATTTAGGGAAAAATCTCAAAAGGGTCCGGTCGCGCAAGTGCACATTAACTTTTACCACCTAACTTTCAAAAGTCCAAAACAGATAAGGGGGACTGGGCGACTGTACAACCAAACCGTAATTTGACAAGTGTACCATTTTAATATTGAGTTAACTACATTTTTGGTCCTTGGGTTTGCCAGGTATTTCACTTTCAGTCCAATTTTTAAAAAGTTTCGAGTTTTGTCCAAAATGAAACTATCAATACAGGTTTGGTCCAAATTTACTAACAATGTCAGTTTGACTTTTGTTGACTGTTAAATACATTGTGTCTTTTTATCATATACACCAGCCGCTAACAATTCTATACTATTTTTTCACTATCTCTTTATCTACCACCACACAAACATAACTTTATCTTCATCTTCAATCTTCATATTCATTTTCAATTAACACACTAAAGAAACATAAAAAATAAAACATCAACACCAACATAAATCACTTCAATATATACGAAACATAATCACAAACATATTTCACACAAAAACACATATCAACACCAACCCCAATCTTCACCCCCACTTCCGGTTACTCCCCGTGACCGACTTGAATTAAAATAATGAAAATTTAAAACTTTTTCGAGGAAATGCTTTAACTATAACGAACTTCCTGTTACTCTTTTATAAAATGATAAAAATCTATTACAATCTAGCCCTTGAAAGTATTTTTAAATGAAACTAGACTCAATTACCTTTAAAACAACGGGTGACACGACCTCTAACGAGCCACAGATGATTTTATACGAAATAAACAAAATGACCAAAAACTGGAGCATATGGCATTATGATTCTGGGCATACAGCCATATGGTCTACTTAGAAAATATGTGAAAACCCATTGATATAGCATACGACTTTACGCTTAAAAGCTTACAGCCATATGGTTTACTTAGAAACAATTTCCCATAGCATAAAGCTATATGCTCATACGCGTATGGCTTTATGCCCCTGTATCAGAAGTTGTCCCAAAAATATACTTTATACATTTTACGGAAACTCGACTTCCAAGACTCACTAATTAACGAAACTTTCCAGAAATCTTTAACATAACATAATACATCATTTTCATAACCATTCGACCCGTTTGACACCAAAAAGGGTATAAATAGGTGATTGTCGTCAAAACACTTCACAAGCCACGACCTCTCACGAAGAAAAGTCAACTCGCGACGATTTAACGCAATAATCAATTGTAATAAACCGGATAAGTGAATACTCGGGTCGTAGTCCCAACGAGGTGTGAAATTGAGGATATCGTTTGAGGTTCGGAATTAAAATGCTTGAAATAACGAGGGTCACTTGGGTTACTAAAATCTACTAGAACGAAAATTAAATACGCGAACCGGTAAACTAAAAACGAGCATAAACGTCAAATCTTATAAAAACTAACCCTATGGATACCAAATTAATTTTCCTACGTCCTAAATGACAAAAGAAAATTTTGAAAAAAAAGAATTATATTTTTTTGACTTTTTAATAATTAAATACGAATTTAAAACTAATTAAAAGAAAATAAATAATTAAAAATACCAAACGAAAAGAGAAAAATCTGAAATTTTTTGTAAAAATACTTTATGCTAAACTGAGGCTATGAAAAATGCCAAAGAGGTCCCAGCTTATTTCAATAAGCTGGGAAAAAGCTAAATAAACCGAATAAGCTAAAAAGGGAAAAGGTGTTATAAATTAAATATTGCAAGATCTAACTGAAGAAATCCCAATGGTGCAATGGTAGAGTGGTGTTTGTGTGAACAAGAGGTCTGGGGTTCGACCCCAGTTATGCACATTTTTGCAACTATATATATATATTTTTTCTTTTTTAAAAACTGAATACGCAACTTAAAATAAGCACTTTTAAAATTGAAAAGATTTTTGAAAAGCACATTTAAGCTTAGAATGAGCTTATGCTAACTGATCAGTTGGAAGAAAAAAGGGAAACAAACTAAAGCAATGTAAAGTGGCAAATAAGCTACTAATAAGCTAAGGGCAACATGAAATAAGCTACAATCTAATTAAGAGCTAGCATCAAGGTCATAATAAGCAATAAGTACCAGAAATAAGCATTTAACAAGCACAGAATAAGCAAATAGCAATCATGGGTCTGCTGATGTAAAAAAGGAGCAGGGCAAAAGGGGGGGATTTTCAAGCCCTCAAAAAGCTGTGAAAGAAAAATACTAAAAATCTAAAAAATGCTACTAGCTAGTTAAGCCAGCCAAGATTATTGGTGCAAAAACTTAACTTATAACAACTTAACATGATCAAATTAAAAATCATTAAAAGTGGTTGCAAAATGGAAAAATGCAAAAAACTCAAGTCTGCTAATGAAGTTGTGTGGCTGTTTAGAGCATTTAAGGTAAAACAGAGATAAGCAAACTTAAACCATTCAAATTTATATCAAATGTCAGCAAAATAGATCAAATAAGCTCAAAGAAAATAAATAAGCAAAGATAAGCACATGAAAAGTAACTGTTGACTTTTTGTTGACCAAACAAGAAAACTAAAAATTTCATTAATTAAAATTAAATTAAAATACTGGAATTTAAAAGAAATAAAGACAAATAACAAAAAGCTAAAAAGAAAAAAAAAACCTAATTTAAGCTAAAATTAAACCTAAACTTTTCTACTGTGGTATCACTAACTATTTATACTAAAAAGTCTAGGGTTTCTCTCAGAGTCCTTTGTGCTTCTTTAGTGAGAGGGATTCCCAACTGTGCTTCTCAGCTTCAATCTTGGCCCTTTGATTTGCTTGGTGCCCACACAAAAGATCTTGGCCGTTTATCCTATCTTTGTCCTCGGATTGATGAGGTGGAGGGGGAAAAGACAACATCATGTGGGTATTCTTGGCTGGTAGTGAGGGTGAAAGTGATGGGTTAGTTAATCAGAAGTGTTAGGCGGGGAAAGGTTGGTTAAGAAGAAGATGAACAGTGGATAATCTGGTGTTTGACTAATTTGGTGTGTTGTTTGACCCCGTAGCTTGTTTAGATAATTAAGAATTGGGTGATGGGCTGGTAACGTTTAATGGGTTTAGGATTATACAAAATATTTGATCCGGTTGGTTATTAGTGGTTAGGGTAAAATGGATTTAAAAAGGGCCAATGTTGTACATTTAGAAATTATAGGGACCAAATCTGCCAATTCTTCAAAGTTAATCCAAGGAACCAATATTGCCAAACAAAAATAATCCAAGGTTCTTTTTGAGATTTTTGAGCTTGAATTTTAATCCGAATTAATAATGTCTTTTCTGGCTTCGGCACTCGGCTCTTTTCCATATCACGCTCGATTTTGTCCATATTTGCCTCGTTTTCAATCCTTTTGTACCTGAAACACATAAAACACAATCCAAGGATATTTGTAACAATATATGGTCCATTTGGGTGTTTTTGATCGTTTTTGTGGGGTTTTCCGGGTATGAAATAATGAGTAAAAGGCCACTCATCAATCCCCCACACTAAGCAATTGCTAGTCCCTAGCAATCCGATCATATAAAGTAATGAAAGGATCAAAAGAATATTGAGGTTACAAAAATATATCACCCCGTTTTGACTTTATTATAAAATGCAAGTAAATTAAAACGAGAACAAATGTAAATATTATGCTTGATTATCAAAAATGGCATCATGGAACGGGAATCACACTAAGTGGGTGATTCCAGGGAATTGTAATCGTCATCCTCTTTTTTATACTTCCCAACTAAGTCTAAAACCCTTGTGCAAACTTTTTTGTAAAATGCTAACACTACTTATGGAAGTTAATTGTGTATTACTCCTTGTTCCCCAAATTCCTATTTTCCTCTATTTATTTTATTTTTGGTGAGAAATGAATTTCTTCAAATTCTTGTTTCGATAATTTTTAGTCCAATAAAGATACCTAGTTTAGATGCTAACTAGTTTCTAATCTTCCTCCGAAAACCGTTGCCATAAAAATGAGGTCCACATCAAGGTGATTTAAAATGGGGCTTATTATTTTATTTTTATATTTTTGATTTTTGCAATTATTTTTTATTTATTTTTATTTTTTTTTACAACTTAACTTCTTATTGTACCATAAACCACGGAGCTTCACGGGGAAATTCCAAGACCTTATACCTTAGGAATAAAGGATCCAAGGGCCGTTACAACGGAGAGTTCCAAGACTTTATACATTCCGGAAATGAGGTTCCAAGGGTGTTAGACCAAGACCTTACACCTTCCTGAATAAAGATCCAAGGGCCGTTATAAGAGGGTATCCAAGACCTAAACGCCTTTTGGAAATAAGGATCCAAGGACCGATCTCGAACCGTAGCTTATAGCACATAAATTTAAGATTTATTTATTTTTGCTTGATTTTAGTGCCACCACTCCAAATCTCGTGTACCATAAACTAAACGGAACTTTACGGATAATTCCAAGACTCCAGTCATTCATGAAATGAGGATCCAAGGTCGTTAGACCAAGACCTCACACATCCTGAATTAGAGATCCAAGGGCCGCTTTATGAACCGCCGCTTATGTTACACGACACTTTTAGTAACCTTGATGTGTACCCAACTTTTATAAGCAAGAATTTTCTTAAGAAGACAAAAACTAATCATCACCAAAACCAAACACCTTTAATTATTCCTAGATTACCAGTATTGGGTGAAATAAGCTTATGGGAACAAAAAGCCACAAATAACTTCGATGAGCTCTAAAGAGAACCAACTACTCCACGTTTAGCATTTTCATTTGCACAATTCGTAAAAACTTAGCCTAAACGATAAGGGTAGCAGTCAAATCAACACTTTGGCAGAGTCGGGATTCCCTTGTTCTAGCCTAATCAAGTCTAAACTTCTACTAATACCGAAGCATTAATGTATAGCAAATTATTATTTTATTGTGCAAAGCACTTCTTTTAGACGAAAAATACGATAAAAATTTTAAAATTTTGGTCAAAACGGGGGTGCTAGGGGACTAGTAGGTACAAAAATGTGATTTTTTTTTTTAAATTTGGTAAAATTTGGTCAAATGAGAATTCCGCCCCCACACTTAGAATTGAATATTGCCCTCAATATTCAAAGTACCGGCCTAAGCCGACACTATAGAATGTAAAAAGGTAATACTACTAGCTAAGTGTGGAAAAGAAATCTTTTTTTTCACAAAAAAGGATTAATAAGATATCCCTAGATAAACATAAACATAAAGATCGGATATTGGGCGGCTGGATTGAAAACAGACGCATCAATCATCACGATCTACGGGAATCCTGAAAACAAAGGCAAACACACAACAACAAAGCAACAAGTAGAGGAATTCCCCCACACTTAGTGTTAGAAATAAGAAAGAAGATAGAAGGATAAGCATGGGTTGCCACCCACGAAGCGATTGTTTTTTATCGAGTCGTATAGCTTAGACTCGCCCCGAATTCATTTGTTCTTGGGGGAGCATGTGGAAGAGAAAATCTCCATCGGACTTTCATTTAAGATGTTTGGATAAACATTGAAGCATACGAAAGGTCCACTCCGATGAGATACCCACGGCTTAAAAGAATGAGAGATGCCGGGGTCAAAGATGGTATCTTCACTCCCGAATGAGTGAATAAGAGGAGAAGTCACCAGATAGGTGAAGAAAGGGAGAAAGACTCGAACGACATAGGTGATGTCAATATAAGGGCGACCTTCAATAGGAACTGTCACATATGTCGGAGAAATAATATTCTTTTGAATCTCGGGATTAACAATTGAGGTCATATTATCAAAAACAGTAGAGTCTTTGACCTCATCGTTCTCTAACACTTCAACAAAGAGAGGATTCACGTTGCTAGAAAAGCAATCAAATTCAAAAAGAGTGTTAGAGAAAATCCCGGAAGTAACCTTAGAGATGTCAAGAGATTCTCCAAAAATTTGAGAATCACATTCACTGTCGAATATTTCCTCAGACTCACTTGGGATTGGGACAAGGTTCTAAGCACTAGACTTTATGAATTCGTCCGATTCCTTTTCAGAAATAGTGCTAAGACGCTCATCCCCCATAGAGAGAGTCCTCGGATCTAGACTGAGAGGGAAAGATGTTTGTGATTGCAATAGACTGAGGGAGTTGAGAAATGATATCACTCAAAGGAATCGTACTCTCCTCGTCTTCTTCTTCATCATCGTCATCAAGAAGGGTAGCCTTGAGAAACATGGAGCGCCTTTATGTTGCTCGTTCTTCGGCTAGTAATTCCATTATAGATTTTTCATGATGATCTTCTTGGGTATGATTAATAGCCAGATCATTAGATGTATTCCTCAAATCTTGCAATTGTTAGAGTAAATCTTTGATAACCAAATCCAAAGGATTATTCCTTGCATTATGAATGTCTTGGAATAATTCTTGATGAGATGGCGGAGGCTGAGTTTGAATTGTTTGATACTCTGGAGGTTGGTCATGATAAGAATAGTCATAATTGTTACAAGGGCCATGCTCATAGACAATCGGGTTCCTTGTTTGACAATCAGAGCTATAGTGAGGACCTCCACAGTACTCACAACAATAATATTGTTGTGATTGTATCAGTGACGTATATGGATATTGGTCACAACCAAAATTTTGATCGTTACATGAAACCTGCTCATAGACAAGCATATTACTTGCTTGACAATCAAAACTTTGGTGAGGACCTCCACAATACTCACAAAGATCATTTGGCATATTTTGAAATGATGTATCATTGAAGTTTTGATAGCACGGTTCTTGCCAAAATGAATCCTGAGGAAGGTTGAAATCATTTTGAAAATCTGGATTTGTATTTTCGATTTCAGAAATGCAACACATGCAAAGTCCATGGGTAAACCTACATCCTTTGCAAAAACATCATTCACAAAGTGAATCATCCCCCAACGGATTTCCACATATAAAGCAATTATGCTGAGTGAGTGAAGATGGTTGGGGTTGTGGAGGGTGTTCGAAAAGACTTTGAGAATTATCGATGGAATTAAGCTTTCTTTTGAGGGCTACTTCACACCAATAACAAGATCCTTTTGGTGCATGATTTCCACACCGCTCACACTTACACTTTGAACAACGAAGACTGTCAATCAACGGGCTTTTACAATCAAAACAGTGATATCCCAGTGACGACATGAGAATTGCTAGGATCCTGGACACACGGTTAAGTTGTTTAAACCTTGTGACTTTGTGTGTATGATATGTTGTGTTAAAATGATTAAGTGCGCGGAATTCACTCAACCAAACTTAGAAGGTTGTGTATGTTATGGAAATGGAATTGTTATGTTTGTTAGTTAGCAATGAACACATAAAGATTATCACCAAACGATTCAATATTATTAAAGATAATAATACGAGTGATCTTGAAATATCACTAGGGTTACAACCTTGAATCTTATGATTTTCTAACTTGTGATGTTTTTTGTGTTTGTTCTTATCTAACAGTTATATGTTCTTGCAAAAATAACATATGCATGGACACTTGACAACTACCTTAAACTAAAACACAAGTCTAAGATCTCTTTTATAGTCCAAGAGATCTATTACAATCTTGCTTAAAGTCTTAGCCGACTTACTTGGTTAACTTATCTTGAGTGTCAGTACATAAGATACAACATGTATCTATGTACACAACTTGTTAACTAAGCACATGGGGTAAGATATTATCTACCGTATATTGTTGACCAAAATACAATAAATATCTTTTCAATCTTATCCACTCAGCAGCAGGATGACTCACTGACCAGCAGTACCATTTTGCACTAACCGTACCTTTGAACTTGTACTAGCAGTACCTTCCTTGATCTGGTCTAGCAGTACCTTTCTTGCTCTAGCAGTACCTTGACTTTGAACTAGCAGTACCTTTATCTTAGATACTCTAACTTCAGAATATTTAATTCCCAACAAGAATTAAACATTAAGGAGGGTTAAGAAGATAGAATCAAACGGTTTAAGAGGATGAGGAAAAATATTTTTGGGTTTTTTGGTTTTTCAATTTTTTTGACAAAAAATATTCACAAGAAAAATACGTAACTTCACGAGGAAGGATCTTCAAGTCACTAATCGTCAAACCGTAACGATATTGTCGCAACACACCTCCCCGGAAGCGGCGCCATTAATTTATTGTGGTCAAAACACTTCACAAGCCACGACCTCTCACGAAGAAAAGTCAACTCGCGACGATTTAACGCAACAATCAATTGTAATAAACCGGATAAGTGAATACCCGGGTCGTAGTCCCAACGAGGTGTGAAATTGAGGATATCGTTTGAGGTTCGGAATTAATATGCTTGAAATAACGAGGGTCACTTGGGTTACTAAAATCTACTAGAACGAAAATTAAATACGCGAACCGGTAAACTAAAAACGAGCATAAACGTCAAATCTTATAAAAACTAACCCTATGGATACCAAATTAATTTTCCTACATCCTAAATGACAAAAGAAAATTTTGAAAAAAAAGAATTATATTTTTTTGACTTTTTAATAATTAAATACGAATTTAAAACTAATTAAAAGAAAATAAATAATTAAAAATACCAAACGAAAAGAGAAAAATCTGAAATTTTTTGTAAAAATACTTTATGCTAAACTGAGGCTAGGAAAAATGCCAAAGAGGTCCCAGCTTATTTCAATAAGCTGGGAAAAAGCTAAATAAACCGAATAAGCTAAAAAGGGAAAAGATGTTATAAGTTAAATATTGCAAGATCTAACTGAAGAATTCCCAAGGGTGCAATGGTAGAGTGGTGTGTGTATGAACAAGAGGTCTGGGGTTCGACCCCAGTTACGCACATTTTTGCAACTACATATATATATATGTGTATATATATATATATATATATATATATATATATATATATATATATATATATATATATATAAACTGAATAAGCAACTTAAAATAAGCACTTTTAAAATTGAAAAGATTTAAACAAGCACTTTTAAAATAAGTACCAGAAATAAGCATTTAATAAGCACAAAATAAGCAAATAGCAATCATGGGTCTGCTGATGTAAACAAGGAGCAGGGCAAAAGGGGGGGCTTTTTCAAGCCCTCAAAAAGCTGTGAAAGAAAAATACTAAAAATCTAAAAAAAATGCTACTAGCTAGTTATGCCAGCCATGATTATTGGTGCAAAAACATAACTTATAACAACTTAACATGATCAAATTAAAAATCATTAAAAGGGGCTGCAAAATGGAAAAATGCAAAAAACTCAAGTCTGCTAATGAAGTTGTGTGGTTGTTTAGAGCATTTAAGGTAAAACTGAGATAAGCAAACTTAAACCATTCAAATTTACATCAAATGTCAGCAAAATAGATCAAATAAGCTTAAAGAAAATAAATAAGCAAAGATAAGCACATGAAAAGTAACTGTTGACTTTTTGTTGACCAAACAAGAAAACTAAAAATTTCATTAATTAAAATTAAATTACAATACTGGAATTAAAAAGAAATAAAGACAAATAACAAAAAGCTAAAAAGAAAAAAAATACCTAATTTACGCTAAAATTAAACCTAAACTTTTCTACTGTGGTATCACTAACTATTTATACTAAAAAGTCTAGGGTTTCTCTCAGAGTCCTTTGTGCTTCTTTAGTGAGAGGGATTCCCAACTGTGCTTCTCAGCTTCAATCTTGGCCCTCGGATTTGCTTGGTGCCCACACAAAAGATCTTGGCCGTTTATCCTATCTTTGTCCTCGGATTGATGAGGTGGAGGGGGAAAAGACAACATCATGTGGGTATTCTTGGCTGGTAGTGAGGGTGAAAGTGATGGGTTAGTTAATCAGAAGTGTTAGGCGGGGAAAGGTTGGTTAAGAAGAAGATGAACAGTGGATAATCTGGTGTTTGACTAATTTGGTGTGTTGTTTGACCCCGTAGCTTGTTTAGATAATTAAGAATTGGGTGATGGGCTGGTAAGGTTTAATGGGTTTAGGATTATACAAAATATTTGATTCGGTTGGTTATTAGTGGTTAGGGTAAAATGGATTTAAAAAGGGCCAATGTTGTATATTTAGAAATTATAGGGACCAAATATGCCAATTCTTCAAAGTTAATCCAAGGAACCAATATTGCCAAACAAAAATAATCCAAGGGCCTTTTTGAGATTTTTGAGCTTGAATTTTAATCCGAATTAATAATGTCTTTTCCGGCTTCGGCACTCGGCTCTTTTCCATATCACGCTCGGTTTTGTCCATATTTGCCTCGTTTTCAATCCTTTTGTACCTGAAACACATAAAACACAATCCAAGGATATTTGTAACAATATATGGTCCATTTGGGTATTTTTTGTCATTTTTGTGGGGTTTTTCGGGTATGAAATGAAGAGTAAAAGGCCACTCATCAATAGGCTCTAATCCAAACATCCCTTTAACCCATTACATACACTTTAAGCATTTCTATAACAACCCATTTGACCACCAAAATACTTTTTTGTACATGAAATAGACTATGACGCTCGACCACATGTTTACAAACCATTTTAAGACCAACGGGGGTACAACATTGACCTCGAGCTCAATATCTACCTAAGCTCCTACTTACTTACACAACCTTCTAATCCGCACTTGCCAATCCTTAATCCTTAATCCAAGCATATTTTCACCACTCATAAACCTACAAAACATTAGTAACTATAGCGGTAAGCATAATGCTTAGTAAGTAACTAAGTTAATACATGATAATACATCAATCCACATATATGCATTATGAACACTTAAACCATTTAACACATAAAGCCATATTAACCATAAACACAAAACCATCTCCAAACATACCTTAGCCATTCCTTAATCTTAGCCTAACTTCCGGTCATCTAACTAAGCATTACTCTATCGTAACACATTCCAATCCATTACTTCAATCTTCATGATAAGGATTTAAAACATACCTTTTTAAGGGGTCATTTAGTCCCTAAAGTCGTATGTATTTGATCAAATATTAGCCTAAATCGTTTCTTTTTGCATTTTAGGTATTTGGGACGCAAAATATGAAAACCGGCACGTTTATGGCTATTTTGGACAAGGAAACGAAGAAGAACGACCAAGTCGCGAATTTGTCAGGAAAGGGGACCTGATGGCGTCACAACTTACAAAGTGACACCGTCACTTATATTTGAAGACCAAGATTCAGAGCAAATATTACACGAGACGACTCAGACTATTTATTAAGCGACGGTGTCAGACATCACGGCGCCAGAGATCCAAGGCGACGCCGTCTCAATGGCGATTTAGAAACAGATAATACCCTAATGACGGCGGGCTGACAACGTCACAACCCATAACATGACGCCGTCACCTTTGTAAATCTATATATATTTTTGCATGTTTTTCATAATTCGTGTAACACTTTGGAGAGGCAAACCCTAGATGAATTTTCTAGCTTTTGTAAGGCTTTTACAGCCCTCAAAACTCATGTTTCATTGAAGATAAGTTATTCTTTAATCATTCAATATGTCTATGTGTTGTTTGATTATATGTTTTTCTTTTCTTCACTTTAACATGTTAGGCTAGATTTATTAGTGTTTGCTAGGATTGAATGAAACCTAGTTATTAATTATTGATTGTCGTCTCTTGTTTAATTGATTGCCTCACGTTAGGAATAAGAAAACTGACTTAACTCTTATATGTACTAGCTTGTCCATCTTATTAAACGCAACCCTAGAGTGCGCTAGTGGTTTTTCTCGTTGCATTTATTGTGAGATTTGCGGCTTGTAGATCATAGGGAACTTAATAGACTTTAAGCTACGTTCATAGAGTTAGGGCATATGGCACCTCCGTACGACTAATAATAAGGAATAAAACGCCCCAATTAAAACAATGACGTGACAATTCGATTAATCAATAAGAGATAACTAGGGAGTAAGGAAATCTAAATGAACACATTTTCTTATCATAAGAGTTACCACCAATTTACTTTTCCGTATATTTAGTTTAATTTTAGTTTAATTAGTTTTGATTAATTAGTAGTTAAAATGATCACTCTTCAAACCCCGAGATTTTTACTTGCTTTCTAAAAAAAATATAAAAATACAAAAAGAATCATCCCTCATCTTTAGACATATCTTTTCATACACTTCGGCCTTCACAACACTATTCCTTAGAGAACGATCAATCCCCCGTGTCTTGCCTATACTACACTACAACGGTTAGGTACACTACCTAGGAGTATTGTAAAACTTCTTGAGGTTTACAATATTCGCATCACTTCACATTTCAATCATATCACATATGCGCAAATATCCATATTAACACATATTAACTATATCTACTTACCTTAGCTCCAAGCTAAGCCATATGATCAATATCACCATCATCAACATCCTTATCATCATCCTCATCCTCACTAACATCCTAAGTCATAATCATCATAAACATAAACACTTGAACACATAACCAAATAACTATAATAATGGTTAATCTAAGCATATCTCTTCTCTAAATACCTCTAATCATCTTATAATCATGATATGATTATATAATGATTAACCTCATAAATCACTAACTTTAACCCAAAATTAGAGTTACTTACCTCATGTAAATACTAGATAAATCTTAAACTCATGAAGTGGAAGCCTAATATCTTCATCAAAAGATCACCAAGTCTTCTTCTTTCCCTCCCTTTTCTCTTCTAAACCGACACCCACACACGCTCTTGAATAAGAGAGATATGTGTAGAATTTTCTACGTAATTAGATATTTGTTGGTGACAAGTTTCGTCACATGACACTTTAAGCCCCTCGATTCCTTTCTTTCTACTTTGGCCACACTAAATTTTAATACTCATTTAATCACTTTACCATATAAGTCCCTTACGTTATGCATCATATCTTCTATAACCAAAATACATATTTGTTGACAACTAGATTGACTACCGGGTTGACTAGAAAATCACGTAAAACCTAAGTCCATTTCATCTAGGGTAGGGCCTATTTTATCCGGGATACGAGTCTAACAATTCTACCCCATTATTTAGATTTCGTCCCCGAAATCTCTCGTATATTACTAACCAAAACTTACTCACATAATACACCTCATTCTTAGCACTTTCGATTCTTGGTCCATTAGTTACAACTATCTAAGTGATCTTGCAACTCTAAACACACTATAACATAACACATGTCCTTAATCCATCATTTTTCACGCTTAATTTCTATAACCATACAACCTCTACTTAAAGTTATCAAGTCCTTTAAGACGCATTCCTATAACAATTGCATCACTTAGTCAACGGTTTAACCATCATACAAAACTCTTACTCCAATTATCCAAATTTTCCGATCAAATACTACATGTCACTTGAGGAAATTTACTAATTTGAGTTTAGCTAGGTCAAGTTTGACCAATACCTTCACATTCTACCATAACCACTTAACCATTCTCTCAACACTCTCACTATAACACCCTATTTCCTCTATTTCCTTCTATAAATTTTCTCATTAAAGATTATAAGTCTTATAGGAAAATTCCATACTTTGACTCTATAAAATCATACTTTAACCTATACCATCACATTTCACATAAGGGTGCTAGTAACAATTAGCATCAGTTACTATTACTATTCACATTTTGTACCACGCCGTAAAGCATGATATAACATCATTGCAAATTCTTAATCCTTTCAACTTATACTTTAGACATTTAAATCGTAGGTTTCACATAACATCTTAATTTCACATAACATAACATCTTAACTTATAATTCTAGACTCCCATTTTCTACTCCTCTAACCCTACTCATGCCGTGTCGAGAACACAAAAGCCCACTCATTTATATTTCCTCATTTACATGGAGAGGCTTCCCAGACGATGTAAATCAAGAAATACAAACTCATGGTTCGGCGATTGACAATTTCTTTATTTAAATTAAAAGGTGTCCCAATTCATTTAAATAAGGAAACCTTCAATCATCCTACTTATACACTTCCGACATAACAATCGTACCTATTTCACACTTTAACTTTTCTTTCTTTTTATCATTTTACATTCACCGTTCACAAATTAAAATTTTCACTTTGTTAAGAATTAATAAAAATAGTAATAGTTCATTACTGCTATTAGTGCAGTTTTTGTTTCTGCTGGCAGGTATATAGTTCCTGCTGGCATAGTACTTTTATTGTTTCTGCTGGTATCCAATAGTGGTTCCTGCTGTTAGTTATTGTTTCTGCGGGTAATAGAAATAGTCAACCCATATATTTAGAAGTTTGTTAGAGTAAGGGATATGCATGAGTTATATTAGGAAGTGATAATGCATATCTTCTTCATACGTTTTCTTGTAATGGGCTGTATTAGGGTTTCTTGGTGTATAAAAGAAACATACGGCTATGAACAATGTATGACTTTGAAAACACTTTTGGTTGTTAATATAGATCCATAGAGGATCAAGAGTTATTTAGTTATTCTTCTTTCAACTCTATTGTTTATATTCCGCGTAAACACTAGTTTAATAGTCAGAGTTTCTCTTAGTTTGTTTGTGATTACATAAACATTCTATTGATCTTAAACCGGCTCAAAAGATCTATCTAGGGCTGATCCTACAAGTGGTATCAGAGCCAGGTTAGAGACTTTG
The DNA here is from genome assembly GCA_021014915.2 of Artemisia tridentata subsp. tridentata. Classification (NCBI taxonomy): domain Eukaryota; kingdom Viridiplantae; phylum Streptophyta; class Magnoliopsida; order Asterales; family Asteraceae; genus Artemisia; species Artemisia tridentata. The sequence continues at coordinate 167,959,514 of CP139505.1, read as the reverse complement.
TGAAAGAAGAATAGTTTTTATCAACAAATCTCTTAAACCCCATAAAAAGTTCCTTAAACCCTCATACAATGACTTCATCCGATGATTCGGTTATCAACAATGAAAAACCTGAAACTCAAAGTGTTCAACAAATTGTAACAACCACTGTGTCAAGCAATAATGCCAAGTTTCCTTACCTTAAGAAGGATGAGTATGAGATATGGGCGATGAAGATGGAATAGTGGATCACAAATAGTGATTACAACCTCTGGCATGTCATTCAGAATGGTAACAGTAGAAAAAAAACTGGAAGAGATTCTAAAGGCAACATCATAATTCTTCCTCCTGTTTCTGTTGATGAACATATTGCAGTTCAGAGGGAGACCAAGGCAAGAACTATATTGCTTCATTCTCTCCCAGAAGACCATATGGGTGATTTTCATCATCTTGATGATGCTAGGGAAATCTGGTTGGCTATTAAAGCCAGATTTGGAGGTAATGATGAATCTAAGAAGATGAGGAAGTCCATGCTGAAGCAGGAGTTCCAAGAATTCAAGATCTCTGAAGAAGAAGGATTGCATAAAGGCTATGATAGGTTCCAGAAGATCTTGAGCCAACTCAATCAGCTACAGGAGAGGCCAGATAATGAAGATTGCAATACCAAGTTCTTGAGAGCATTGCCTTCTTCCTGGTCACAGGTATTAATCACTCTCAAAACAAAGGGTGGTCTTGATTATTTAAGCTTTGATGACCTGTACAACAACCTCAGGTCACTTGAGATTGATATCTATAACAACCCGCAATTTTTCAGGCTATTATTTTAATTGTTCATCTATTTATTTCTGACAAATAATGCAAATTAAATATTTTCTGACATTTACTGATGAGAGTTTATCTCATTTTTCCTGAGAAACGACACCACACGTGTACCGACATGGCAATATTAACAACTTAAAACGAATGATTATTAATCTGAGCTAATGATTTTATTTTTATCTAACATTTATAAAAGCGTTGCTGAAAATATATTTTGGGCATCTTATCGAGACCAAATGTCGTGTTTATATTATGACACAACGGGACACGGGGTACAGTTAATACACTAATAATACTAATAATATTAATAAACCCTTCCCTACTTACACCTATGCCGCCTATTTATTTTTCTTTCCATCTTCCTGCTTATGTCGACATCTCCTTTCCCACCTCAAAAACCAACCCATCTCCTTTATGGCAAAAATTCAGACTACGCCATCTCCTATCACCATCTCTAGGCTGAAAGTCTATAATACTTTCTCTTCACCCCAAGATCTCAAATCACTCTCGTACTGCACCTTCCCAGAAGTCAACGAAACAGACAAAAGAATGATGGTGATGTTGGCTTGAAGTGGCTAGTCCCATTCCCCCATGCCCCAAAAGCATGCTGAAGGCTTTCCTTATCTTTTCTTTTTATTGTTACTCGAAGACCAGGAGATCCTCACAAGTCCTCATCTTAATTTCATTCCAAATAACAAGTCTTCCTAAGGTTGGTTAAAGCTTTGAGTTGCTTTGGTTTCGACTGGGTCGATTGGTCTTCGAGATTCGTGCGTCTGATCTCCACTATCCACAAACCCTCTCCGTTGTAAGGAACCCTCGATCTTACTAGTTTTCTTGACGAATTTGATATTTTTTTTTAGACATTATGTAAGTTATGAATGTGATAATAATTGTGTTGTTATAGTTGTGGTGTGGTGAGAACTAAAACAGAGACTAGGATTGGCTCACACTTGGAAGTGTATAGCGAAGGGTGTCTGTAATGTGTTTGTGTTTATGCTCGGGTTGTGTCGTTTTGTTTCGAGTCGTAGGCATAACACTTTGTGTTAAGATCTAATAATGGCTTGTGTCTCAGTGTGTCTCGGTTGTGCCGTAAACCGCGAAGCCATGGATTTAATACACTCGAGTTCAACTCGAGTAGTTGAATGGTTCCCCTTGTCCTTGGTCCGACTTTTTGGTCGTTAAAAACACCCACGTGAAGTTACTCTTGCTCAGTAAAACACGTAGTCTCAACCCTCATAATAAGGGTGACTTAGGTTGTGTCTTGTTCGCGAAGATAGGTCGAGTTTATGTGCTCAAGTTTCCCTCTCACGTTGTCTGCACAACTCGTTTACTTACTGCCAAGAAAATGAAATTAACATTAGTGTCAAAACAATTTGAAAATGGATGAGATGTGTTGTAAAAAGTTGGGATGCAGTGGCTAGCCCTTTTTCATTGGTGGGTTGGGTCAAAGAGTGGGCCTGGTCATTTCAGGGCCGAAGCCCACTTAGTATCTATAGAGGCGTTGGAATTCATATCATACTTAAACATATTTTTTTTTACCATATTAACTAAGAAGGAAATAACAATAGCAATAACAAAGTGAGTAACACGAAGTGAAATGAAGCATAAATCGGATTGTAATATTCTAACGAGTCAAAATTTATTGTTTGTTTTCTTCGACCTATTTCACGACTAGTTCCCGATTCACTCATCTCACTCACGCTCAACCTGATTTCACGGCAATATAATCTACTAAATGTGTAAATATTAATTATACTTAATTATCTATATCGGCTAATTAAATGGATCACACACGAAATGGTTAGATCAAAACCTCCTAAAGCCTTATAAAATTTTGAAAAGATTTTTACTTAAGCATAAATAACCATTTATATACTTTAACTACTATTTTAACCTTAACGTTCCGTATCTCGACAACATCTAGTGTCATTCGTAATCATTCTTCGTTCAACGTCTTTCGATTAGTGTCAAATCATAGCCTTATTCGTCCGTGAGATTCTTGTTGTCATACACGCATGCACTTCCCATGAGCCAATGCCTACAAATGCTTATAAAATCATTTTAGACTTAAATGCTGCCACACCAGCAACAATAACATAAACACATTAAAACTTTTGAACTCAAGTCTTAAACTTAGCCTGTGAACTAAAACAACCTTGCTAATCTAGGTCGCGTGTTGGTGCTTAACTTTATCTAAACTACTGTTATGTCTGACTGCTATATGCCAAGGTGAGTATTCAGACCCCCTTTTTACCGCTTTACTTGTTTGGGGTGGAATGCATGACTTAAGATTTTATCTGAACTTATGGCATATGTTTTGACTGAGCTATTTGGAACTTGACTTTGAACCATAAAATATTGTTTGAGCTTATGACTTTTTTTGAACTGTTGACGTGTTGTACGCACTTAAATTTTAGTCTCCCTTGTCTACGGAGCAGGCTTGACTTAATTAGTATATAATAGTTGGTATGATGTACCGTTCGTACATTCGCATTGTTAGTCCCCGATTGGTTTGCCGTTGGCACTCCAATTTTGACGTACCGTTCGTACGGCTCCCTTGTGCGGAGCAGTAGGTAGTATGGATAGCGCTATTAGAGGTCAGCCAACCTCTCATTCCCCTGTCTACGGAATGCATATTATTTATTTTTAGGGGCTTTGCCGCATACAATATTATATACTTAGTCGTTTAATGTGAACTAAAAGAACATGTGTGTTTGACTACAATTGTTGTGAAACCATAGGTTACAAGTCCTGTATGGGCAAGACTTGTAACTGAATGGTTTGACACTACCTCTACCAAGTGGACTTTTTCTCAAAAACCTTGGACTACTTTTGAATAAAACCTGTATACTTACCAACTATTTTCATAGTTGACCCGTTTTCTCATGCATTTCAGGTGATCGTCAGTAAGTGTATTTTATGAAGACATTAGCACTAAGGAGTCTTCATCTATCATGTCTAGTTAGATGAAATAAAATGTTATCTTTTGGAAACAAACTTTTATGTTTCCAATGCCGTTGTTGGCTAAAAAAATGTTGTATTGATGTACTGTTTCTTTAAATTTAAATTATGGTATTGTGCTATATCACTCTGCGCTGTATATTGATTTCGTAGCACCCCAGGACCCGAATGCTTCCGCAATGCCACATTTTTGGGGGTGTTACAGATTGGTATCAGAGACAGGCTGTTATAGAGAATGCCGATTTTTCAAAAATAAAAATCGCAACTATAACGAGAATAAAGTTTTCTTAAAACACCAAACATCATACGAGTCGACTAGTCCGAGCATTGCATCATTACTCCTCAATTATGCATAGCCTGATCACCTATGCCTAATTCGGGAAGAATCATGCAATGATGGGAATAGGAGTCTTGGATCATGCCTGAAATTGCATCGGTCGTGTGTGTGTGCATCGCATAATTGCATCCGTACTTGTGCATTAAACACTATAGGTAGACATCTATCTTTAGAATTGAGTACACTTTGTTCCTGTCATCCTTGCCTTGTTTTGTTATATTGCTTGATAGACATTAAGTACTTTTGTCATGACGTGCCTTGTTCTATTTCGATACGATACGTCTTTGTACATTTCTCAATTCGGTTACAATCCATTGTCCTGCCAAACCTTCACCGACTACCGCCTTATATTCACCTACTTATCAAGGCCCTTACTTGCGACAGGTCCCGAGGAGTGAAACTTCTAAACCCCTGAGAACTACTTACTTAACATCGCCTTCTCGTTCCTTACGACCGTTGGAATCTATATACTATTATTCAAGAGGATGCGATATACATCCTTGGCGACAACATGGTTTGCATTGTTCGTGACATCATTTGTGATGATCCTTGTGCTCTGAGCATAATGCTAACGTACCATTATTTTCTCGTTCATATCTCTGAACCATACATTTCTTTTCAGACTATTGACCACTTCATCAAAAACAGTTAAATTTTTGGATACTTCATCTCTTGCATACTATTTTAAAATTTTAATGAAGATCGGAGGTGAAACACCTAATCATTCCTTACTCGCTAGACACTTGATTTCTACTAAACGTCTTCACTCAGTAAAAATTCTCCACATATCTCAGAACTGATTTATTTTATCGCTCCAAAAATTTTGAAAACTTCTTCAAAGCCTATTTATCAAATCTTTTGAACAAAACTCCTCCCTGTCACCTTTATTAATTTACCTCAAAATGACTCAATTACTTTGACAATACCTTTGACCTTATCATTAACTTATACCATAAATATAAATTCGTTCAGTCTTGAGCAACCCCCAAATTTTAATTAAAATTTTTCAAAAACATTAAGCTTTTTTTTTATCAACTCTTAACTTAATTTCATGACAGTTCTTGTTTGATGAGTTGTGAGATTAAGTTAAAGTTACCACTTAACTTAACATTTTAAAGTATTTTGCTCAAGAATGGACAGTACTTACTCCGTTTAAATCTAGTCACTAAATTTTTACAACTGAACTACCTATTTTGTCACACTCAGCAGGACATGCACGAAAAAAGTTTTCATAATTACAACCATTTTATTTAGTACTATCTCATTCTAGTGCAAGAATTATTTTCACCTCCCAATTTTAAGTCTACCCTGTTCGGAGCACTGTAAAGTCTCCCTTGTTCGGAGCAGTCTTGATTTATGTGAGACCTAACGTCATAAGCCCTAATTGAACTTCTAGTCTTCTTGCTAACCTAAATTATCACTATTCGTTTATTTGATTTGGCCTAGACGATTCCAAACTTGAGCCAAACCTTCAAGAGGCCTTCAACTAAGATGTTAAAATCTTCCCTTCTAACAACTTGATTCCAGCTTGATCTAGCGACAGTTCTTGTTTGATGAGTTACGAAAATCAAGGTAGAATCAAGTTGTTACTCAAAACTCATGACAGTTCCCGGTTAGGGAGTTGTGAGATTAAGTTAGAATACACTAACTAAAATTCACTTGAGGGCTAAGCTCGAGAATGGAAAAGTTGACAGTCAAATCTAACCGCAAGGACGAACTTCAGTAGTGTGGATGAGCTAAATCTCGAGGACGAGATTTCTTTTAAGGATGGTAGACTATAACAACCCGCAATTTTTCAGGCTATTATTTTAATTGTTCATCTATTTATTTCTGACAAATAATGCAAATTAAATATTTTCTGACATTTACTGATGAGAGGTTATCTCATTTTTCCTGAGAAACGACACCACACGTGTACCGACATGGCAATATTAACAACTTAAAACGAATGATTATTAATCTGAGTTAATGATTTTATTTTTATCTAACATTTATAAAAGCGTTACTGAAAATATATTTCGGGCATCTTATCGAGACCAAATGTCGTGTTTATATTATGACACAACGGGACACGGGGTACAGTTAATACACTAATAATACTAATAATATTAATAAACCCTTCCCTACTTACACCTATGCGCCCATTTATTTTTCTTTCCATCTTCCTGCTTATGTCGACATCTCCTTTCCCACCTCAAAAACCAACCCATCTCCTTTATGGCAAAAATTCAGACTACGCCATCTCCCATCACCATCTCTAGGCTGAAAGTCTATAATACTTTCTCTTCACCCCAAGATCTCAAATCACTCTCGTACTGCACCTTCCCAGAAGTCAACGAAACGGACAAAAGAATGATGGTGATGTTGGCTTGAAGTGGCTAGTCCCATTCCCCCATGCCCCAAAAGCATGCTGAAGGCTTTCCTTATCTTTTCTTTTTATTGTTACTCGAAGACCAGGAGATCCTCACAAGTCCTCATCTTAATTTCATTCCAAATAACAAGTCTTCCTAAGGTTGGTTAAAGCTTTGAGTTGCTTTGGTTTCGATTGGGTCGATTGGTCTTCGAGATTCGTGCGTCTGATCTCCACTATCCACAAACCCTCTCCGTCGTAAGGAACCCTCGATCTTACTAGTTTTCTTGACGAATTTGATATTTTTTTTTAGACATTATGTAAGTTATGAATGTGATAATAATTGTGTTGTTATAGTTGTGGTGTGGTGATAAAACAATTGTTATACATTTCATTTTCTTAATTGCTGCTACTGATCGAGTAAAGTTTTTGGCATAAGTTAGTTCATGTCTAAATTAAATTGTTGTGAGAACTAAAACAGAGACTAGGATTGGCTCACACTTGGAAGTGTATAGCGAAGGGTGTCTGTAATGTGTTTGTGTTTATGCTCGGGTTGTGTCGTTTTGTTTCGAGTCGTAGGCATAACACTTTGTGTTAAGATCTAATAATGGCTTGTGTATCAGTGTGTCTCGGTTGTGCCGTAAACCGCGAAGCCATGGATTTATTACACTCGAGTTCAACTCGAGTAGTTGAATGGTTCCCCTTGTCCGTGGTCCGACTTTTTGGTCGTTAAAAACACCCACGTGAAGTTACTCTTGCTCAATAAAACACGTAGTCTCAACCCTCATAATAAGGGTGACTTAGGTTGTGTCTTGTTCGCGAAGATAGGTCGAGTTTATGTGCTCAAGTTTCCCTCTCACGTTGTCTGCACAACTCGTTTACTTACTACCAAGAAAATGAAATTAACATTAGTGTCAAAACAATTTGAAAATGGATGAGATGTGTTGTAAAAAGTTGGGATGCAGTGGCTAGCCCTTTTTCATTGGTGGGTTGGGTCAAAGAGTGGGCCTGGTCATTTCAGGGCCGAAGCCCACTTAGTATCTATAGAGGCGTTGGAATTCATATCATACTTAAACATATATTTTTTTTTACCATATTAACTAAGAAGGAAATAACAATAGCAATAACAAAGTGAGTAACACGAAGTGAAATGAAGCATAAATCGGATTGTAATATTCTAACGAGTCAAAATTTATTGTTTGTTTTCTTCGACCTATTTCACGACTAGTTCCCGATTCACTCATCTCACTCACGCTCAACCTGATTTCACGGCAATATAATCTACTAAATGTGTAAATACTAATTATACTTAATTATCTATATCGGCTAATTAAATGGATCACACACGAAATGGTTAGATCAAAACCTCCTAAAGCCTTATAAAATTTTGAAAAGATTTTTACTTAAGCATATATAACCATTTATATACTTTAACTACTATTTTAACCTTAACGTTCCGTATCTCGACAACATCTAGTGTCATTCGTAATCATTCTTCGTTCAACGTCTTTCGATTAGTGTCAAATCATAGCCTTATTCGTCCGTGAGATTCTTGTTGTCATACACGCATGCACTTCCCATGAGCCAATGCCTACAAATGCTTATAAAATCATTTTAGACTTAATGCTGCCACACCAGCAACAATAACATAAACACCTTAAAACTTTTGAACTCAAGTCTTAAACTTAGCCTGTGAACTAAAACAACCTTGCTAATCTAGGTCGCGTGTTGGTGCTTAACTTTATCTGAACTACTGTTATGTCTGACTGCTATATGCCAAGGTGAGTATTCAGACCCCCTTTTTACCGCTTTACTTGTTTGGGGTGGAATGCATGACTTAAGATTTTATCTGAACTTATGACATATGTTTTGACTGAGCTATTTGGAACTTGACTTTGAACCATAAAATATTGTTTGAGCTTATGACTTGTTTTGAACTGTTGACGTGCCGTACGCACTTAAATTTTAGTCTCCCTTGTCTACGGAGCAGGCTTGACTTAATTAGTATATAATAGTTGGTATGATGTACCGTTCGTACATTCGCATTGTTAGTCCCTGATTGGTTTGCCGTTCGCACTCCAATTTTGACGTACCGTTCGTACGGCTCCCTTGTGCGGAGCAGTAGGTAGTATGGATAGCGCTATTAGAGGTCGGCCAACCTCTCATTCCCCTGTCTACGGAATGCATATTATTTATTTTTAGGGGCTTTGCCGCATACAATATTATATACTTAGTCGTTTAATGTGAACTAAAAGAACATGTGTGTTTGACTACAATTGTTGTGAAACCATAGGTTACAAGTCCTGTATGGGCAAGACTTGTAACTGAATGGTTTGACACTGCCTCTACCAAGTGGACTTTTTCTCAAAAACCTTGGACTACTTTTGAATAAAACCTGTATACTCACCAACTATTTTCATAGTTGACCCGTTTTCTCATGCATTTCAGGTGATCGTCAGTAAGTGTATTTTATGAAGACATTAGCACTAAGGAGTCTTCATCTATCATGTCTAGTTAGATGAAATAAAATTTTATCTTTTGGAAACAAACTTTTATGTTTCAAATGCCGTTGTTGGCTAAAAAAATGTTGTATTGATGTACTGTTTCTTTAAATTTAAATTATGGTATTGTGCTATATCACTCTGCGCTGTATATTGATTTCGTAGCACCCCAGGACCCGAATGCTTCCGCAATGCCACATTTTTGGGGGTGTTACAATATCAAGGGAGGTTCAAGCTAATATTCCTCTGCTCCAACTCACTCAGCATTTGTTAGTACTACCAGCACTAACAAGAAGCTTACATATGTTGATAGCCCAACCTCATCATCATCAACCTCATATACCCCTGCTATACCAAGAACACATTCAAATTCTGGCAATGTAATTGAAGATGTGCTTCATTCTTTTGTTGCTGAAAGTGAACCACAACAGTAGCTTGCATATGAAGACTTTGACCAGATTGATAAGTTGGACTTAGAAGAATTGGATATCAAGTGGCAGATGGCTATGCTTTCAGTGAAGGTGAACAGATTTGAAAAGAAGGCTGGCAGGAAGATCCAATTCAATAGGAAGGATGGAGCAAGGTTTGATAAAAGGAAGGCTAGATGTTACAACTGCTCACAACTGGGTCACTTTGCAAGAGAATGAAAAGAAAAGAAAGCAATTGATAAGACCAGATACTCTGCGTTCAAGCTCAAAGAATTAGACTCAAAGGAACCAAAAGCCTTGTTATCTGTTGATTCCATGGTGGATTGGTCACAACATGAGGGAGATGATGAGGAAAGAGGTGCTGCTCAAGTTTATGGAATGCTTGCTGGATGTGAGACAGAAGATGAGGCAGATGTGGCTGAGGAATTTGCTTTGATGGGTATCTCATCTCAGGTACAAACTTGTCCTTTTGGTTGTCATGATAAGTATGCTGAACTTAAGAAAGATTTTGATGATTTAGAGTCTCAATATAAAGAATTGTTTGTACAAGTTCAAGCATATAAAAGCACACTTAAAACTTTAGAAAAACAAAAGGCTTGGTACCAAACTAAACAGTTGGCATATGAAGAAAAGATTAGGGTTTTAGAAAGAGATTTGGAAAACACTACTAATTTGTTAAAATATTCTGAAAGTGAAAATGCTAAGGTGAATGTAGAGAAACAGGACTTGTAGGCTAAGTTAGATAGTGAAGTGGCCAGGTGTAATAAATGGCAAGAATCATCTAAACACCTAGCTAAGTTGAATAATAGCTCTCAGTCTGTAAGGTCTAAGAGAGGGTTGGGGTATGTAGATTATATTGGAGTAGATGAAGTGTATGACCCTAGTGAGCTAAGCATTTTTGACCCTACCCCTGAACCTGAGAATTATCAAATTCCTGTTAAATATGTTAAAGAAGGAGGAATGAATGATGTTTCTCCACCAATAACAGGAGTATTTAAGCCTACCTCTACCCACACAGACTTTGATGAATCACATATGACCTATGGCAAAAATTCCAATGACTTGCCTGATTCTGACTATGAATCTAATGACTTTATCTCTTGTTCTAACAGTGACAAGTCCTCAGAACCCAAGACCAATGACTTTGCCTCATGTGATTCAAGTGACAAGTCTACCACACCCAAGTCTGATGACTTCTCCTCAAGAGTAGCTGATGATGAATCCAATTCAAAGACAGCTTCTTTTGAAGACATTTCTTTTCATTTTGTTAAAAACAATTCTATTTCTAGTTTTGGTTGTGATAAGTTTGTGTGTAATAAGAGAAGTCATGTCAAGAACAAATCTTTTAGAAATAAATCATGCTTTTTTTGTGGTAGTTATTCTCATCTTATTAAGGATTGTGATTTTTATGAGAATAGAATGGGTGTGTGTGCTGGGCAACAGCAATCTAGACCATTGTGGAATAATGTTGAAAATATACCCCCATTTGTTCCTCAAGCAGCACAAATGAGCTCTGGCAGAGCTACATTTCCTGCTGGTAAACCAGTTTCTGCGGGTAAACCAGTTCCTGCTGGTAAGCCATTTCCTGCCGGAAAACCAGTTCCAGCTGGTAAACCTATTCCTGCTGGTTGGAAAAGAACTGCTGCTAGACCATTCATCAGACCTACAAGCTCTTACTTTCAGAATGATTATAGGCCTGTTTATTATGACCCAATGCAAAAAGGGGGGGAAAGATGGGAAACTGCTGTTAAGTCCTCAGCAGGTTGTTCTTGGAGACATAATGGCCAATATTTGAGAATGGGGTCCAAGAACAATGGTGGATCTCATCAATCTACCTGGTTTAAATCTTTCTGATCCACAAGGCAGGCCCAAGTCAGTTATGACTTAGGTCTCCCATTGTAACTAATGCTATTGTATTTTCTTTTATTGTAGGAAAATCCTCATAGAAGTAAAGACTTAAGTATTGTTGATAGTGGGTGTTCTAGAAGCATGACAGGAAACAAAGAAAGATTGCATGATTTTGTATCCATTAATGGAGGCACTGTGACTTTTGGAGGAGGGGATGGCAAGATAACAGGGACAGGATCTATTAGGACTTCCAAGCTGGATTTTGAAAATGTCTATTATGTGAAAGAACTCCAGAACTTTAATTTGTTCTCTGTCTCACAAATTTGTGACAAGAAGAATAGTGTTCTCTTCACTGAGACTGACTGTCTTGTGCTGTCCAAAGACTTCAAGTTGCCTGATGAGAGTCAGGTTGTACTTAAAGTTCCAAGAAGACACAACCTTTACAACTTCAATCTAAATGATGTCCAGCCTGAAGGTGATTTAGCTTGCTTGGTGGCAAAAGCATCTTTGGATGAATCTACCAAATGGCATAGAAGGATGGCACATGTGAACTTCAAAACCATCAACAAGCTGGCAAAGAATGGATTGGTAAAAGAGCTTCCTCTCAAGACCTTCACAAATGAACATAATTGTGTTGCTTGCAACAAGGGAAAGCAACACAAAGCTTCTTACAAGGCCATCACAGCTGTGAGCACCATCACTGAGCCTCTCCAGTTACTTCATATGGATCTTTTTGGTCCTACTTCCATCAGAAGTATTGACCATAAGTACTATTGCCTGGTGATTACAGATGACTTTAGCAGGTTTTGTTGGACTTTCTTCTTAGGTACTAAGGATGAAACCTTTCATGTGATTACGGACTTTCTTGCCTTAATTGAAAACCAGCTGAATAAAAAGGTTAAGACTTTAAGGTGTGACAATGGGACAGAGTTTAAAAATTCTAACTTAATTGAACTCTGTGGGAAAAAGGGGATTAAAAGGGACTATAGTAATGCCAGAACCCCGCAACAAAATGGGGTTGCTGAAAGAAAGAATAGAACCCTTATAGAAGCAGCTAGATCAATGCTGGCTGACTCTAAGCTACCTACCATATTTTGGACTGAAGCAGTTAGCATTGCTTGTTATGTTTTAAACGGGGTTTTGATCACTAATCCTCACAACAAAACACCTTATGAACTTTTGTGTGGGAAAGTTCCCAACATCAGTCACTTTAAACCTTTTGGATGTCATGTGACTGTTTTAAACACCAGTGACCATTTGGGTAAATTTGAAGAGAAAGCTGATGAGGGATTTATAGTTGGGTACTCTGCACATAGTAAGGCTTATAGAGTTTATAACTTATCTGCCAAAAAGATAGAAGAGAATCTAAACCTGAGATATCTTGAGGATAAACCTAACATTCAGGGTGCAGGTCATGAGTGGTATTTTGACCTGGACTATCTAACTGATACTTTAGGATATACTCATTTCAAAGCTAATCAATCAGCAGGTTCTCAGGAGTCTCCTACTAACAATGCAAGTTCCCCAGATGATGATTCAGACTCTGAATGTGATGAACAAACCATTGTTGTTCCTTCTTTTCCTTCTAACCACTTTGCAGGTTCTTAAGTTAAAGATACTTCTGGCATGGATGAAGGAGATTCAAGTTTTGCAGAAGACCTTGCAAGGCTTCAAAGACAAGAACATGATGCCAAGGAAGCAGCTGAAAAGTTTGGTTTTGAATTCACAAAAGAAACAGAGGAGCTCTTACGACAAGCCGCAGTTGAAGCCCGCAGGAATATGGATTCTGCTGGTAGTTCTTCGGTTCCTGCTGGTAGTGTTCCTGTTACTGCTGGTACTACCAATTCTGCTGGTAGCTCTAATGTTCCTGCTGGTGTCTCCACTCCTGCTGCTCCTTTGTCCACACCTTCTGATCACTCATTGGGTTTCAATGAACCTCTCACAAGATATCCAAGTCCATCTGATCTTGGTAACTCACTCTCTTCAAGCACTGAGTTGGAAGATATTCATCATCATCCAAGTACTGGTGATGAACTCAAATAAGTACATTTTATTACTATCATTTATCCTAATTATTTGACTTGTTTTATTATATTATGTATGAGGATTGATACTTAATCGTTTACTTTTGTAATTCTCAGGTAAAAACAAGCATTTGGTGAAACTTGGCGATTTTGGACTAATTATGGAGCAAAACATGCAAGAAGTTAAGAGTCTACCGAAATGTACAAGATCAAGACTATTCTGCTCTAGATGCGCCGCATCTCACTTATGACATGCGCCGCATCACTATCAATATTTCACCAGATACGATCCAAGATACAAGAGGACATGCGCCGCATCTATAAAAGGAGTTACGCCGCATCTTCTGGCGGTGTACGAATATTCCTGAATATTATAATCTTGGACCCCACGCGAAGTGAAGTCAATGCGCCGCATCTACTTACTAGATGCGCTGCATCTTACCCTCAGACAGAAACTATAAATACCCCAAGACCAGACGAATTCTGAAGTTTTTGAGTCAACACACAGAAGCCGAAGTACAGAAACCTAGGACGAATTCAGTCGATTAAGGCAGCACAAGACACACCCAAACGAAGATACAAGAGCTGTAAGAAGGTGCTGCATGTGTTTAATTCATTAAGTAGTTTTGTTTTATTGTGTTAGTAAACTTTAATTCATCAAGATTGGTGGCTTGTGTAATGTGACAACGGAAAGATTGCACTCCCTTAAAACTGCTTTCTCATTAATTAAAGTTTATATGTTGATGTCTTTGGTGACTTTTATTAGTGCATTGATAACCTCTGTGTCTAGCTGAGCGTTGATCGGGTCGCCATGCCTCTGCCCTCGCCTATTTATTAGATCGCCTATGCATTCTATCGTCTGTAGAAAAGTAGGAAGAAAGATAAATAGGATAGTCATAAGTAATCATTAAGGGTTTACTCGCCGATAAGATTAGAACCAACGAGAAAGGACTTAATCTCGGTGCGTTGCATCGAACTATACACTTCATATAAAACTAGCAATAAAACAAGTGACAAACTACTTATCTATCAGGACAGCCCTCTTATTGTCTCGAGTATTTATCTGTGTACGTGTGTGCTATTCGCTGATTCGTGCCTATTGGTTTAGTTTATTATTTAATTTCAACCAAATCGTGTCAGTCTCTCAGGCTGAACCCCCTTGTGTTAGAATAGGTTGTATAGCTAACTTAATTTATTAAAATACTGATTAGAATAACTAGATAATACGTTTCACTCTTAGTGATCGACACTCTACTTACCATTATATTCATACTGACCGGGTACACTGCTCGTTAAGTGTGTGTGTTATTGATAAGTCGGCTAAATATAAATTTAAAACTTGAGTAGGCATTAATACTGCTAAACCGCAACGACACATCGCACGCATCAAGTTTTTTGGCGCCGCTGCCAGGGAGTGAATTGTTATTATCTGTTAATTTGATTAGTATTTTAATTAGGTTTTTAATATTTTTTATCTAACCGCTAATTTTGTTGTGTATTAGATTAATTTGCATTCATTGTACTATTTTGCATATTTTCTGTTTTTGTGTGTTATTTGTTTGCTTTTATTTTGTTTATTTTCGTGTGTTTTATTTGTTTTTAATTTTTCGTATTTTTTGTATTCTGCTATCGTTGTACTGAGCTAAGTCAAACGATACGGCGCATCTGATTTCTCATATACGGCGTATTGCGTTTAATTTTTATAAAATACAACGCGTTTAATTAATTCGATACGACGCATCTTTTCCCCAAGATACGGCGTATCTGTTTTTGATAAAAAAAATTTCTAAACGTTAACGCCATACGACGCATCTGCTTTAGCAGATACGGCGTATCTATTATTTTAATTAAAAACAGTTTTCGAATTATTAAACAGATACGGCGCATCGATCTCTGTCGATACGGCGTATCTTCTGAATCAAAAATCTCGTGTTTTGAAACGTAACGAAAATACGGCGCATTAACTTTTGTTAATACGACGCATTTAATTTTAAATAAATATCGATTTTTGATTATTAAAACAGATACGGCGCATTCAAATTTCTAAGCGGCGTATCTATTTTCTGAATAAAGTCTGATTTAATTTTAACGATTATAAGATACGGCGTATCCAACTTTTTGGATACGGCGCATCGTCTTCAGATATCAGCTATTTTTATTCTTATATCCGTTTCTAAATTCATTGATTTCTCTTCTAGCGAACAAATCCTACTGATGATTTTACCTATGATGACAGATTTTGCTATGGAAGACATGTCAGTGAACGGATATCTTGCTGAGGAACTCTTGCTTTCAAATTCATTCAATGTGCTCATGATCGATACGGATTTATTCTCTTGGGAGACCCCTCTTGAAGCTGCTTTTAAGGAATTCATGCGTTTATGCAACATTGACAAAGGGGTATTCTTTTATGATGTATTTGTGAGGTACACTAGAGATGAACTGTTGCTCTTATGGCCTATCATTGAATCCAAAGGATTGAACTGGACTACTATCGAAGAAGATGATGGGAAATTCTATCTTACATACATGGACTCAAGCAACAAAAGCTGTGGTGGAGGCAATACCCAAATCTCTTACATGCCTTATTCCGAACAGTACTGGGGATTAAATGAGAACTATCTGGACGATGAAAGAATTTATGCTGTGGCGGAGTTACTATTTCGTGGCAAGTTGGTAAGATTGATGGACCTCTCCCTCAATGATTGGCTTGAACTTAAATATGGTAGTCCGAAATTTGCCCCTGCAAATGAAGTCAAGCAGATTATGACTTCATGGTTGACACGGAGTTTTAGGGAGCAATTTAACGAGTTCATGGAGATAAAGAGGAAAATGATTGAAAAGACTTGCTTTGACGTTAACCACGATCCTAACGATGTTGATTTTTCAGATTGGTTGGCTAGTAAGTTTAATAACCATAAGAGCATGGATCGAGCTACTAAGGATGCATTATGGGTATATTGGATAAGAGGTGAAGACGAAGAAGTAGAAAGCGATTATGGGTCGTCACTTCATGATTCAACAATCAATGAGGGGATTGAAGAATTATTCAGAATTGACATTGATGTGTTCGATTATGAGACACCCTTATGCAAGCAATTCAAGGAATTTAACTACCTTCTTCAAGTCGACGATGATGTGCTTACTGGAGATTTACCAGGATTCAAGACTTATGATGATTTCAAAAACACCTGGTACTACGAATGGAATGACCAAATACCATGGGTTTGGGATAAACCATGGGAATTTGAGCACATTAATCACACCTGTACACCCTTCGTTTTCAAGGATGGGAGTAGTGTTTGGCCGACCTGTGATTATAAGAGTGACGGAACCTGTAATGGGGGAAGTATTATTGGGATGAAACGGGTTGGAAAAGATGTAACCTTTGAAGATTATGAGTGGTACGATAATGTTGAAGACTGCCCACGAAAAATGGAAGCTTTGCAAGAAAAGGGTAGAATTGAATACTTGAAAGGACTTAAGGGAACATCAAATACTACTTTCTGGGAATGGGTGCATGAACAATTTGATGATTACACGAAGCTTAGTCGACGGCTACAATGGGAATTGGAAAGAGAGTGGGAGGCAATTCAAGATGATGATAACAATAAGTCATTAATTGATGAACTAGATGACTACTTGATTAAGGATCCTTATTTTAAGTTTGTTGATGAAGACGAGGAAGAATTCACCAAAAGAAAGTGTCAACTACTTGGGATCCCTTATAATAAGCCACCCATGATTATTTCTGAAAAATTTAAAATCATCAAATATTCTTTGGGACCAAAGGAAGAGTATGTTGCGACGACGACCAAGAGTTATACTAGATTAAGTCGAACGGAGGAAAACGTCGCAGAGCTATACGGGAACATCTTTCGGATGAAGGAAGAAGGATGGACCGTGACAAGAACTAAATGAAGAGCTGAACGTGAGTCTAACTTGAAGACTCTGGAATAAAGACAAGTGCTTACCGGGAGACAACCCGGATTTACCTTTTAATTTTCTGTTTTTGTGTCGAGTCAGTCAGGCCGCAGAGGATACGGTGCATCTCAATCCTGAGATGCGACGCATCTCCTGCACAGGTCATATCTTTATTTTTCTGCATTTTTTATTTTCGAATTTAAAACTTTTTATCAGTTTATTTTAATGCGGCGCATCCCTGGTTAAGGATGCGGCGCATCTTCTATTCTGATCCGTATTTATTCCAGGCTCGATACGGCGTATCTTCTTCCATAAGATACGGCGCATCGACTGACCTGATGATTTTCATTTTTATTTTTATGTTTTATTTTATCTAACTACTAATGTATTATGCAAGTTTGAACCTTTCTTAACTTAGGTGTGTTTTAAAGCCTTGGTGGTATTATAGATTCCTGCATTTCCTGTGGATACATCTATTATGAAGCTTAAACGTTCTAATCCACAAGAAAGATGATTTTTGCTCTTATACTAATGGAGGATCATACCGAGCAAATCTCAGGGGAGTTTTTCTGTTCTAATTCTTTTATTTTCCAGTTTTTAACCTTTTATACAAACAACGAGGACGTTGTTTAACTTAAGTGGGGGGATTGGAGAATTAGAACACTTAACACTTACTTGTCCTAAACTTTTCAAAATATGCTTAATATATCAAACTTTAAAATTTTAGCATGTTTTTGTTTAAAGTCTAAGTTGCATAGCTGCACACATGACGTTATTTTCAAAAATTGTGATTTTTCAAAATTCACAAATCTATGAGTGTGCCGGTGACTTGTAAACTTTAGAACTTGGCTTGTATACTATTCGAGACCACCATAATAAGTATTATTTTATATAATTGGAATGACTTGTCTAAATTGGTAAATTTCTAGGATTACACCCAAATAGCCTTATATGTTATGTGATATTAACTAACTACACTGGTTAGTTAACCCCCGTATAAACCTTTTGTTACTCTCATTTTTAGAGTAAGATACCCCTAGAAAAACACTCAGAGCCATTCCTTTCGTTTCTTACACCTTTGTTAAAATGTTTCGTTACACCTTAAACCTTAGCCTACCCTGTAAATTAAAATCCGTGGTTGGTTAATTGCTTTAGGCAAAGTGTGTTTCCTTACATTACCTGTGTTCGCGTGCGTAATTCATTATCTATGGTTAGGTCGGGAAATTGCACAATGCAATTGGAGTGAAAGTAAATATTGTATATCTTTGAGTTTATTTTTCGTGTGTTTACTACTTTCACTATTACCGTTATTTCTGAAGTCATGAAAAGTATGGAAAAATTATCCAGAATTATTATTATGGTGATGTGGTGAAATTTTACACATCTATGTATATGTTGATGTCAAAAAAAAAAAAAAAAAAAAAAAAAAAAAAAAAAAAAAAAAAAAAAAAAAATCGAAAAAAATGAGAAAAGAAAAAGAAAAAAGAAGAAAGTTGGATGTTTGTTTTAACCAACGATGTAAAGTTATGTAAGTGGTCGATATCACCACTATTTGTTGTATATTATATCTATGGATTGAATGGGAGTTGGCAGTTATGGGAACGCCAACTAAGGTTTATTCTTTGATTAAGATCTTGTTGAGTATAATTCGTGTCTACCTAAAGCGTGTGTTTCAAGTGTTAAAGCGTGAGTTATTCTATGATATGAGTCTTATTCATGGGATGGTTGGGATAGTGATTAACCACACTTAGGATTTTAATTTATTTGTTTTGTCTATTTTTCATTTTACACCAATTTATATCCCAAAAATTATCCATACCCTTTATTATTCTTTATCCAACCAAACCTTTGATTTATTGAGATTAGGGATTTGAGCAATCTTAAGTATCGTAGTCGTGGATTCGACTATGTATTTATGATTTTGTCGCCCTTTTTGATATATTATTATTGGTGAAGTTTGGACCTATCTTTAGCCTATTCGAGTTAAGGATTTGAGCAATTGCAAGTATCGTGTTCGTGGATTCGATCATGTATTTGTGATTTTGTCGCCTTTTCTGGAATTTGAGATCAATAGAGATTAAGAATAATTAACCCTTCACAAATGAACATAATTGTGTTGCTTGCAACAAGGGAAAGCAACACAAAGCTTCTTACAAGGCCATCACAGCTGTGAGCACCATCACTGAGCCTCTCCAGTTACTTCATATGGATCTTTTTGGTCCTACTTCCATCAGAAGTATTGACCATAAGTACTATTGCCTGGTGATTACAGATGACTTTAGCAGGTTTTGTTAGACTTTCTTCTTAGGTACTAAGGATGAAACCTTTCATGTGATTACGGACTTTCTTGCCTTAATTGAAAACCAGCTGAATAAAAAGGTTAAGACTTTAAGGTGTGACAATGGGACAGAGTTTAAAAATTCTAACTTAATTGAACTCTATGGGAAAAAGGGGATTAAAAGGGACTATAGTAATGCCAGAACCCCGCAACAAAATGGGGTTGCTGAAAGAAAGAATAGAACCCTTATAGAAGCAGCTAGATCAATGCTGGCTGACTCTAAGCTACCTACCATATTTTGGACTGAAGCAGTTAGCATTGCTTGTTATGTTTTAAACGGGGTTTTGATCACTAATCCTCACAACAAAACACCTTATGAACTTTTGTGTGGGAAAGTTCCCAACATCAGTCACTTTAAACCTTTTGGATGTCATGTGACTGTTTTAAACACCAGTGACCATTTGGGTAAATTTGAAGAGAAAGCTGATGAGGGATTTATAGTTGGGTACTCTGCACATAGTAAGGCTTATAGAGTTTATAACTTATCTGCCAAAAAGATAGAAGAGAATCTAAACCTGAGATATCTTGAGGATAAACCTAACATTCAGGGTGCAGGTCATGAGTGGTATTTTGACCTGGACTATCTAACTGATACTTTAGGATATACTCGTTTCAAAGCTAATCAATCAGCAGGTTCTCAGGAGTCTCCTACTAACAATGCAAGTTCCCCAGATGATGATTCAGACTCTGAATGTGATGAACAAACCATTGTTGTTCCTTCTTTTCCTTCTAACCACTTTGCAGGTTCTTAAGTTAAAGATACTTCTGGCATGGATGAAGGTGATTCAAGTTTTGCAGAAGACCTTGCAAGGCTTCAAAGACAAGAACATGATGCCAAGGAAGCAGCTGAAAAGTTTGGTTTTGAATTCACAAAAGAAACAGAGGAGCTCTTACGACAAGCCGCAGTTGAAGCCCGCAGGAATATGGATTCTGCTGGTAGTTCTTCGGTTCCTGCTGGTAGTGTTCCTGTTACTGCTGGTACTACCAATTCTGCTGGTAGCTCTAATGTTCCTGCTGGTGTCTCCACTCCTGCTGCTCCTTTTTCCACACCTTCTGATCACTCATTGGGTTTCAATGAACCTCTCACAAGATATCCAAGTCCATCTGATCTTGGTAACTCACTCTCTTCAAGCACTGAGTTGGAAGATATTCATCATCATCCAAGTACTGGTGATGAACTCAAATAAGTACATTTTATTACTATCATTTATCCTAATTATTTGACTTGTTTTATTATATTATGTATGAGGATTGATACTTAATCGTTTACTTTTGTAATTCTCAGGTAAAAACAAGCATTTGGTGAAACTTGGCAATTTTGGACTAATTATGGAGCAAAACATGCAAGAAGTTAAGAGTCTACCGAAATGTACAAGATCAAGACTATTCTGCTCTAGATGCGCCGCATCTCACTTATGACATGCGCCGCATCACTATCAATATTTCACCAGATACGATCCAAGATACAAGAGGACATGCGCCGCATCTATAAAAGGAGTTACGCCGCATCTTCTGGCGGTGTACGAATATTCCTGAATATTATAATCTTGGACCCCACGCGAAGTTAAGTCAATGCGCCGCATCTACTTACTAGATGCGCCGCATCTTACCCTCAGACAGAAACTATAAATACCCCAAGACCAGACGAATTCCGAAGTTTTTGAGTCAACACACAGAAGCCGAAGTACAGAAACCTAGGACGAATTCAGTCGATTAAGGCAGCACAAGACACACCCAAATGAAGATACAAGAGCTGTAAGAAGGTGCTGCATGTGTTTAATTCATTAAGTAGTTTTGTTTTATTGTGTTAGTAAACTTTAATTCATCAAGATTGGTGGCTTGTGTAATGTGACAACGGAAAGATTGCACTCCCTTAAAACTGCTTTCTCATTAATTAAAGTTTATATGTTGATGTCTTTGGTGACTTTTATTAGTGCATTGATAACCTCTGTGTCTAGCTGAGCGTTGATCGGGTCGCCATGCCTCTGCCCTCGCCTATTTATTAGATCGCCTATGCATTCTATCGTCTGTAGAAAAGTAGGAAGAAAGATAAATAGGATAGTCATAAGTAATCATTAAGGGTTTACTCGCCGATAAGATTAGAACCAACGAGAAAGGACTTAATCTCGGTGCGTTGCATCGAACTATACACTTCATATAAAACTAGCAATAAAACAAGTGACAAACTACTTATCTATCAGGACAGCCCTCTTATTGTCTCGAGTATTTATCTGTGTACGTGTGTGCTATTCGCTGATTCGTGCCTATTGGTTTAGTTTATTATTTAATTGCAACCAAATCGTGCCAGTCTCTCAGGCTGAACCCCCTTGCGTTAGAATAGGTTGTATAGCTAACTTAATTTATTAAAATACTGATTAGAATAACTAGATAATACGTTCCACTCTTAGTGATCGACACTCTACTTACCATTATATTCATACTGACCGGGTACACTGCTCGTTAAGTGTGTGTGTTATTGATAAGTCGGCTAAATATAAATTTAAAACTTGAGTAGGCATTAATACTGCTAAACCACAACGACACATCGCACGCATCAACTGGCATTTTTACCTCCTCCTCATATGATGATGACATTAGTCCTGATGTCAATAATCTTGCACCCACAGTAGAAGTCAATCCTGTTCCTACTAAGAGGATCAATACCATTCATCCTCAATCCTTGATTCTTTGTGATCCTACCTCAGCTGTTCAGACAAGAAATAAGGTGAAACAAACAAAGTTTGGTGAAATTGCCTTTGTCAGTTATGTTCATAATCAGCAAAGGAACAATCACACAGACTTTCTACATTGTCTCTTTGCTTGTTTCCTTTCACATGTAGAACCAAGCAATGTATCACAAGCTCTTGAAGATCCAGCTTGGGTGGAGGCTATGCAAGAAGAAATGCAACAATTCTTTAATCAAAATGTATGGAAGCTTGTGCCTTTACCTGAAGGAAAGAATGCAATTGGGACAAAATGGATTCTAAAGAACAAGAGAGATGCTAGAGGTATTGTGGTAAGGAATAAAGCAAGGTTAGTAGCTCAAGGTCACAGGCAAGAGGAGGGTATTGATTATGATGAGGTATTAGCTCCAATGGCAAGAGTTGAGGCCATTAGGCTCTTCTTAGCCTTTGCCTCATATATGGGATTTATGGTCTACCAAATGGATGTAAAAAGTGCTTTTCTCTATGGAGAGATTGAAGAAGAGGTTTATGTGACTCAACCCAAAGGATTTGAGGACCCTCAGAATCCAAAATGGGTCTACAAGGTGGTGAAAGCACTCTATGGACTTCATCAAGCACCAAGGGCTTGGTATGCAAGATTGTCTACTTTTCTGTTGAAGCATGGATACCGAAGAGGTACCATTGACAAGACACTTTTCACTAAGAAGAACTCAAGAGATATTATCCTAGTCCAGGTCTATGTGGATGACATCATCTTTGTTTCTACAAAGGAGGCTTGGTGTAGGGAATTTGAAGAATTGATGAAGGGTGAATTTGAGATGAGTGCTATAGGTGAGCTTACATTCTTCTTGGGATTACAGGTCAAACAAAAGCCTGATGGGATTTTTATCAGCCAAGAAAAGTATGTGCAAGACATACTTAAGAAGTTTGATTTGGAAAGTGTGAGGACTGCAACAACTCCTTATGAAGCTCCAAAGCCAAAATCCAACAATGAACCTGATGATGCTATTAATGTTCACCTCTACAGATCAATGATAGGTTCACTTATGTATTTGACAGCTTCTAGACCTGATATAATGTTTGCAGTCAGTGCTTGTTCAAGACATCAAGTTACACCTTTGACTTCCAACCTGAATGCAGTCAAGAAAATCTTTAAGTATCTTAAAGGCCAACCTAAGTTGGGCCTCTGGTATCCTAGAGATTCTCCATTTGTGTTGAAAGCCTATAGTGATAGTGATTATGCTGGTGCTAACTTTGATAGGAAGTCTACTACTGGGGGTTGTCAGTTTCTGGGAAGAAGATTGATCTCTTGCCAATGCAAAAAGCAGACCATTGTGGCTACTTCATCTACTGAAGCAGAGTATGTTGCTGCTGCTAATTGTTGTGGTCAGGTACTTTGGATACAAAATCAGTTGTTAGACTATGGGTTCAATTTTATGAACACCGAAATCTTTATTGATAACCAAAGCACAATTTGCATTGTTAAAAACCCAGTTTTTCACCAAAGAACAAAGCATATTGAGATTAGGCACCATTTTATAAGAGATGCTAATGAAAAACATCTCATTTAAGTGCTTAAAATACACACAGATGAAAATGTGGCTGATTTGTTAACTAAAGCTTTTGATGGCCCAAGATTTAATTATTTGGTGGTTCATATTGGGATGATCAATCCCTGATTGTTGTGATTGAGGGGAGGCTTATTGTTGTATATTTTGTGTACACTAACCATTATTTGTTTTAGTTTGTGCATTTTGTTTAACTTTGTTTTGCAGTAGTAAGTTTCTTATTGTTGCTAGTGTTATTGGGACACAACAGTATCAACAGAACAAGAAGCATTCATTCTTATTCATTCAAACGTCTTTGCATTCTTAAATGCAAATTACAAGCCAGTTCTAACATCACAAAAGCTACATCAACAAGCCATACCACTACTCCATCTTCCTTTTCCCCTTTCCCTTGTAGTCAGGCATGGTCTTATGGATTCCTTTGTCCTTGATTGCATTCCACACCTGCGGCCTGGGGAGTCCTAGCACTTGTTTGCCTGGCTTTGGACGTGATTGATTCTTCACAGGCACTGGGATCATACTCATTGCTGACACAGCTTTTTCAATCTCACTTGTTAGTATGACTGATAGTGGAGGTGGCTGCGTTTGCTCATCATCATCCGAGTGGTAGCTTGATGAATCATCCACATATGATGGTGGAGTTGGGAGCTCATCAGAGGAGATTGCTTCAACCTTCTTCTTTGCATTTTTGTTTCTTAAGGTTGAATAGTTCGGTGGAAAGTAGCTGCTCCATGATGAGAGAGACTTAGTCTCTTCCGATGATGATGAGTCAGAAGACGAATCAGAAGAAATCTCAACCACGTTTGGTTTGGAGGAACTCATTGTGTTTGGATAGTTGTGTTATTGTTTGAAGTATGTGATGTCTTAGTGTTGATAATTCGAGGCCTTTTATAGACCCAATGGAGGATTAAGGAAATTGAATGTTAGGTTGGTATTTGGAATAAATTCTTTGCAGGAATGGGTTTAATTATGGTGCCGTTTGAGGAGTTGACCCAATCCTATGCATAATTGTGAATATTGGTCAAAAGCACTTTGTTTATGCTGGTTGACCGTTTGTTCCTGCTGCTTGACTCGTGGTTGCTGCTGGTATCGATGTAATTGGGTATTTATTTTGGGATAGAATCAAATTCAAATTGGTCAAAGATTCTTCCGCGAGAGTCTTGCAATTTAATTTGCTAAGTTGGGTAACCGTATAAATGACCTAAATTGTACATCCCACGCCCAAAATAATCATTTTCTTCTTACACCCATTTCATCACTCCTCATTTTAACAACTCATTCACTGATTCTTCACTATGGCGGCACTACAATACAAAGACAATCATAACAAGGTGGCGTATCTGGAAACATCAAAATGAAGTGTAGCGTATGATCAAATACTTGCCTTCTTACGTGGGTCCTCCATTCGGTATGCTTTGACCCATTGTCCGTCTGTTGTGTATGACTCATTAGTCAAGCAATTTTGGGCTACAGCGACTGCGCGCACTCTTGAGGGTAGACCCCAGGAGATTGTGGCTACCATTGATGGGAATGAGTATGTCATCACTGAGTCCTCCATTAGGACTCACCTTCAGTTGAATGATGGGGATGGGTTATATGATTTTTTAGAATAAGATATTCTGGCTGGTATGGCTTCCATTGGTTATCCAGTTTACGGTACATTTACTTTTTATAAGAATAGGTTCTCTCCAGAATGGAGATTTCTAGTACACACCCTTCTACAATGTCTTAGTCCCAAGTCAGGAGGTTGGGATCAATTCTCAAGCCCTCTTGCTTCTGGCCTCATTTTCCTATTAGATGGGAGGGTTTACAACTGGTCTAGGTTTATTTTTGATGGGATGGTTGGGAACCTAGGGACTGCTAAGCATAAATTTCTCATGTACCCTAGGTTTTTACAAATGATATTAGTTGTTCAGACTTCTGACCATACACCTAGGATCATGGTTAGGCTTACTACCAAATTATTTGATACCATGAAGTCTAAGTTTGAGGGGGAACATCAGCCTCTTTTGGCTGCTATGTTGCCAAATGGCAATGATTCTGCTAGTGCAGTTGATGCTGCTGGTGGTAATATTCCACCTCCATCTGATGCTGCTGGTGCAAGTGCATCAGTTGCTGCTAATGCCCAACAACCACCCTCTCCTAGACCTTCCACACCACCATCTCCTAGGCCTAATACCCTTGTTGCCCTAAGTGTTGAGCAGCCACCACTACAGTTGAGCCTAATATTGAGACAACCACATTTACAAGGCTATCAACTCCTAGTCCAACTAGGCAGCCTTTTAATGATGATATCAATATAGGTGAAGGTTTTTTTGATTCTCCACCCAGATCCTCTAAGGCTCCCAACACCTCAGGTAATCCTGTTGGTGGAGCTGAGGATCCTGATCCTCTCACTTCTATGTCTTCTCTTCTTGACAAATATGTGCAGAAAGTTGATGCTTTGGAGTCAGACCTGAAGGATACCAAGAAGACTCTTGGTGGTGCAATTCTTTCCCTCATAGACAGGGGAAAGTATTTGCAAGCCAAACTCCAGCACAAGAGAAGGAGAGTTGCACTATCTGATTCAGAGGAAGACGAGGCTGGGCAGAAGGAGACTTTCAACCTGGATGCACTCCATGTGTTGGCCAATGCCTCTTTAGCTAGTGCCAACACAGAGGGAGCTGGTGGTTCGGTCTCTAAGGAACCTACTTTTTCTATGTTTGCGCCTCCTACAACTGCCAAGTCCCAAGCTTTCAGCAGGAGAAGGAACAAGAACCTTTCAGCAATATCAGCCTTTGAAAAATTCAAATCCCATGTTGCTGCTGGTAGTACATCTGTTGCTGCTGGTAGTGGTGCTGATGACGTTCCTAAGGATATTCCTGCTGCTGAAGATGTTCCTGTTGATAGTATCTTTGTTTCTGCTGGCAGTGATGATGTTTCTGCTGCTCCTGAGCCTTCTAATGTTCTTGCTGGTAGCTCCTCAATTGCTACTGGTAGTGATACCATTGCCTCTGCTAGTGTTCCTGCTCTAACTTCAGGTGTTGCCACTGATGATACACCTGTTTCTGCTGTTTCTGATTCTGCTGCCCATCTTGACAAAGGTAAAACCCCAATGGTGGAGGATCTTGTGTCTGACTAAGAGAGGGTTGAACAAGAAAGACTTTTCAAGAATATAGAAGATGACAGGCTTGGAGCTGAATTGGCAAGGAAAGTACAAGCTGAGCAAAATGCACCATTCACTGTCACTTTACCTCCTCAAAGACAACAAGAGTTGGATGCTGCTTCTTTACACTTTACTAAAGCTGATTGGATACAAATTCAGTCTCAAGTAGCTGCCAACCCTACCCTTACCAAGGAACTCTTAGGGGATGATGTGACAGATGATAATTTTGCTGCAAGAATGGTGGCTTTGATGAGATAGAGGAGGCAGGCTGATGCAGAAAGGAAAGCCAAGGAGAAAAGGGATAAGCCTCCTACACAGGCACAGCAAAGAGAGTATATGAGACATGTTGTCAAAACCAGAGTACTCCTCTTTATACTACTGGGTGGAGCATGGCACAAGTTAAGCGGTTCTCTGATGCTGAGCTCAAGGGGCACTATGAGAGGATTATGACCAAGATTTTGCACATATCTAAACCTGCTTTAGAAGAACCTTCTTCTAAGAGGCTTAAGTCTATCAATTCTGCTGGTTCAATAAATGATGCTGATATTGCTGTTGATACCACACCCACTCCTGCAGATAATCCTCTTTCTGCATATGGTGATTCAGCTTTTGAGTCTTCCCTGCACCCACCAAAGGACCCCTCTGTTCCTGATGATGCCATCTCTACAATTCCTACAGAGGCCAACCCATCACATCCTACTGTTGCTTCTGGTGCAACACCTTCTTCTACTCCAGGTAAAAGGAAGAAGAGTATGGCTAATAAGCGTGCTTCTAGGCCTCTTACAGAGTTGGATGATCAAGAATTAATTAAGTTTGATTCAGAGAGTGAACCTGAAGAAGATTCTCCTCATCCTTGGGCTGCTCTTGCTGGTTGGGAAGTTCTTTCTTTGCCTCTAGGAGAAATCAATGCCATGTACAAAGTTGATAGTGTCACCAAGTATTTTACCTTTCTTAGGGAAATTTTGCATATGGTGGATAGGCAAGACTTGATCCAACTCTATGGTATGGTGGTTAAGCATTATGCATCTCATCCGGCTACTGGGATTGGTCTTATCCTTTGGGGTGATTTGAAGGTGTTGATGGACTCTCTTGAAGGAGGAGATGGTTATTCTGTTTGGGCTAATCAACAGTCTTGGCAAGTGCGAAGTTGGAGATTGTATACCCCTTCCAATGTTCATGTGTTGGAGACCATGACTGGAGAGGTGTTATACATGTTTGTGGATGTGCCATATCCTCTATCAGTTCAGCTTATGGAAAGGATGCTCAGGCATAAGTTGGTGCTTGGAAAGACAGTGGTGGGAAATGACTTGACTACTGCCGAGCAATTGGTTCGCTTCATAAAACATCAACTTCCTACTGCTCAGGTTCCTGCTGCTGATTGATGGTATATCTTACCTTTTGTTGTATCTTGTTATTTCTTTTCATTTCTTTCTTTCTTTCTTTATATAGTGTTTAGTTATTTAAAAATATATATATATATATATATATATATATATATATATATATATATATATATATATATATATATATATATATATATATATATATATATACACTAACTTGTATGTTTGAGTAAACTGTTTATAGGTACAGTGTTGGTTTATTACCACACAACAAATGGTAATCAACTCACCATGTCGAACAGACAATAAAGAGTTGACTCACCATGAGGGTACGGCTCTGGTGTGATTATCAAATTCGTTGATAGTTTATGATTTACTAAAAATCATATGGTTATCAATGTACCATGGTCTTACACACCAAAACATTGGCTACTCCTGTAGTTAATGGCTATTGGTAAAGAGTCATCAAATCCATTAATTTTCAATGATTCACCTCTCACAGGAGTTCACACACCTGGAAGTGATGAGAATAGTATGAAACTTAAACAGAATTGATGTACAAGTAGTCATGGTTGGCAATTTACCAAACATTGTACGGTCATCAATTCACCATGGATGTTACCCTTTGGGGTTCCAAAGAATTGGCTAGCCCACAAGAGTATGGTTTGTGGTAAAGGCAGTGGAAAACCATATTTGGTACTCAATTCACCAAGGTTATTTACAACCAAAGAATTGGCTAGTCCTGAGCAAACGGCTACAGGTAAAGACATATCAAATCTGTTTATGGCTGTGATGGTTTGCCAAAAATCATTAGGGTATTCCAACACACCATTGATTCACGTTCTGAGTGTTGGACTAGTTACTAGTTCACCAGGGTGATGCCATGATTCCACCAAAGGACTAGCTAGCCCAAGAGTGAGTAGCTACTTGGTAAAGGCTCATCAAATCTACTCATGTTGCTGCTGGTTCCTGTTGCTGCTGATACTTAGGAGTTGCTGCCGGATCCTTGCTCTTAATGATGGTTACTTGTTGTTGCTGGTTCTAACTATGTTGCTGCTGGTTACCTAGTGTTGCTACTAAAGTTCAATCCTCAAGCTTTGGACGTCAAAGATCTATCTAGAAACTTGAAGTTAACCGAGTCAAATTCAAGTTTAGGGGAGGATTGTTAGGAATTAATAAAAATAGTAATAGTTCATTACTGCTGTTAGTGCAGTTTTTGTTTCTGCTGGCAGGTATATAGTTCCTGCTGGCATAGTACTTTTATTGATTCTACTGGTATCCAATAGTGGTTCCTGCTGTTAGTTATTGTTTCTGCGGGTAATAGAAATAGTCAACCCGTATATTTAGAGTTATTTAGTTATTCTTCTTTCAACTCTATTGTTTATATTCCGCGTAAACACTAGTTTAATAGTCAGAGTTTCTCTTAGTTTGTTTGTGATTACATAAACATTCTATTGATCTTAAACCGGCTCAAAAGATCTATCTAGGGCTGATCCTACACGCTTTAACTTTTCTCTTTTCTAGCTTGGATCCATCATTCCATAACATTTCAAGCTCGGCCATCCTGGATGATACCATCTTTAACATCATTAACTCGGTCATCCCAAAGGATACCATATTTAACATTCATCCCGATGGATCTTTAACATTCATCATGAAGGATTTCTTTAACATTCCACTGTAACACTTTAAACATGGATCCAAGCTATTTACATTTTAATACACACACTATCACTGTAACGCCCCTTGAACGACACGACTAAAAAACGTGAAAATTTTTCACAAAAAGTAATCCCGAAAATCGACACACTGACACTCTTTTACAATCTGACAAAAATTTATAAACATCTAGACCATGAGACTATTTTTGAACGAAACTAGACTCAATTACCTTTAAAATGATGGGTGGCACGACATCTAACGACTTACGGTTGATTTTATACAAAATAAATAAAACGGACAAAAACTGAAAAACAAATCCTTCTTGGGCATAAGGGACCTTCCTAGGCACTTATACCCTTCTTGGACCTTCCTGGGCACTTATACCCTTCAAGGACCTTCATGAGCACTTTTTCTCAAAAATGACCCGTAACACCATAAAACATAAAATCAACACTTTAGACTTATATTTAAATACATGTAATAGACATTTAACTAAAAATATACCATATACATTATTTCCCAAGGTTCTTGACGCGTTTGACCCAAAATGGGTTAAAATGGACCTTGTCCCAAACACCCATTTTTCTGCACACCCATTTTTAGCACTTTTGACCAATTTTTCGGAAAACAACTTATATTACTTGAAAAAAACACCAAAATTTCCAAAATTTATTAATACCTCATATGTTTCATAAAAACATAAAGTTTCAACATTTACAACAATCGAGGACATAACTTTCAATATGGAAGAAATAGCAAATATGACCCATTTTACCCGTACATTCTTATACCCAGAAATTTCTACTTTACACACTAAACAATACTTAACACAATTTAACATGACATTACCAAAGCATAACAAAAGATTCTGACATAATCTTAACCCACAACATCCCAAAATGGGTGAAATTGGCTAATACCAAACACCCCTCAAATTACAATTCCAGTAACATTTAACCACTAGAACTTGACCATATTTACTACCATTTACAAGACATAACTTGGGCACAATTCAAAGACCACAAACAACAAAACGACCTAGTGAGACTATAGATATACCAAGATGAAAAGACACTTCCGGAGCTTCCAACTTTCCACACAAACTTGGTCCAAGAAACGAGGTCTTCTACTTACCAATCCCAAAATGCTAAGCTACTATCATAGCTAGCAACTAAGCCTTTTCCTTACCCTTACCTTCAACGCTTGAACCTACAAAACATCATTAAACTTTTCCGTAAGTGAAATGCTTAGTAAGTATAAGACATAAACTTAACATTAACAAGTCATAACTAACAATTTGCTAGCTACAATATATCAAGGAAAGCATTCACAAATATTAAACATACCTTAATTAAGCATAATTACTATGCTAACATTTCATACATTCTAGCATTGGATCCAAGCTACTTAACATTAACAATTTTCCTTGATCATTACATCACAAAACATCATAATTCAATATAAATTAAAATTATGAAAAATTAATAAGTTTAGTCAATATACTTACCTCACAAATTCTCTAGCTCACTACTTGGGAATTCAGAGATTTATCTTCAATTGTTTCCCATAAGGGGATTAACCCTAATTAGCACATAATTTAACATTAATTCAATAAGTTATCAATCTTTAATCAATTTTCCCCAATTCAATTTCATGAACCCTAACTTCAAAATCATTAATTTACTTACTTGAGATGTTTTAGAGAAACTACGGTGTCTATAGGGCTTGACTCTCAACAAAATCCCTTGATGAAAATCACAATAGCACAAGATTGGTTCTTCCCTCCTTTTTCTTCTCCCTCAAGCTATCCTGCTCTCACACACACTCAAAATTTCTAGATTTCTCTCCTAATTAC
Organism: Artemisia tridentata subsp. tridentata; assembly: GCA_021014915.2. Lineage (NCBI taxonomy): Eukaryota > Viridiplantae > Streptophyta > Magnoliopsida > Asterales > Asteraceae > Artemisia > Artemisia tridentata. The sequence goes on along the minus strand of CP139505.1, from coordinate 167,927,751 downwards.
TAGTAACTAGATATTTAATTTATTAATTTTGCTAAATTGGCAAGACTAGCCCTCCTAGTCTCATTCTTCCTAGTTCTCATTCTTCCTAGTTTAGTCACATATCTATATACAATATAACACTTACTTGGTACTAGTTTCTAACTTTACCATTTTCTTATAAAATACATTCTAAATAATTTAATATCTTTATTTTACTATAAAATAATACCTCATCGAGTTACGGGTGTAATAATCACATCCATTTTATTTAGTTTAAGCAAGCGCCATAGGGCATATGAAACCTGTTTATTATATTTACGCATTTCCTATGTGTTTACACGCCTTACCACAAGTTACATTCTTTAACCCTCATTAACCAATTTCGCATCTTTACTGTTAACCTTTTAGTCTTACTCGCTTCTTTTACATATAGACCTTACATAGATCGTCAACTATAACACAATCATTAGCATTCATTTATCCTTCTTACATATTATAAACATGTTTTATTATTCCACACATTCATTATAGTAATCACCGCTAATGGGGCACATTAGCAGTGATCTAATCATTTCATGGCAATACCTTAACCTCATACATACTCATCTCATTATAGCTATTAGTACTAAGGAAATATAGTTCTATTTCATCATTTCTCATTCTATAACTTTACCAAGTTCATCACAGTCTTAATATGTATAAATTTATATCATGTCTTCACCACACTATGCTATAACACACATTCAACATTACCACACTATCATAATTATGCTTCTAATACTTTAACTTTCCACTAACCCATCTCTAATACCTCATTAACGATCAATACACTAAATACAATTACTCATAAGACCATACTTTGGTCATCACTATCACACAAGTCATGCACCTTCATTTTTAGTCATGTTTTCTGTAAACCACCACACAAATTATTACATCCATTCGCCTTCGCTAAACTACCATAACACACAATCATATAATCATATAACGATCACCGAAACTATCCGAGGTGTATGGTAATCTGTCACTTAAGCACGTCTAGTCCGCCATGGACTCATTACGTACACTCCGATACTATAAATATGTAATTAGATATTTGTTGGTGACAAGTTTGGTCACATGACACTTTACTCAATTCCTTTTCTTTCTACTTTGGCCACACTAAACTTTAAAACTCATTTAATCACTTTACTATATAAGTCACTTATGTTATGCATCATATTTTCTATAACCATAATACACATTTGTTGACTATTAGATTGACTACCGGGTTGACTAACAAATCACGTAAAGCCTAAGTCCCTTTCATCTAGGGTGGGGCCTATTTGTGTCCGGGATACGGGTCTAACACTTCTAGCCACCGCGACTTCAGGCCACTTTCGACCGCCGACCACCATACACCTACCAACACGACCTCCTCCAGCCACGTCCGACCAGTATCCCACTGCAACAACCACGAAAACCAAAGAAAACCACCTCCAACCACGGTCTGGCTGGATTATGACTAGATCAGGTCGGATTTGGTGGTGGTGTAGGTGGCGGTAGGGATTTGGTGGGTGAAAATGTGGTGTTTTTTTAGGTCTTCGAGTTTTGTTGTTGTTCGTTCCAGCTTGTATTGCACTACGTCCGCCATGGTTGTTGTTGTGTTAAGGTTTGTGAGGTTGCTGTCGGCTGTTGGTTAGGGTGTGTGTTTTATTTCTATGTTTGAATCGAAGTGGTGTTGTGGTTTTTTTTGTTTGAAGTGAAAGTTTTCATTTTTTTTTAATTTTTTTTATATAGAATCTGGAAAAATGAAGATGATGATTGAATTCCTAGTTAGTGGTTTTGGTTTGTAGTGAATATAAAAAATAGGATTTTTTCTGATGATGTTTTTGTAAATTTGTATAGAGATTTGATTATTGTTGGGAATTATAGCTTCTTGAGTTGCTACTGCTCATATGGTTAAAACAGCTCTTGGGAATTAATGAAAATGCTCTGAGTATGTTACTGCTGCTGGTTTAAGACTGCTAGTTGAAGTTAAGACTGTTAGAGTTCATTATGACTGCTGGAAAACTTCAAGAAAAATACTCTAAGTGGTTAATGCTGCTGGAACAAAGTTAGTACTGGTGGTACAAACTTACAACTGCTTCAGAGTTAATGTTGCCAGAGTAAAGATTAAGACTGCTGGTTTATTATTAATACTGCTAAAGTGTTAGAGTCGGTTAGATATGTATAGAATGTTTTGATAAGTATAGAAATGATTTATCTTGTATAGAAAGTTATTGTAAGCCGACTAAGACTCCTTAGTCTATATAAGGAGGTCCTAGGGCATTGACATAGGTACGTGATTCATATAGAGTTATAGCTTCGAGGTTGTAAACCCTAATACTGTTGAGTATTCGTATTATCAATAAGATTGAAGCTTTATTTGTTAATCTTGTGTCTACTGTTTCATCAAAAGAATTCTTCTTAATATTAGAGTTTAGATTCCGCATAAACTTTAGTAAATTCAACACAGTTTCTATTCTAGTTGTGTTAGTTTGTCTAGCATAGCTAAACCTTTACAAGCTAAGGGAATTCGATTAAGTGAACTGGGATCAACAAGTGGTATCAGAGCTTGTGATCTAGAAGCTGCGATCAAGAAGAACCTGTTTTAATACAAGATCTTATTTGAAGACATGGATTCAGAGTCTACACACATGGTTACTGCATCTAAGGTACCAATGCTCAAGCGTGGTGAGTATGAGATCTGGAGAATGAGAATTGAGTAGTATATTCAGGTGATTGACTATACTCTATGGGAGGTCATAGAGCAAGGTAATACCTTGCGAAAAACATCAACATCTGACGCTGGTGTTGTGACTATTTTGCCTATCAAAACTGTTGAAGATAAGGCACAAAGAAGATTAGAGGTAAAGGCAAGAAGTACTCTCATGATGGGCATTCCTAATGAACATCAGTTGACTTTTAATCCTATCAAGGATGCTAAGTCATTGTTGAAAGCCATTGAGAAGAGATTTGGAGGGAATGCTGCTACTAAGAAGACCAAGAAGAACCTCTTGAGGCAACAATATGAGAACTTTTCTTCTCCAAGCACTGAGATGCTTGATCAGACCTTTGACAGGCTTCAAAAGCTTGTTAGTCAATTGGAACTTTTGGGTGAAACACTATCCCAAGAAGATATCAATCAGAAGTTCCTAAGAAGTTTGTCACCAGGGTGGTACACACATGTTATTGTGTGGAGAAACAAACCTGATTTAGACACAATGAGCATGAATGATTTTTACAACAATCTCAAAGTTTATGAAACAGAAGTCAAAGGGACTAGCTCAAGTACAAATACACAAAACATGGCTTTTGTGTCCTTCTCAAACAACACTAGCAGTACCAATGAAGCAGTTACTACTACTTATGGAGTTACTACTGCTAGCACTCAGGTTACTGCTGCTACCTCAACAAATGTTGACAACTTGAGTGATGCTGTGATTTATGCTTTCCTGGCTAGTCAACCCAATAGGCCTCAATTGATGAATGAGGATTTGGAACAAATTCATCCAGATGATGTGGAAGAAATGGATTTTAAGTGGCATATGGCTATGTTGACAATGAGAGCTAGGAGATTCTTAAAGAAAACTAGAAGGAAGCTGACAGTCAATGGGAATGATAACATTGGCTTTGACAAGTCCAAGGTGGAATGCTATAACTGCCACAGAAGGGGATACTTTGCTAGAGAATGCAGAGCACCAAGAAGCCAAGACTACAAGAATGGAGAAAACTCAAGAAGCTTTAATTCCCAACAATCCTCCCCTAAACTTGATATTTTCTCCTAAAATCATCAAGTTTCATTCAAAGCTTTAACCATCACCAGGAGGATGCTTCCAAACACCTTACTTTTTCTTCTTCTCTATTGGAGTGAGTATTCTCTCCATTTAGTGCTGCTAGTAAAGAAACAGATGTTAGTACTGCTGCAACAACAACTGATGATGACATTACCATAGCTCAAGCACTTAAGGAGTTAAAGAGCTTAAGACCACCTGCAAAAGGCATTGTGATCAAAGAGCCAACACCTACAACAACAACAACACAATTACAACAACCACCACAAGGTAGAGGGAAAGGTATAATGATAGAAGAACCTGTAGAAAAACCTTTGTCAAGAGAAGCTCAACTCATAGCAGATGCTGAGCTAGCAAAGAAAGTTCAAGCTGAACTTGATGCTGAGGATGAAAGAGTCAGAATAGAAAGAGCTCAAAAAGAAGAAGAAGCCAGCCTTGCATTATTAAACTCATGGGATGATATACAAGCTAAATGTGAGGCTAATCAAGAAATAGCTTAGAGGATGTTACAAGAAGAGTTTTCCATGGAAGAAAAGCCAAAATTAGTTATGGAACTCTTGGAAAATAGAATTTATCATATTCCGGAGGAGATAGAAAGAACGAAAGTTCATCGGAGAACTTGTCGAGATAAAGATCATTCATATCAAAATGAAATGATTCATATTCGGGAGGAGAGATATGAGCATGAGAAGTGGTACTGCCACTACTCGTCTCCTCCGAATGATCAATATCGAAGAAGAAGGTTTCAAAAGATGGGATAGAAAGATTGAGATCATAAGTGGGATTGCCACTAGCCATGTCAAACGTAAAACTCTCATAATCGGGACAAGCATCCTCAAGCTCGAGCTCTAGAGGATCTGACGGCTTCTTTTCAAGATTAACTTCTTCATAAACTTCCTTCGGGGGAAGGGAAAGAAACGGTTCATCAATTATTTTTAATGAATCATCTTCCCCCGGATCACTGTCAGTCTCAACAATTTCTGAAGAAATTGGAGCATCATTAAACAACACCTCAAGCTCTTCCCTCAATTGGAGGAGAAGGATGGGAAGAGTCGGAAAGGACGGAATCAACAATCTCCACACGATAAACCGGCTTCGGAGGTGGGACAAGAGGTGTGCTCTTAGAGCTAGCAATTTCCACCTCTTCCGTTGTGGTCTCCGAATCCGATTCATCATCGTCATCAAGAACACTCTTAGCATTTGTAGCACAACATTCAAACCATTTGCTCGATCCAGGATTGATTTTCATGGCCTTGAGCTCAGCACGTTTTTCTGACATACTCTTGACCGTGAATTTTGAAAGGTTTGGATCAATTCTTTTAGGAGCAATTACGGGATCGGACTTTTGATCAACCGTAGCGACATTGCATTTGTCGGTTTGAGGTTTCGAGTTTGGATTAATGTTGAACGTAACTTTTTCCTTATCGACCCGCAAAGTAATTTCTTCACCATAGACATCGATCAAAGCACGCCCGGTCCTCAAAAATGATCTTCCGAGAATAAGAGGAACCCGGGGGTCGGCGTCAAAATCAACTACCACAAAATCTGCTGGAAAATGGAACTTCCCCACCTTTACAAAGACATCCTCGGTTACACCCTTAGGAAGGGTGATGGAACGATCTGCAAGCTCGAGGGTCATGCAAGTGGGGGTGAGATCAGGCAAAGATAATTTTTTCCAAACTGACAACGGCATTAGGTTGATGCTCGCACCAAGATCGGCCAAGGCGTGGCATTCAACCATTCCCGGAAATTCACATGGGATGAGAAATTTTCCGGGATCTCCAAGCTTTTCCGGAAGCTTTTTGAGAATTGCCGCTGAGCAGTTTTCGTTCACTGGAGTTTTTGCTAGTTCCGATAATTTTTCCTTATTGCTCAACACACTTTTGAGGGTAGAAATGAATTTAGGAATCAAAAGCAAAGCATCCGCGAAGCTTATGTCGAAATGTAATTCTTGGAATATTTGAAAGAATTTTTCCATTTGACTCGAAGCTTTCTCACGGAGCTTTTGATCACTCAATCTCGAAGGATACGGAAGGTTTTCTTTGACGGGAATTTCTTTTGGTTCAACATTCTTCGGTTCAGATGGATGGACGACCGGAGGTTGGACGTCGTTGGTTCCTCCGTTGTTAGTAGGAGGTTCCGTGTCCTTGGTCACCTCGGTCTCACGGACGACTACCTTAGGAGGTAGAGAAGAAGAGGTAGCCAGAGCCGTGGGTCCATCATATGAAACACCGCTCCTAGTCGTGATCGCCTTAGCATCGCCCCTCGGGTTGGCGATCGTGTTGCTTGGAAGAGTAGTAGTACCCGAACCCGAGGGTCGATCATTTAAAGATTTTTTCATCTCAGTCATTTCCTTAAACAAAAACCTAGTTGTTTCTTCCTGATTTTTGTTAAATTTTTGTTGTTGTTGACTTTGAAGGAGAAGCTGTTTCAAAATCTCATCCGAGGGCGATTGGTTTTGTAAAAATCCTTGATTTTGATTATTGTTGAGATTTGCCCCTCGGGTGTTTTGATTAAAACCTTGGTTGTTGTTTTGAAAATTTCCCTGATTCTGATTTCCTTGGTTTTGAAAATTTCCTTGATTCGGGGCTTGGTTATAATTTCCTTGGTTTTGATAACCTTGATTGCCCCGATTTTGATTTTGGTTATTTTGAACATTGCGGTTTTGCACTTGCTGATTTTGATTTGGTGGGAAACCGGGTGGTCCGAGGAAGTTGTTAGAACGGTAGCTGAGCAAATTACGGTCACCTTGGGGTTGGTAACCGTTACTTCCCTGATTAAAGGTTCCCGTAGCAGCGTAAACGTTTTCTTGAGTGTAGCCACCGGCGGCTGGGCACTCGAAATAAGGATGAGGACCACCACATGTCTCACAACTATGATTAACAACATTGACTTGATTGTTATTGTTTTGATTCATAGTCTGATGCATTCTCAAGATAACCGTTGACATATCATTCATTTGTTTAGAGAGAGCGGCTATCTCGGAGGTAGAAGAATCAGTGCTAGATCTTGTTGACTCATTCCTCTCGGCAGAAGAATCCCAAAAATTATGGTGGGTGGTCATGTTTTCAATAAGATCATAGCACTCTTCGGGTCGACGTTTCATAAACGTACCACCGGCAGCATCATTAATCGTATCACGGTGTCGTAATGTCAAACCGTTATAGAAAGTGTCTATAATAGTGACCAATAACATATTGTGGTTCGGACACCGATCAATCGATAACTTGTAGCGTTCCCATGCCTCAAACAATGATTCATCGGGAAGCTGACGGAAATTGCTAATCTCATTCCTTAATTTCGTCACCATCGATGGTGGGAAATATTTCGCCAAGAACTTTGTAACCATTTCATCGAAACTACGAATGGAGTTCTTGGGAAGACGATCAAACCAAGCGGTGGCATGATGCGTCAAGGAATAAGGAAAGAGATATAGACGGAGCCACGGAGGGCGTCATCGGAGACCCCATTTTGTTTCATGCTTTGGGTGACGGTTATGAATTTGTCAAGATGCTTGTTCGCATCATCACCCGGCAAGCCATGGAATTGGCACGAATTTTGGACTTGTTGAATCATATGGTGCTTAAGTCCAAAATCGGCAGCTTGAATATTGACAGGGGCAATCGGGCCACCACGTCCGTGCATTGTGGGTTGGCACAGCTCCTCCATCGTTCGGAGATCGGGAGCTGGCATGTGATTTTCACCACCCATCGGCGGGTGTTGATTGTTTGGGTCGTCGGCCATTTCCTCAACGGTTGAGAAATGAACACGGTGATTATGACAAATAATCCTCTCGGGATTTGATAGTGGTGAAAGAAGAGGGTGAGAAGTAGAAGAACGGGTGTGCATACACCAAAAACAACACCAAATTTGAAAATAAAATATTTTTGGATTTTTATGTTTAATGAAAAATTAGATTTATTATCTTTTTGGTGATCGTTGATCAACCGTACTCGTTTCTTTCAAAACTACGCGCAGCGTGGCGGAGAAGCAAAGGTCCACTCGAAGGTGATTAAAAACCCGCCTCTTTCGGTCTGCAATTTAATGTCAAGACCATCCTTAAACCCCGTGTATAGGTTGTAGTAAAGAAATAATCCGAGAAACGTTTAACTTCACGATCTCTTTTGTTGTTTATTCGGAATGGTTTACAACGCCCTCTCGAGAGCGAGGATATATTATTTTTGGTATTTTTGAAAACACTTTAGGAAAAGTGTTTTATTTATTTTCTTTTTGTATTTTTATTTTTATGAAAACAAAAACTTCCGAGGAAGGGTCTTCAAAACACGATTCTACGGCGAAACTCCAACTCTTCTCAAGCCTTCCCCGGCAGCGGCGCCATTTTTTGATTAGTCGTTTTGAGTATATATTTTTCCAAAGGAAAAGGCAACGTATGCGTTTTCCCCGGGTCGTGTCCCAACGAAGGTCGAATATCGAGTTGTCGTGACGTTGTCGAAAACGTGTGGTGAATGTGTGTGAAAAAGAGTGATTGATTGGTGATTTTACACTACGAACAATAAAATAATAAAAGTAAACAACTAATTAAGCTAATGAAACAATTAAACTAAGCATGTAAGTCTAAAAACGAAAATTGAATTTAAAAACGTTACGCGACGAATTTTAAAACGTAAATAAAAAGCGATTTTCTAAATTTTAAAACCTAAAAATATAAAAATAATTTTCCTATATTAAAACTGATAAAAGAAAATTTTTGGAAAAAGAAAAATATTTTTTTTGACTTTTTAATAATGTTTTATGAATTAAAAACTAATTAAAACTATTTAAATGATTTAAAAATAGTAAAACAAGTTGGAAAAATCTGAAAATTTTAGAGTAAATTTAAAATCAAAGAAGTAATCTAGGAAAAATAAAACCAGAACCAGAATAAGCTAAAATAAGAAAAACAGCCCAATAAGCAATTGTGAAATAAGCACAAAATAAGCAATAACTATCCAAAAATCACAAAAAGCTCAGAGATCAAGCAAAGGACTATTTTAAGCTTAGATAAATTGAGAAACATCGAATAAGCCAAAGAAATAAGCAATTTCACTACTGCACAGATCTTGGTTTTTGGCAGACTCAAATGGCTTAAGCACCCACTTGCAGCTGATTTATAAACTATACCAGAGCTTATGTGGGGAATCCAGAAGCACAGGCTTAAAGCTTATGTAAAATACTATGTTCAGGCCAAAAATGCCCAAAAATTACACACAACTGCTACTCTAATTAGACCCTAGAACAGGTTGTATTAGATCAAGTCTGCTGATGCAGCAGATAAACAAGAGAATATGCCAAGTTGCAGGCCCTCAATAAGCTGCTTAATAAGCTGCAAACTAAAATACCAGATATTGCACTTCAAGCCAGATGTATGAACTAACTAAAAACCAAAATTGAGAGCAAGAGCTTAATTCAATAAGTCACAGAGAAGCTCAGATCAGCAGCTTAAAAACATGGGTCTGCACAACAATCTGAGACAGCAGTGAACTATTTTCGCGCTAAAATCTTTCAAAACTAACTCAATTCAACACATCTCTTAGATTCTAACTTAGGCTAACATATATGACTCAGGAATGCTAAAATGGGGATCCAAATAAGCTCAGCTTATGCTGAGCTTATTAATGCAGTTTCATCTCTAAAATTCCACCTAAGTGTTCTAAACATGCAAATCACTTACAATGAACTTATTAACTCTTACTAACAGCTAATAATACTAATTTAAAGCAAATCTAAAGCAACTAGAAGAGCAAAACTACAGTACACAAGATTAAATACACCTAACTGCTACTTAACCAAACACCCCTATTAAATCAACTTTTGTAATTTCAAACTAGATACTACTAAATTAAGCTAAGCCACTTATTATCTACTGAATAACTAACATGAGCAAACACTAATAAGCACTTTCTAATATTAAATAAGCCCTATTAAGCAATCAAACAAAATTAAGCTACTAATGAGACCAATTGAACTTACAAGTGAATACTAAGATAGAACACAATTCTGAACCAAAAATGAACACCCAGACTTATGCACTAAGCCAAATAATACCCAATAAGCTACTCAGAATCAGCTTATCCTTCCTGAACTGCTTATTTGACCATATGTTGACTTTGTTTGACTTTTTGGAATTTGTGAGATAAGAGCTGAATTGAACAAAGCAAAGACTTACACTAAGCTAATGAGCTTGTATAAGCTTATACTACTTATAAAACAGCTTATTGAAGCTGGAGGTTTACTTATTTTTGTATTTTTTAATATTTTTGGAATTATTTTTTGGATTTTCAAAAGAGAGTTTAACAAAAGTTGAAATGGTAAATAGAAATAATGCTGGAAATGATTTGAAATAAGCTAATAACAACTTTAATAAACTAAATTCAAATAAACAACTTAATTGAGACAGAATCAAAGGAAAACTAAAAAAATTTCATTAATAAATTCTTAATGTTTACAATAGAAATTTAAAATTACAAAACATAAAGTAAATTTTGACAGAGTAACTCTACTAAAAAAACTCCCCCCTAACACATGAAAATCAACCTCTATTTATAGCCGAGCTAGAAAGGATCTAGCCCTTTGTTTCCAGGTCATCAATCCGAGGGATAGTGTGCTTCTTTGATCCATTTCCAACCCTCTGATCATCCCTAATCATCAACCTTTCAATAACGACCCTTGGATTAGCTTTGGTGAGGTGTTCGGTCCAATGAGATGCTGCCATGTGGCCATTCGTGTGCTCTGTGCTTCCTGACACCTCTGACACCTTCTAGAAGTCCATTGATTGTATGAATATGCCCTTAATTTCGGTGAAAATGTATGGGGTAAAAGTTAGGGTTCTTATTGGTAAAATTGGGGAAGAACATGTGGGCGGGTAAAAGTGATGTGTGAGTTTTTTTATTTTTCTTTGACCGATAGTTATTACCTTTTGACTTCCGGGTTTAGTGAATTGGATGGGTCGGGTATGGGTAGGATAGTGGGTGGTGATGATGGGCTTGGGTTATTTAAGGAAAGTGGGCTTGGGGTGTTTGTTGGATTGGATTTTATTTTTAATAAATCCGGTAATATTTAGTATAGGATTTAGAAATAATAGATTTAGGTAAATAAGGATCAAACTTGTAATTTCAGAAATCCCAGGGACTAATTTTGCCACATTCTCCAAAATACAATCAAGGGTCATTCTTGTCAAATGATGAAACTTCAAGGGTTGACTTTGACTTCTTTGCATCCCGGCATCGGCTAAAAATAACACTTCCATATCTCGTGCTCGGTTTCCCGGTCTTTGCTTGATTTTTGTCCTTTTCTTTGATATCCGTGCCTGCATATGTAAAAACACAAAAACACAATATATTTGGCATTTTGGTCGGGTTTTTGGTCTATTTGGGTCCGGTTTTTGTCCAGAAAAGGTATGTGTTTAAGCACATACCAAAAAGCAAAGGAAGTTCTTTGCCCAAAAAAGAGCTGAGGAAAAGAGGAACAAACCACCTACTAAGGCTCAACAGAAATCACTAACGATGACTGACTTGAAAAACACGGATGGATGGAGACCGGCTCAGTTCAAAAACATGAGTTTTGAGAAGGTCAAGGATGTTTTTGACAAAGTTTTCAAGAGGGTCAACACATTTATTGACATGGAGACTGAAGTGGTAGAAGAAAGGAGTTCAAAAAGGGCAGGTGAAGAACTAGAGTCTAAGAGCAGTAAGAAACAAAAGATTGATGAGCAAACAGAGCAAGAGCAAAAGCAGACAAAACAAGAAGATGTTGACAATGAAAAGGCTGAAATGCAACAATTGATAGTGATTGCTTCAGATGATGAAGAGGAAATAGTTGATGTTGTTCCTTTGAATACAAAAGTACCTATCATTGATTGGAAAACTGGCTTTCATGGAAAAACATCTTGGTGAGATATAGTGAGAGCTGGAGGAAAGTCTCAAAGGTTTATAGTTTTTGGACAGATGCTCAAAAGTTTTGATAGGGAGGACTTAGAAACTTTATGGAAGCTGGTCAAGGCTAAGTATGGATATACAAGGCCAGATGATATCTTGGATAGAGTTCTTTGGGTAGATCTAAAGGTTATGTTTGAACCTCATCTAGAAGATAGAGTATGGCATGATCAGTTCCAAAATAAAGTTTTAAGTTGGAAGCTTTTACATTCTTGTGGAGTTTATACTGTGGCCATGAATGGACTTCAGGTCTACATGCTGGTTGAAAAGACATATCCTTTGAATCATGCTATAGTTCATCAGATGCTGAATGGAACAGTTAGACGTCAAATTGATGTAATTGATGAAATGACCTATCAGTTGCTCAAGAAAATGGAGAGAATACTCCCTCCAAAAGAGAATAAGAAAAAGTAAGGTGTTTGGAAGCATCCTCCTGGTGATGGTTACAGCTTTGAATGAAACTTGATGATTTTAGGAGAAAATATCAAGTTTAGGGGAGGATTGTTGAGAATTAAAGCTTCTTGATTTGCTACCACTCATATGGTTAAGACTGCTCTTAGGAATTAATGAAAATGCTCTAAGTATGTTACTGCTGTTGGTTAAAGAGTTAAGACTGCTAGTTGAAGTTAAGACTGCTAGAGTACATTATGACTACTGGAAGACTTCAAGGAAAATACCCTAAGTGGTTAATGCTGTTGGAACAAAGTTAGTACTGCTGGTACAAACTTACAACTGCTTCAGAGTTAATGCTACCATAGTAAAGATTAAGACTGCTGGGTTATTATTACTACTGCTGAAGTGTTAGAGTCATTTAGATATGTATAGAATGTTTTGATAAGTATAGAAAAGATATAGAAAAGATTTATCTTTTATAGAAAGTTATTATAAGCCAACTAACACTCCTTAGTCTATAAAAGGAGGTCCTAGGGCATTGAGATAGATACGTGATTCGTACAGAGTTATAGCTTCAAGGTTGTAAACCCTAATACTGTTGAGTATTCCTATTATTAATAATATTGAAGCTTTATTTGTTAATCTTGTGTTTACTGTTTCATCAAAAGAATTCTTCTTAATATTAGAGTTTAGATTCCGCATAAACTTTAGTAAATTCAACACAGTTTCTATTCTAGTTGTGTTAGTTTGTCTAGCATAGCTAAACCTTTACAAGCTAATGGAATTCGATCAAGTGTTCAACTGGGATTGATAACGCTCAAATTGTGCATGTTTTTAGTAGCGTTATTCGTGCTTTTGTATATGTTATTTGGTTATATTTATATGCTTTTGTTACTTAATCGCACCAGAGTATGTTAGCAAAATATGTAGCCAAGTACAACAAAAAGGAAGAAAAAGTGAAAGATTAATGAAGAAAACAAGGACTTATGATCGTACGAAGATTCTCATGTCAAGATCCACACCAAAAAGGCATTTCAAAGAATGAAGATCCAAGTATTCATTATTCCGAGTTCCAAGACAAAGAAAAGATCAAGTTTGGATGAAGAACAAAGAGCTATGAGAAAGATACAAGTCAAAAACCAAAAGTCCAAGAAGACCCTACAGCAGTCCTCCATCCGATCGGATACAACCCGTATCCGATTCGGATGGAGGTGGTATTGAAGACCAGCCGATTGGCTGGAGTCCCAACCGATCGGCTGGATGAACCTGTGTTACCCAAACTTCATCACTAAGGATCCCTTCTTCATACAAACGATTCTAGGCCCTTCCATTGAGTATTCTAGGCTATTCCACTCTGCTTGTTGGCCAAGTTGAAACATTAAACACCCTAGGCCTTGAGATGAGTATAAATAGAGCCTCTTGTAATCCTTTGAGGGTGTGCGCTATTATTCAATAATCAACCAACTCTCTCTAATCATAAACCACTCTCAAAAGCTCTCAAATTCATCCTTAGAAGTCCAAGAAACTTTAGAAGTCCAAGAAGTCAACATTTGGAAGTCAAAACTTCAAGAAGTCAACACCAATACTTTTGGTATCATTACCTTATCATTTGTAATCTCATTCCAATCATTGTAAGACTTTTAATCATGATTTCTAATGTTCAAAATTCTGAGTTTATGTTCATGTTTGCTATGAGTGGTTAGTGCCTTTGTGCACTTGTTTAGATGATGTATATTACTTAATGATTTGCGTATGATTGTGATAACATGTTTTAATTCAATTTCAAGTTAATTCTAAGATCCAATTGTGCTTAAGTTTCATAGTGACATTTGTTAATCAAGTTTGACTAGTTGTTAGTAATTCTAAAGGTCGAAAGGTTTATTGTTATTCAACTAGTTATAATCATTTGTCTATGAATGATTGTTTTTACCCATTATTCTTGGTTAAACAAAGAATCTTAATTGTGGTTTTAATGAGAATGCTTTTGTCCATCAAATTGGATTGATTGAAAACCAGCTCATAGGTCGAAAGATTAGTAGTTTACAATTAATTGTAACCTTTTTGTCTATGATCGGTTACCTTTTGTATTGACCATTTGCTAAGCTTATTTGATCAAACAAAAGATTATTTTTGTGTTTAAGTTTGTTAATCCAAACTTATGAAACTTGAATTGATTGGTTAAACTTAATGCTTGTTTTTATAAACTAAAATCTTGACGAAGGTTTAACTTGTAAGAACAATAGATTAGTTCACCAACTAATTATCATAACCAACATGCTAACAAAAGTTATCACAATTATGCTTATAAAGAGTAGTATACTAGTCTAAGCAAGTTTAGTTTTAATCATTTGAATTATCATATTATCATTATTGCTTGTTTTCGAAGATTTACTTTTCGTAGCTTTTATACTTACAACTCGATTCACTCACAAATCCCTGCGAAAGATCCCGACTTACCATCATAATCTTTCTATAACGGACGAGTTCACTTGCTCGTATTTGTTATTTATAGATTCGGTAATTCACCCCTTATAAATTTAAAACTTGTACACACACGTAACACATCAGGGATCAACAATTATGAATTGGTAAATGTGTGTTATGTTTTGTTATTATTATTAACAATGATTATGGATTTGTTGATATGTTTTTATAAATTTGTTTGTTAATAATAATAATAATAATTTGAGTATATAAGATGTTTTCAGTTTAGTGGTATGTGATTATAACCACCCATCAACATGTTGTGAGTTCAAATCTTGTTAAAGACTCTTATGAAATAGGTGGTATAAGTATGAAATCAATGTATAATAATAATAATAATAATAATAATAATAATAATAATAATAATAATAATAATAATAATAATAATAATAATAATAATAATAATAATAATAATAATAATAATAATAATAATAATAGTGGTCTAGTGTTTCACGGCTGTCAAGGCGTCAGGATTATAGAAGGTGTGGTGTTTCACTGTGGTTAAAAGGCCTGTTTTCATGGCGTTGTTTTCTTGATGGTGGTTTGACCTTTGTTGGTTTTGACCGTTGGATAAAGAAGATAGCGTGTTGCAGGTTTTTGTCAACGGTTTTTCCAGTGGTTATTTGCAGGTCGTGTGCGAGCGGTTTGTCCGTGGGTCCCACCTGGCGGTTCCAGTGGTTATTTGTAGGTTGAGTGTAGCAGCGGTTTGTCCGTGGGTCTCACCTGGCGGTTTGCTTTCCTTGGTGTGACTTAGCGGTTTGTTTGCTGATGGTTAACAAGGTAGCGTTTGTTTCAGACCTTGTGTGTTGACTGCTTTGTGGAGCCCACTTTGTTAGATTAACCTGGCGCTTTAAATTAATTGTGAAGTGGGCTTCTTTTTGTTTTGGGCTTGGTGATTGGACTTATTTGGCGCTTTAAATTAATTGTGAAGTGGGCTTCTTTTTGTTTTGGGCTTGGTGATTGGGCTTATTTGGCTGCGGTTTGAGGCACAAAAAAAAAAAAAAAAAAAAAAAAAAAAAAAAAAAAAAAAAAAAAACCTTTTCTGTGGCAATCATACGGTTTCATTGTCCTTTCGCGGGGCTAAGCGGTTGTCAGGATGGTAATGGAAATGGACTCACCAAAACCTCCTTGATCACTTATCTTCGGGATTGTCATTTCTGTGAGGATGCATTGGCAACCACCAAACTATCCTTGGCTACTAATCTTGCCGTTTTTTAGGCGACTGAGGTCACCCTGAAACGTATGGGACTTTGGTTATGTGGAAAATGTTTTAAGATGCACACTCTTCGTTGGAAATGTCGGCATGGACCTGATTTTGTGCCACCCCCTGATGGTGGTGATGGTGTCGTTAGGTTTGTGCTGTTTGATCTTGCCAAACCACAACTCCCTTCTTCGGTCCAAATTACTTGTGGTGAGGACTCGGTTTTGGTGGGGCATGATGGTTTCGATCTACAATTGCTTGACACCTTGCTCTCTAAAGGGTTGCACACGGTCAAATCCATCCCTCCAAAGTGTCGGTTGGGATTCTCTCGCGTATTGAAAGGAGTCCTCAATAAGGTTATCTGCACACCTGAGGACATTTCCTGTTGGGTTAGCCTGTTAGCCCTGCCTCTCTGTCTCCTTAAAACCTTTTGCCCGAGGAGTAACATGGAGTACAGGTCTGCTATTAAACGCCAACGCCAAGAAGAATACATCGCTAATGCCATTCGCTCTTGGGGTACGTCTGGGGGTAGTTTGCAGCTTGTCAGAGAGGTTTTAGCCGAACCCTCCCCTGCATGGGCTAATATTGATGAGGATACTGCGGATTTGGGTGAGCATAATATCAAGCAATGTAAGAGGAAGATTTCTGATGGTCATTATTCTGCGACTGTCAGAGTTCTTTCCTCTTCAGGTGTTGCTCCTTATAATGATACTACTCTTGAGGATTTAAAAGCTAAACATCCTTTCAAGTCTGCTCCTGCTCGGTCTGATATACCGTTTGATCATCATAACCTCATTGCATCTCCTGCAGTGGTTCTTGAGATGATTAGGAGTTTCCCCCGTGGTACCTCTTGCGGGCAAGATGGTTTGCGTGCTCAACACCTTTTGGACTGTTTAAGTGGTGCTGCCGTGGCTGTTTCAGATGAATTAATTGCCTCTATCACCCAAGTAGTGAATCTGTTTCTCAGTGGCCAATGCCCCAGGGCGTTGGGTGAATACATTGCTAGTGCTCCCCTTACACCGCTGATTAAGCCAGGAGGCGGTATCCGTCCCATTGCTGTGGGGACCATTTGGAGGTGCTTAGTATCCAAGATTGGTGCTTCCTTGATTGGTCATTCTTTAGATGGTTATTTGAACGATCTACAATTCGGCGTTGGGGTGTCTGGAGGAGGGGAGACTATTCTCCACGCTGTGAATCGGTTCCTTGAAGAATGTGGGGATAAGGTGGGGCTTTCGATGTTGCTGGTGGATTTCAAAAACGCCTTTAATTTGGTGGATCGGGAGGTTATGCTACAGGAGGTTCGCATTCGTTGCCCTGCGATTTCTCGTTGGGTGGAATTCTGCTACTCCAGCCCAGCTAGACTTTATTATGGGGAACACATCTTATGGTCGCACCAAGGGGTGCAACAAGGCGACCCACTTGGACCTCTACTTTTTGCCTTAGTGTTACACCCCCTGTGGTTCGCAAAATTAGAGACTCTTTTGATCTTGCCCTCCAAGCATGGTACCTTGATGATGGCACTATTATTGGTGATACTCTGGTCGTGGGGAAGGTCTTAGATCTTATTATGTCGGATGGACCTAGTTATGGCTTGCACCTTAACGTGGATAAAACTGAGGTTTTTTGGCCAACCGAGGATCCCAGAAGCAGGCTCGCAGGTGTCTTTCCTCCAAATATTGCTCGCCCTTTTTGCGGTGTCAAATTATTGGGTGGGCCGGCCAGCGTGGACTTTGAGTTTAGTAGTGGGCTTGCTATGAAAAGGGTTGCTAAAACCATCGAGCTTATGTATGCCGTTGCTAGGCTTAATGATCCTCAATGTGAGTTGCTCCTTCTTCGTGCTTGCGCCGGTATTTCAAAGTTATACTTCTCTATGCGCACATGTCCTCCCCGGATCTTTGAGGGTGCCTAGACTTCGTTTGATGGGCGCTTCATTCCTCTTTGGAACGTATTGTCACTGCTTCTGGACCTGGGTTTGGGGATTGGCAATGGAGATTGGCCACGCTTCCGTTTGAGTTTGGAGGGCTTGGCGCATATTCTGCAGGTGTTTTTTTGAATTATGCTTTCATTGCGTCTAGACTCCAATCTGCTAGCTTACAGGCTAAGCTCTTTGATGAAGCGAAAAGTGTACCGCTTTTAAGGGGTCATTTAAGCCCTAAATCGTATTTATTTGATCAAATATTGCCCTAAATCGTTCCTTTTGTCATTTTAGGTACTTTTGAGAAGAAATCTGGAAAAGGAGGCATTTTGGACGTTTTTGGAGCATAAAAGTGAAGAAAACGACAAAGTCTCAAAATCATGCTGGAAATTACCTTTGACGGCGTCAGGATTATGCCTGGACGGCGTCATGGCTTGGCAAAAGTGGTGGATGTGAAATTTACTCATGATAAGCCAGTGAAAATTGCATGGGAATTCTGACGGCGTCACCCTTTAATTTGATCAAGGTCGTCACGTTATAATTTAAAGAGGGACGGCGTCACGTTCATAGTCTGAGGGCGTCAAGCCTTGATAGGCCAGAACGGATTTTGGAGAGCTAAAGAGGGACGGCGTCAAGAAGGTCATCCGGGAACCCTAAAAGCGGCGAGGTGACGGCGTCACACTCCATAACGTGACGCCGTCAGATCTAAAAATCTATATATAGTTTTGCAATTCTTTGTCATTAGTGTGGAACTTATTGGGGAACTTTGTGTGTGAAAACCCTAGGACGAATTTGGCAGCTCTTTCAACGCTTTTTGCCTTGAGATCTTCCATGTTACATTGAAGATAAGTTATCAATTAATCATTCAATATGTCTATGTGTTGTTTGATTCTATCTTGTTCTTGTCTTTTGTTTAACATGCTAGGCTAGATTTATCTTGTGTTTGCTTAGATCTAATGAAACCTAGCTATTGATTATTGGTTATTAGTGTGTTGTTAGTTGTATTGGATGATTGTTCATCTATGTTAGGCTTAAGAAAACTGGCTAACTTCCTATTCGGTAACTTGCTTGAACGTCTTAAGAAACATGAACCAATGCGTACTAAAGGTTTTTATGGTTGTATTTAATGCACAAGCGAATTCTAGTGATCCCATGTTAGGAGCTTCCTAGCCGGCTCGACATAGGAGTGAAGTAGGAGCTTGTAGAGTTGGGGAAGTACGTACGCCACCCCACGAATGGTATTAAGGAATACACCCGTCATCCACGCAACTAATACACACTAATCAACCGGTAAAAGATAGTTAGGGAGTAAGGAAATCTAAGTAAACACATTTCCCTCCACATAAGTTTTCACCAACCTTTTTATTTTCTGTTATTTTATTTTATTTGCATTCGTAGTAATTTGGGTTAGTTGACTAGCAACTAATTCCGCCCACTCTTTCAAACCCGAGATTTTACTTGCTTTCCAAAAAAATATAAAAACATAAAAAGAATCTTCTCTCACCCTTAGACCTATTAAAGTAGTTTTTCATACCTAACGAACACTATTCCCTGTGGAGAACGATCAATCCCCCGTACTTACCACTACACTATACTACATCGGTCAGGTACACTGCCTGGTGGGGTTGTAAGCCTCTTGAGATCCCTCGAGAGGTAAAACCTGTTGTAAGGTTGCAAAACCACGCATCAAGTTTTTGGCGCCGCTGCTGGGGAATAGTTATTGTTTAGGTTGAATTTTTATTTTATAGGTCTACTCACTAGATTCCTTTCTAGTGAGATTTTTATTTTATTTTTCTAGGTTTTCTTTAGTCTATCTATTTTCTTCGTTTCTTTGTTCGTAACCATTACCATTTGACATCATGGAAGATTGACACCTTGTTGAAAGCCCTCAATAAGATTGACACCTTGTTGAAAGCCCTCAATGACCGAGAAATGGGAGCACTCCCTAGCAACACGGTCAAGAACCCGAAACTAAACGTCAACGCTATTTCATCGGTTTCGTCCCCTAGTTCTTGTCCACAATATTATTCGGTCAATTCCATGAGCACGTGTTTCAAACAAACCCAAGTCGTTCCAAATGACCAAGAAGTTATGACATCCAAATTGGTCAACAACATAGTTGAAACACCTCCCACTCAAAACCTTGACGAAGAATTCAAGGAGCTCCACCTTGAAAGTCCGGTTGTTGATGTGTTGGATGAGAAGAAGCTCAAGTTAGGCGAAAAAGGGACCGCCTTCGTTCAAAACAAACTACCTAAGAAATTAGATGATCCGGGCTTATTTGTTCTACCTTGCAAGATCGGTAATTCGGAGGCTTATGACACATTAGCCGATCTTGGATCAAGCCTTAACCTACTTCCGTTACCTCTCTACACCTCTCTAAAACTAGGAAAACTTGAAGAAACCGAGGTGATAATAGGTTTAGCGGATGGGAGTGTTGCTTACCCGGTTGGAGTAGTTAAGGACGTGTTAGTGCACATTGGAAAACTAACCATTTTAGCCGATTTCCACGTCCTTGATATGGTTAGCGACCCTACATGTCCCTTGTTGATAGGTAGAGGATTTTTGGCGACCGCTAGTGCTATGATTGATTGTAAGGAATCCAAGATAGCGATAGGAGAAGGAGATACTTGGTCAGTCTATGATGTTAAGAAACATGCCTATGATACTAGTGAGGAACCAACACCACATTGGTTAGAATCAAATAGGAGACCATCTAGATATGGACCTTGGATTGATAGAGACTTCATAGGACCGCAACGCCCATTTTACCTAGAAGAGGACTTTGTGAACCGAACACATACGGTAGAGCAACTCTTAGCTAGGGACACCGAATTGGATCCATTTGAAGACTCTCTAGTTTTTAGGAAGATGATTGATTTCCTAGGAGTTTTGCCAATTAACCTAGGAATGAATAAGTGGACTTGTGAGGAAGATGATCATAAGTGGAATTGGGATAAACCACCCAAAGATGGAGATGGGTCATGGCATATTAAGATGACATTGTATGACCCGGATGGAGAGAAGTTTGAAAAGATATATCGTACTAAGCGGACCAATAGGAAACTTCAATCCAAGCTTAACCCTAAAGACGTCCTCGATGACGAGCTCACTTATATAGGGTAGAGTGACTTTGAGTCTAGCTACAAGACTCGTTAATAAAGAAAAGCGCTTCTTGGGAGGCAACCCAAGCTTTATTTGCTTTGTGTGTTTATTTGCTTGTTTGATTTTATTTGTTTCCGTGTGTATGTTTAAAATTTATTATTATTGATTCATGTTCAAAAGTAATTTGTGAAAATGCTTTATCTTGTTTTTAACTTCGTCTTAACTACATATAAAGGTATTTTGCAAAAGATAAGTGTAATGGAAATCTAAATCGGTTTATAAGAGAACACAAATGAACATGAATCGTAATAATAAATTAACATACATATTAGTATTTGTTTGAGTCAAATGCTTGTATCGAGTCATAATGATGTTTTGCAGGAATTCCAGGAAGTAAGGTATAGGTTTTTCCAAAAATTTTCCGGAAACGTAACATGAGAATTCTGTCAGATCATTTCTGACGGCGTCAGGATCTACAACCTGACGGCGTCAGGTTTAATTTTCTGAAAATTTTTGAAGGTTTTGTTTTCATAAAAAGTTTTTATTAAATCTATAACTTATAATCTCTAGGAATCTGCAAAGTTATCATTCCACAAGCATTATATCCTTATATATAGATTTTATCCCGCCGATGTTATGCAGGTTCTCGTGTTTGTTTTCTCAGGTTTAACAGGTTATTTTGGACAAGGAAATGTTTTGAATCAAGCTTTTGGCGATGCATTAGTCATGAAGCTTTTACATTCTCTTTGGAAGAAGATCTAACCGTGTTACTTCATTATCCACCGAGCGAATCAGGGGAGTATTTGATTTCATTCTTTTACTTTATGCTTTTACATCTTGTTATTTGAACATTGGGGACAATGTTCATCTTAAGTGTAAGGGGGGTAAAAGTACGATTAGAGAATGCTATTACGCTTGATTTTTATTTGTTTAATAGTAAATGTGTAATAAAACTGAGATAAATACCTGTTAGGGCAATTTTAGTGCCAAATTTAAATTTTTTTACAACATTTAGGAGTGAAACTTTGATCTTAATGAGCGTCTCACGGATAGGAGTTATATGACTAGCACAAAAACCGTACCACTAAAAAAATTTTCCACCCCCAAATATGTGAGGTTCGCCCCTAGAATTGGTAGGAAAAGCATTTTGCTATGATGTGTGTACCGGTAGCACTTAGATTCTAGAACTTGCGTTCGGACCATTCCGAGGCCACAAGTGAGACTACATTCGTGTAGTTAGATTTACTACATGATAAGAGGCATTAGGATTAACCCATTGTTTTACACCTGTGATTTTGTTATAATTACGTTGGCTACATTGGTCAAGTAATTCTCCCACACCCTTTGCGTTGTACTCATTTTTAGTACACGATACCCCTAGTACACCCCTCAGAGCCTATCTTTTCGTTTCGACCTTTAAGTATTTTACTTAAAGGAAGAATTTGTTACACCCCACTTAAATGTACACCCAAATCGCCTTAGCCTACCTTGTATGCACTCATTTTTAGTGCATTATTGTTACAACATTTGTTTAAACCCAAGTTAATTATCTAGTTGATTACATGGTTGCTAAGTCGAGTCATATCCTTGTACATATTGTTTTGGGACGATTGGGACTCATGGGTAAAGTACTAGTGTAATGAAGTAATGGGGAAGAACATCATTTATTACCCCCATATGTGCTAAATATTTTAAAAGTACTCCAAGTGTTTTGATTATCTTAATTCGAGTCATTAGAATAGTTTTTTTTTATAAAGTGATGTAAAAGTTCAAGTGTAAGGGGGATGCAATGCCCCTATGATGTATTATTTTGGATGGTAGGGCAAAAGTGTATGCAAAAAAAAAAATCGAAAAAATCAAGAAAAATACAAAAAAATGAGAAAAAGAAAAGTAGAAAAAAAAAACATACGGACTACCATCCCGTTTCATTTTATGTTTTGTCTTATGTTTTTGTTATTTTATTTTTAGCTTAAGATTGAGTCGAGTCTTGGCTTAGCAACATTGTATAGTACATGTAATTGATCAAGATCTTTAACTCGCCACCAGTAAAATATCCTTTATCCAACAAAGCCGTGTTTTCCTTTTCCCTACACCTAACGTTATAACCCATTTAAAAGCCCTCTTTGATAGTTTATCTTAGGTGCTTACGCCTAGTGGAGGAGGTTTTCGATCCTTTCCCAAGCCTATGGTAATCTATTTGCTATGACAGGTAGTGAGAGATATTATCCGTTTTCATTTATGAGATTTATTTTGATGACACTTGAGAGATGTGAGTATCTAAACACTACTTGTGAGGTGCTAGTTTGTAATCTCCGTGCTTATTATGATTAAAGTGGAACGATTATTTGTTGTAATTACTTTTATGTTAGCATTAAATGACCCCTAACTTGTATTTTGATTAGAATAAAAGCACATTTGCTTGAGGACAAGCAAATCTCAAGTGTAAGGGTATTTGATGAAGCGAAAAGTGTACCGCTTTTAAGGGGTCATTTAAGCCCTAAATCGTATTTATTTGATCAAATATTGCCCTAAATCGTTCCTTTTGTCATTTTAGGTACTTTTGAGAAGAAATCTGGAAAAGGAGGCATTTTGGACGTTTTTGGAGCATAAAAGTGAAGAAAACGACAAAGTCTCAAAATCATGCTGGAAATTACCTTTGACGGCGTCAGGATTATGCCTGGACGGCGTCATGGCTTGGCAAAAGTGGTGGATGTGAAATTTACTTATGATAAGCCAGTGAAAATTGCATGGGAATTCTGACGGCGTCACCCTTTAATTTGATCAAGGTCGTCACGTTATAATTTAAAGAGGGACGGCGTCACGTTCATAGTCTGAGGGCGTCAAGCCTTGATAGGCCAGAACGGATTTTGGAGAGCTAAAGAGGGACGGCGTCAAGAAGGTCATCCGGGAACCCTAAAAGCGGCGAGGTGACGGCGTCACACTCCATAACGTGACGCCGTCAGATCTAAAAATCTATATATAGTTTTGCAATTCTTTGTCATTAGTGTGAAACTTATTGGGGAACTTTGTGTGTGAAAACCCTAGGACGAATTTGGCAGCTCTTTCAAGGCTTTTTGCCTTGAGATCTTCCATGTTACATTGAAGATAAGTTATCAATTAATCATTCAATATGTCTATGTGTTGTTTGATTCTATCTTGTTCTTGTCTTTTGTTTAACATGCTAGGCTAGATTTATCTTGTGTTTGCTTAGATCTAATGAAACCTAGCTATTGATTATTGGTTATTAGTGTGTTGTTAGTTGTATTGGATGATTGTTCATCTATGTTAGGCTTAAGAAAACTAGCTAACTTCCTATTCGGTAACTTGCTTGAACGTCTTAAGAAACATGAACCAATGCGTACTAAAGGTTTTTATGGTTGTATTTAATGCACAAGCGAATTCTAGTGATCCCATGTTAGGAGCTTCCTAGCCGGCTCGACATAGGAGTGAAGTAGGAGCTTGTAGAGTTGGGGAAGTACGTACGCCACCCCACGAATGGTATTAAGGAATACACCCGTCATCCACGCAACTAATACACACTAATCAACCGGTAAAAGATAGTTAGGGAGTAAGGAAATCTAAGTAAACACATTTCCCTCCACATAAGTTTTCACCAACCTTTTTATTTTCTGTTATTTTATTTTATTTGCATTGGTAGTAATTTGGGTTAGTTGACTAGCAACTAATTCCGCCCACTCTTTCAAACCCGAGATTTTACTTGCTTTCCAAAAAAATATAAAAACATAAAAAGAATCTTCTCTCACCCTTAGACCTATTAAAGTAGTTTTTCATACCTAACGAACACTATTCCCTGTGGAGAACGATCAATCCCCCGTACTTACCACTACACTATACTACATCGGTCAGGTACACTGCCTGGTAGGGTTGTAAGCCTCTTGAGATCCCTCGAGAGGTAAAACCTGTTGTAAGGTTGCAAAACCACGCATCACTCCTCCAGCAGTCTGGCATAGTAAATCATGGATCTTCCTTTAATGACGCTCTGTGTACTTTTAACGCGAAAACGGAGTTCGACCTCTTAAGTAACCCGAATGAGATCGCTGCCCCCAAACTTATGAAGAAACTGGCAGATATATATTTCACACGTGTTACTAAGATGGCTGAATCCACCTTTGGCCTATCCGCTCGACAGATGGCACTCTGGAGATCGCAACGAGAAGACTACACCTCCGATTGGCTTAGGGTGGCCCCGATATCTGGGTTAGGGCAGACTATGAACGCTAGAACTTACCGGTGTGTTTTATATTACCGCCTGGGTATCCCCCTGTTCTCGGTCCAGATGTCGTGCTTTGCTTGTTCCAGGTTATTTGCGAGAGACATTTACGGGGATCATGCTGTGTCATGTGCTGGTATTATTGGTATTAAGCACCGGCACAACATGGTATGCGACACTCTTGCTGATATTTGCTCTCGATCTGGGATCTCGGCTCGCAAAGAGGTTGACATTGGCCTTTGTGGAAAAAGAGACAAAAGTTTACGCCCAGCTGATGTATTGCTCTATTCTTGGGATGGTGGGCAGGATATCTGTGTCGATTTGACAGGGTCGTCTCCTTTGACGCAATCGGGTATGGTTGATTTTGTGCCTGGACGAGTGGTGGTTGAAGCAGCACAGCGCAAACGTGTCAAATATGAGAGCATATGTGCCGACATTGGATATGGGTTTCTTCCCTTCTCGTTCTCTTCCTTTGGGGAACTTGGGAAAGATGCAGCAACCCTACTGAAACGGATCCGGAAATTCTCAGTAACTCAAGACATTGGATCGCGAGCCGCTGCTCATATTTTTAATAGGATTAGCTTTGCAATAGCTAGATGAGTGGGAGCTCAGTTAGTATCTCGGCTCTCCTCTAATTTCTTGTAAATCCTATTTTCTTCTAATGAAGTGATGTTTTTATAAATAATAATAATAATAATAATAATAATAATAATAATAATAATAATAATAATAATAATAATAATAATAATAATAATAATAATAATAATAATAATAATAATAATAATAATAATAATAATAATAATACGGAGGCTTTGGAAACACTTTCACATATTAAGTCTACTTCTATTAGCAACTCAAATAATGCCAAGAGTGGTGTTTTTATTTTTCAAAGAGTGAGTTTTTATATTCAGAAAGGAGTGGGAGGACTGTATCTAGACTCCTATCCAACTTTATTTAAAATTATTATGTTTCAATAAATATAATAATTTATCAAAAAAATAAATAATAATAATTTATCCGGTATACTTTTCTCACCTCTCGTATGAAAACGAGTGATCTACAGGACAAGATACTGACTAAAACCGGTATTGTCTCCCATGGTTCTTCTTTTCAGCATGCCTTGATACTTTCAACACTATATGCAACATTGACTTGCTCTCTGTCACAACTTGCGCTTCTGCCCCCCATATGATGAAAACATTGGCAAAGGGTTACTTTGAAGTCATTGAGAAAGACCTTGTTTCTAAGTACTCGCAAAGTCCTCGACAGGTGGCTATTCTCAGTTGCATTCGCGCCCCGCATGCATAGGATTTTCTTTTCACCAACCCTATTGACGGATTAGGACAAAGGATGAACCATCGTCAATTCCATTCTGTGTTGTGTTATAGGCTCTCTGTGCCTATGTTTTCTGAAGGTAGCCTTTGCCCGAATTGCAATGTGCATTGTATGGACCAGTGGGGAGATCATGCGGTCCACTGTTCTAGTGAGGTGGGGGTAAAGTTCAGGCATAACCTGGTGCGTGATATTCTGGTTGATATATGTTCCAAGGTTGGGATCATGGTGCGTAAAGAGGCTCCAATGGATTTCCTTTCGGAGGATAGGAAGGAGCTACGACCTGCAGACTTGTTACTATTTAATTGGCTCCAAGGTAAAGATGCATGTTTGGATGTGACTGGAATTTCTCCCTTTGCCGGCATTGGGGTGACTTCATGGGCTCCTGTAGTAGCCTTGCACAATGATGTGGAGAGGGAAAAGAAGAAGTATGCGTCCAAGTGTGAGGACAATGGGTACAAGTTCATACCATTTTCATTTTCTACGTTCGGGGAATTCGATACAGTGGTTTTGGACACACTTTCGCGTATTAAGTCTATTTCTGTTAGCCATTCAAATCATGCTAAGAGTGGCACTTTTATTTTTCATAGAGTGAGTTTTTGTATTCAGAAAGGAGTGGGAGCACAGCTTGTATCTAGACTCCGATCCAACTTTATGTAAATCTTTACATTGATAATTTAAAAGTGATAATAATAATAATAATAATAATAATAATAATAATAATAATAATAATAATAATAATAATAATAATAATAATAATAATAATAATAATAATAATAATAATAATACAAAACTACACTGTTGGTCCCTAAACTTGCCAAAAAGCATCGCCTGGGCCCAAAACTTGAGAAAATCGTCGCTGTGAGTCCAAAACTTGGGTTTTTGAGGCCGATTGCGTCCCTTGACCCGTTTGGTCTCGGTCAACGTCCGTTTTTAGTTATATATTCAAGGGCATAATAGACCAATTAAGCACTTTTATGACTACACCTTAGTTAATCCAATGTAAACCAGCAGTGAACGTTAGGGACCAATCATGAATTTGACTATGCAACTTGAGCGTATCTTCCCTGATACGCTAGTTAATTTTGCGCGCGAACCAATAAACCCACCCACCAAACCCATATACACACCATAATTACACAAACCCTTATCAAAAACCAAATCCAAACTCAAAAAACCTCATTTCATGAAAATCAAAAACCAAATCCAAACTCTCATTTCCAGAACTCAAAAAACCAAATCAAATTCCAACAATACCATGTCGTTTGGAGGTAATGTTATCACTAACATGCCAGATTATATTAGCAACATGCCATATAACGTGATCACTAATATTATGAATCGTTTGCCAATAAAAGATGCGGTGAGGACCTATAGTTTAGCGAGCAACTGAAGGTTTAAGTGGACTTTGCTCACTGATGTCATAATTGATGAGGATTTCTTTTATTATTTAACAGATAAGTTTGATGGGAGGCATGTAACTAGACTGCTACTTCAGCTCAAAGGTCCCATAAGAAGGTTTGTTTTCTCCATAGAGCCCAAAACGCTGTTTGGACAAGATAACTTGAATTATGAAGAGATTCATGATTGGCTTTTGTTTTTGGCTCGGCAAGGAATTGAGGAGCTCACAATTAGAAACTGGTATGGTGAACCAGTTATGTTGAATGAACTTATGGAGGTCGCTGATTCATCACGCTTACATGATCGTATGGGATTGTGGTTTGGGCAAGAGGCTGCAGAAGAAGGGTTTTTTAAAAACCTAATATGTGCCTGCTGTTACGCCCCGTTCCCGATTTGACTAAAATTTTTGACTTTTGAGTTGACTATAACGGACCTTCTGTCACTCTTTAACGAAATGACAACAATCTATTACAAACCAATCTTTGAAACTATTTTTAAACGAAACTAGACTCAAATACTTTTAAAACGACGGGTGGCACCCTAAAGTGCACTATAACCCCTCTTGTACACTAAGGACCCCTAAAATGCACTACTTCTCAAAATGACCCGTACACCTTTAAACACGTGTAATCCACCTATAACTAAAAAAAAAATACACTATACATTGTTTCCTTATAATTCTTGACCCGTTTGACCCAAAACGGGTTAAAATGGACCTTGCCCCAACACCCATTTTTCTGCATGACCCTTTTGTGCACTTTTGACCCATTTTCCGGGAAACGAATTCTATAACATGACATAACACCAAAACTTCCAGAAATCATTAGGACATTAAGAACATCAAATATATGCATAAACTTGGTGATGCGTGGTTTTGCGACCTTACAACAGGTTTTACCTCTCGAGGGATCTCAAGAGGCTTACAACCCCACGAGGCAGTGTACCTGACCGATGTAGTATAGTGTAGTGGTAAGTACGGGGGATTGATTGTTCTCCACAGGGAATAGTGTCGTTAGGATTGAAAACTACTTTAATAGGTCTAAGGGTGAGGGAAGATTCTTTTTTGTATTTTTATAATTTTTTATGAAAGCAAGTAAAATCTCGGGTTTGAAGGAGTGGGCGGAATTAGTTGCTAGTCAACTAACCCAAATAACTACAAATGCAAATAAAATAAATAAATGAAAATGAAAAGAGTTGTGAAACTTATATGGGGAGAAATGTGTTTACTTAGATTTCCTTACTCCCTAACTATCTTTTACCGGTTGATTAGTGTGTATTAATTGCGTGGATGACGGGTGTATTCCTTAATACCAATCGTGGGGTGGCGTACGTACTTCCCCAACTCTACAAGCTCCTACTTTACTCCTATGTCGAGCCGGCTAGGAAGCTCCTAACATGGGATCACTAGAATTCGCTCATGCATTAAATACAACCATAAAAACCTAGTACGCATTGGTTCATGTTTCTTAAGACGTTCAAGCAAGTTACCGAATAGGAAGTTAGCCAGTTTTCTTAAGCCTAACATCGATAAACAATCATCCAGTACAATTAATAACACACTAACAACTAATAATCAATAGCTAGGTTTCATTAGATCTAAGCAAACACAAGATAAATCTAGCCTAGCATGTTAATCAAAAGACAAGAACAAGATATAATCAAACAACACATAGACATATTGATTGATTAAATGATAACTTATCTTCAATTAAACATGGGAGATCCAAGGGTATGAAAACCCTTAAAAATGACAGAAATTCGTCTTAGGGTTTCTCCTCACAAAGTTGCACACTAATGACAAAAAATTGCAAAACTATATATAGAGTTTAAGGGCTGACGGCGTCACGTTGTAGATCTTGACGCCGTCACCTCGCCGTGTCTAGGGTTCCCGGATGGCCTTCTTGACGCCGTCCCTTTGTAGCCTTCCAAAATCCGCTCTGACCTATCAAGGCTTGACGCCGTCAGAAATGGGCTTGACGCCGTCTCTTGTTAAGTTAAACCGTGATGGCCTTGATCACTTCAAAGGGTGACGCCGTCCGACTTTTCATTGCAAAACTCCCTGGCTTATCATGTGTATTTTTTCATATCCACCTCTTTTGCCAAGCCATGACGCCGTCAAGAGCAATACTTGACGCCGTCAAGGGTACTTTTCCAGCCGATTTTGAGACTTTGTCGTTTTCTTCACTTTTATGCTCCAAAAACGTCCAAAATGCTTCCTTTTCCAGATTTCTTCTCCAAAGTACCTAAAATGACAAAAGGAACGATTTAGGGCAATATTTGATCAAATAAATACGATTTAGGGCTTAAATGACGCCTTAAAAGCGGTACACTTTTCGCTTCATCAAATACCCTTACACTTGAGATTTGCTTGTCCTCAAGCAAATGCGCTTTTATTCTAATCAAAATACAAGTTAGGGGTCATTTAATGCTAATATAAAAGTAATTACAATAAATAGTCGTTCCATTTTAATCATAATAAGCACGGAGATTACAAACTAGCACCTCACAAGTAGTGTTTAGATACTCACATCTCTCAGGTGTCATCAAAATAAATCTTATAAATGAAAACGGATAATATCTCTCACTACCTGTCATAGCAAATAGATTTACCATAGGCTTTGGAAAGGATCGAAAACCTCCTCCACTAGGCGTAAGCACCTAAGATAAACTATCAAAGAGGGCTTTTAAATGGGTTATAACGTGAGGTGTAGGGATATGATAAACACGGTTTTGTTGGATAAGGGATATTTTACTGGTGGCGAGTTAAAGATCTTGATTAATTACATGTACAATATGGCGTTGCTAAGCCAAGACTAGACCCGACTTAAGCTAAAAACAAAATAACAAAAACATAAAATAAACATAAAATGAAACGGGATGGTAGTCCGTATGTTTTTTTTTCTATTTTTCTTTTTATTTTTTATTTTTTTGTATTTTTCTTGATTTTTTCGATTTTTTTTCCCATCATACACTCTTGCCCTACCATCCAAAATAATACATCATAGGGGTGTTGCATTCCCCTTACACTTTAATTTTTACATAACTTTACAAATAACTATTCTAATGACTCGAATTAAGATAATCGAAACACTTGGAGTACTTTTAAAATATTTAGCACATATGGGGGTAATAAATGATGTTCTTTCCCATTACTCCATTACACTAGTACTTTACCCATAAGTCCCAATCGTCCCAAAACAATATGTACAAGGATATGACTCGACTTAGCAACCATGTAATCAATTAGATAATTAACTTGGGGTTTAAACAAATGTTGTCACAATAATGCACTAAAGATGAGTGCATACAAGGTAGGCTAAGGCGATTTGGGTGTACATTTAAGTGGGGTGTAAACAAATTCTTCCTTTAAGTAAAATGCTTAAAGGTCGAAACGAAAAGATAGGCTCAGAGGGGTGTACTAGGGGTATCGTGTACTAAAAATGAGTACAACGCAAAGGGTGTGGGGGAATTACTTGACCGATGTAGCCAAAGTAATTATAACAAAAACACAGGTGTAAAACAATGGGTTAATCCTAATGCCTCTTATCATGTAGTAAATCTAACTACACGAATGTAGTCTCACTTGTGGCCTCGGAATGGTCCTAACGCAAGTTCTAGAATCTAAGTGCTACCGGTACACACATCATAACATAAATGCTTTTCCTACCAATTCTAGGGGCGAACCTCACATATTTGGGGGTGGAAAATTTTTTATTGGTACGGTTTTTGTGCTAGTCATATAACTCCTATCCATGAGACGCTCATTAAGATCAAAGTTTCACTCCTATATGTTGTAAAAAAATTTAAATTTGGCACTAAAATTGCCCTAACAGGTATTTATCTCAGTTTTATTACACATCTACCATTAAACAAACAAAAATCAAGCGTAATAGTATTCTCTAAAGTATCGTATTTTACCCCTCCCCCCTTACACTTAAGATGAACATTGTCCCCAATGTTCAAATAACAAGATGTAAAAGTAATAAGGTAAACGAATGAAATCAAATACTCCCCTGATTTGTTTGGTGGATAAAAGAGGTAACATGGTTAGATCTTCTTCCAAGAGAATGTAGAAGCTCCAAGACTAATGCATCGCCATAAGCTTGATTCCACATACATTTCCTTGTCCAAAATAACCTGTTAAACCTGAGAAAACAAACACGAAAACCTGCATAACATCGGCGGGATAAATCTATATATAAGGATATAATGCTTGTGGAATGATAATTTTGCAGATTCCTGGAGATTATAAGTTAGAGATTTAATAAAAACTTTTTATGAAAACAAAACTTTCAAAAATTTTAGAAGATTAAAACCTGACGCCGTCAGGTTGTAAATCCTGACGCCGTCAGAAATGATCTGACAGAATTTTCATGTTAAGTTTCCGAAAAATTTCTGGAAAAACCTATACCTTACTTCCTGGAATTCCTGCAAAACATCACTATGACTCGATACAAGCATTTGACTCAAACAAATACTAATATGTATGTTAATTTTTATTATTACGATTCATGTTCATTTGTTCTTATAAACCGATTTGGATTTCCCTTACACTTATCTTTTGCAAAATACCTTTATATGTAGTTAAGACGAAGTTAAAAACAAGATAAAGCATTTTCACAATTTAGTTTTGAACATGAATCAATAATAATAAAAATTAAACACACATACGGAAACAAATAAAATCAAACAAACAAATAAATAAATAAACACACAAAGCAAATAAAGCTTGGGTTGCCTCCCAAGAAGCGCTTTTCTTTATTAACGAGTCTTGTAGCTAGACTCAAAGTCCTTCTACCCTATGTAAGTGAGTTCGTCATCGAGGACGTCTTTAGGGTTAAGCTTGGATTGAAGTTTCCTATTGGTCCGCTTAGTACAATATATCTTTTCAAACTTCTCTCCATCCGGGTCATACAATGTTATCTTAATATGCCATGACCCATCTCCATCTTTGGGTGGTTTGTCCCAATCCCACTTATGATCATCTTCCTCACAAGTCCACTTATTCATCCCTAGGTTAATTGGCAAAACTCCTAGGAAATCAATCATCTTCCTAAAAACTAGAGGGTCTTCAAATGGATCTAATTCGGTGTCCCTAGCCAAGAGTTGCTCTACCGTATGTGTTCGGTTCACAAAGTCCTCTTCTAGGTAAAATGGGCGTTGGGGTCCTATGAAGTCTCTATCGATCCAAGGTCCATATCTAGATGGTCTCCTATTTAATTCTAACCAATGGGGTGTTGGTTCATCACTAGTATCATAGGCATGTTTCTTCACATCATAGACTGACCAAGTATCACCTTCTCCTACTGCTATCTTAGATTCCTTACAATCAATCATAGCACTAGCGGTCGCCAAAAAATCCTCTACCTATCAACAAGGGGCATGTAGGGTCGCTAACCATATCAAGGACGTGGAAATCGGCTAAAATGGTTAGTTTTCCAATGTGTACTAACACGTCTTTGACTACTCCAATCGGGTAAGCAACACTTCCATCCGCTAAGCCTATTATTACCTCGGTCTCTTCAAGTTTTCCTAGTTTTAGAGAGGTGTAGAGAGGTAACGGAAGTAGGTTAAGGCTTGATCCAAGATCGGCTAATGTGTCATAAGCCTCCGAATTACCGATCTTGCAAGGTAGAACAAATAAGCCCGGGTCATCTAACTTCTTAGGTAGCTTGTTTTAAACGAAGGCGGTCCCTTTTTCGCCTAACTCGAGCTTCTTCTCATCCAACACATCAATAACCGGACTTTCAAGGTGGAGCTCCTTGAATTCATTGTCAAGGTTTTGAGTGGGAGGTGTTTCAACTATGTTGTTGACCAATTTGGATATAGTAACTTCTTGGTCATTTTGAACGACTTGGGTTTGTTTGAAACACGTGCTCATTGAATTGACCGAATAATATTGTGGACAAGAACTAGGAGACGTAACCGATGAAACGGCGTTGACGTTTAGCTTCGGGTTCTTGACTGTGTTGCTAGGGAGTGCTCCCATTTCTCGGTCATTGAGGGCTTTCAACAAAGTGTCAATCTTATTGGTCATCTCGCTTTGTTTTTGTTTAAAATCGGCTTCAAACTTGGCCAAACGAGCTTCTTGAGATGCCATAAATTGAGAAATCAATCCTTCAAAGTTATTGGTACTACCATTGCTGGAAGGATTGTTGTTGAAAGTACGGTTCGAGTTGGAACCGCTTGATTGGAAACGATTAGGTGGGTTGGAAGAATTGGTTTGTTGTGCGTTTTGGTTTTGTTTCCACCTAAGGTTTGGGTGATTTTTCCATGAGGGGTTGTATGAATCACCGTAAGGGTTTGGCTCGGGTTTGAAAGTGTACCACTTGTCTCCCGCTCCGTCGGTACGCGAGGATGCGTAGTCCGCAAAAGCTTGTTCGGGGAGTTCCATGCAATCACGAGTGTCGTGGGGACCACTACATAATTCACATGAAGAAGTGATTTTGTTCACTTGGCTTAAAGGTTTAGGAGCCTCGTAGGATTTCATAAGAAACTTGACTTGGTCTTCAAGTTCTATGATCCTACGGTCGGAAGTGCTTGAATTGTTCGAAGGCAAAGATATTGCCTTGACCGTTTTATTCAAATCACGGGGATCACTCCAACTTTCGTTGTCATAAAGAGCAAGATCTTCTAGGAGAGCCCATGATTGTTCCGCACTTAGATCACGTAGCTTACCACCGACCGATTGGTCAATGGTTTGCCTCGTGGAGAGATTGATATGGTCATAGAAGATTTGGACTTGGAGCCAAAGTTCTATGCCATGGTGAGGGACTTTTTGGAGTAAGTCCTTGAATCGAGTCCATGCCTCGTAGAGGGTTTCGCCTTGACGTTGTTGGAACATCAAGATATCATTCTTTAGCTTGGTAGTTCTTCCTGGTGGGAAAAACTGAGCAAGGAAACGAGTGGTGAGATCATCCCAAGAGGTGATGGATCCTGCGGGTAGACGCTCTAGCCATTGACTAGCTTGGTCCCGCAGAGAGAATTGAAAGAGACGCCGTCGGGTCGTCTCTCGAGTGGCAACATCAAGGTCTATGGAATCAACAATTTTGAGAAAGTCCTTGAGATGTTGATTAGGATCTTCTGAAAGAAGTCCATGGAATGCGCATCCGCTTTGCACCAACCGGATGGTGTCGGATCGCAAGGGTGTGACATTGGCTCCTTGAGTGAGCTCAATGGTGTTTCGATAGCCATGGTGGCTAGGACGGGAGTAGTCTCCTAAGGTACGGGCTCAAGGAGGTGGGTGTTGTTGTGGTGGTGGGTTGTTGGGATCAAGGATATTACCACCTTCCATGATGTCGGATGGTAATGGTTACGAACAAAGAAACGAAGAAAAAAGATAGACTAAAGAATACCTAGAAAAAGAAAATAACAATCTCACTAGAAAGGAATCTAGTGAGTAGACCTAATAAAATAAAAATTCAACCTAAACAATAACTATTCCCCGGCAACGGCGCCAAAAACTTGATGCGTGGTTTTGCGACCTTACAACAGGTTTTACCTCTCGAGGGATCTCAAGAGGCTTACAACCCCACCAGGCAGTGTACCTGACCGATGTAGTATAGTGTAGTGGTAAGTACGGGGGATTGATCGTTCTCCACAGGGAATAGTGTCGTTAGGATTGAAAAACTACTTTAATAGGTCTAAGGGTGAGGGAAGATTCTTTTTTGTATTTTTATAATTTTTTATGAAAGCAAGTAAAATTTCGGGTTTGAAGGAGTGGGCGGAATTAGTTGCTAGTCAACTAACCCAAATAACTACAAATGCAAATAAAATAAATAAATGAAAATGAAAAGAGTTGTGAAACTTATATGGGGAGAAATGTGTTTACTTAGATTTCCTTACTCCCTAACTATCTTTTACCGGTTGATTAGTGTGTATTAATTGCGTGGATGACGGGTGTATTCCTTAATACCAATCGTGGGGTGGCGTACGTACTTCCCCAACTCTACAAGCTCCTACTTCACTCCTATGTCGAGCCGGCTAGGAAGCTCCTAACATGGGATCACTAGAATTCGCTCATGCATTAAATACAACCATAAAAACCTAGTACGCATTGGTTCATGTTTCTTAAGACGTTCAAGCAAGTTACCGAATAGGAAGTTAGCCAGTTTTCTTAAGCCTAACATTGATAAACAATCATCCAGTACAATTAATAACACACTAACAACTAATAATCAATAGCTAGGTTTCATTAGATCTAAGCAAACACAAGATAAATCTAGCCTAGCATGTTAATCAAAAGACAAGAACAAGATATAATCAAACAACACATAGACATATTGATTGATTAAATGATAACTTATCTTCAATTAAACATGGGAGATCCAAGGGTATGAAAACCCTTAAAAATGGCAGAAATTCGTCTTAGGGTTTCTCCTCACAAAGTTGCACACTAATGACAAAAAATTGCAAAACTATATATAGAGTTTAAGGGCTGACGGCGTCACGTTGTAGATCTTGACGCCGTCACCTCGCCGTGTCTAGGGTTCCCGGATGGCCTTCTTGACGCCGTCCCTTTGTAGCCTTCCAAAATCCGCTCTGGCCTATCAAGGCTTGACGCCGTCAGAAATGGGCTTGACGCCGTCTCTTGTTAAGTTAAACCGTGATGGCCTTGATCACTTCAAAGGGTGACGCCGTCAGACTTTTCATTGCAAAACTCCCTGGCTTATCATGTGTATTTTTTCATATCCACCTCTTTTGCCAAGCCATGACGCCGTCAAGAGCAATACTTGACGCCTTCAAAGGTACTTTTCCAGCCGATTTTGAGACTTTGTCGTTTTCTTCACTTTTATGCTCCAAAAACGTCCAAAATGCTTCCTTTTCCAGATTTCTTCTCCAAAGTACCTAAAATGACAAAAGGAACGATTTCGGACAATATTTGATCAAATAAATACGATTTTGGGCTTAAATGACACCTTAAAAGCGGTACACTTTTCGCTTCATCACTTGGTCATAACGACCCACGAAAACGTGCTTTACAAAGTGACGGGTGTTATGTCAAACACGCGTTTTGACCCATTTGCATACTCTATAACACAAAACTATAACAATTGACTTGACATGATTAACATTGACAACCACAATACTTAAATAGGCTTTAACGTAGACATTGACACTCGATAACACATTTACAAACCATTAAAGATCATCGGGGGTTCAACTTTAACTTTGAGCTCGATATTCTACCTAAACTCTTGTTTACCATCAACCTAATGATTCTAATCCTTGCTTCCAGTTCTTAATATCCTTACTAAAGGCTTCATATTTCTTCTCATGAACCTACAAAACATGGTAAACATCTATAACGTAAGCTTTCGCTTAGTAAGTAACTAGATAACAACACATATTATACATCAATCAATCTTATTTGAATCATGAAACATCCACATATATTTCAAAGACTATAACCATTTCAATACTTGCATCTTCATGCTCTATAACCACAATTATCAAGCCATAACAATATAACCATATCATACTATAACAACACAATCACATACCTTGGATTTCTATAACCATAGATTAACACCCACTTTAGCCACACAATCAAACTATCCAAATCTCTATCACTTTCATACTTATTAGGCCAAGGTTCTTATATCCTAACACCTTCATTCACAATTACATAAAATGATAATATCAATATAACACATGTTATAATCATAGTTACTTACCTTGGCAAGAACATCTTCATCATCATCCTTACTTGGTTCCTAGTCAATTATCATCACAACATTTAATACTTCTTAAACCATATCAAATAAAGGGTTTATAATGTTACCCATATCACCTTTGACATACATATGACCATATATTGATCATATATGCAAAACCCCAATTTGATACATAAATACTAACTACTTAATTCATCAATTCAACTCAATTAAGAATTACTTACTCAAAAGGAAGATTGATATGGACACACAACTTGAGTTGGAACCCTAATTTCTTCATAAAATGATCATCAATAATTGGTTTTTCCCTCCCTTTTCTCTTTGGCTCGTCACACCCACACACCCTTTTTAGATAATAATGAGATTATCCCAAAACCTAGAGATTTCTAGATACAGCTTTCTTCATTTCAAAGTTATGTACCAAATTAACACTTTAAGCCCTTCAAATCCATTTGCTTCTATTTTAGCCACATTAAACTTTATAACACATTTACCATTTGAAAACCTTAGACCTTTAAGTCTATATCTCTTATCTTTAAGACACATCAATCATTCTATAACAATATTACCTCTTCTTTGACT
Source organism: Artemisia tridentata subsp. tridentata (assembly GCA_021014915.2). Classification (NCBI taxonomy): domain Eukaryota; kingdom Viridiplantae; phylum Streptophyta; class Magnoliopsida; order Asterales; family Asteraceae; genus Artemisia; species Artemisia tridentata. Next base: position 167,889,705 of record CP139505.1, on the reverse strand, counting down.
ATTAGATTGACTAGCCAATCACATAACACCTTCAACTTAACATCCGTTGATTAACCAATCATATTGAGTCTCCCGGCTCATAGAAGTCTTAGTCAATTTCATCTAAGGTTATACCCGTTTGAAAACGGGTTTCGGGTGTAACAATTCTATCCCCCTTATTTAAATTTCGTCCACGAAATCTCTTGTTTATTACTAACCAAAAACTTGGTCATATAAAACTCCTCATTCTGTCTTAACATCTTCAAGTATTTAATCAAATGGTTGGAGCGATCTAGATGATCTTGCAACTCTAGGTATACTATAACGCAATCAATACACTTAGACTGTGTTTGGTGACCCAGATTATTGAGATTATGGGGGCTACAGCTTTTTTTTTCACAAAATAATCTATTGTCCAAAAAGTAGTATCGTTTGGCTGCCAAGATTAAGAAAGATTATAGGAAAAATAATCTCTAAAATTAAAAGTTCATCCAACCAACTTTTCAGAAAGGACTAGAGATTATTTTTTGTATAATTACCATTTTAACCTTCAAAAAACCCACCTTCATTATAAAGAAGCAAGTAAAAAACAATAAAAACTAACAAAATCAAAAACTTTAAGAACCCGTAATAGTTGCAATGGACGATGTCTAATAATCCTCATTTGAGTTACATGAATGATGCGGAAGACAGTAAAATATCCATAAAACATAGGATATTTAAAATAACAATGAAAATTAATAAGTTACTATAAAATAAATTTAAGCTTTATGCTAAGTTAAATAATTGTATACTACAACTATTTCTAACAGAGACAATGTTATCAATATTTCAAATAATTGTAGTCTTAGATATAAAGAGTAAACTGCAAAATACATCCCTGTGGTTTACAGTTTTTGAGACCTTACATCCCTGTCAGAAACTATTGGCATGTTACATGATTCGTTAGCCAAATGTTTGCCACCTTACATCCCTCGTTTACAATGAGGACTAACGGTGCAAATAATTTCTTTGTTAAAATGGTAATTATATTGCTACTTTAATATGTAATACACATCGTGGATGATAATTTAACATCATTTTAACGTTGTTTTTATTTTTACATGGATTTTCATGCAATGCTACATATTTATGATTTATATCAATAATTTTATTTACTATTCTTATTCATATTGGGTTTGTTATTTGTATGTCCAATTACGTCATTTTACACTTTTAATCTACAATTACAGCTAGTTTGCCAAACACTTCTACAAAAAAAAAAAAAAAAAAAAAAAAAAAAAAAAAAAAAAAAAAAAAAAAAAAAAAACTACATTTTTAATCTTTTTCAGCACCAGCACCAGCACAAGCAACCATATAACTTCTTATTGTAATGAATTTCCAATTAGGCTTAACTATAAGCAACCATATAACTTATCTCATTTATTCGCTTCTTGCTACCGTTCCTATAATACGCATTCACATAATCATATAATGATCACCGACACTATCCAAGGTGCACGACGATCTAATCACTTAAACACATGTAGTCCGCCATGGACTTATATCATATACACATCAATACTATAAAACACATTCAACGCTTCTCATCTATAGCTCATATAACATATCACATAAATCAACTCAAAACTTAAACAATTACCTTTTTCGCATTACTTATACTTACGTCCAACGCATCTACGAGTGGTCTAAGATTAGGCAACATGTAGGGGAAACCTAATTCACCTAAACCGAAGCTTTGATACCAAGTTGTTACGCCCCGTGCCTGATTTGACTAAAAATTTTGACTTTTGACTTGACTATAACGGACCTTCTGTTACTCTTTAACGAAATGACAACAATCTATTACAAACCAATCTTTGAAACTATTTTTAAATGAAACTAGATTCAAATACTTTTAAAATGACGAGTGGCACCCTAAAGTGCATTATGACCCCTAAAGTGCACTATATCCCCTCTTGTGCACTAAGGACCCCTAAAGTGCACTATAAGTCTATAACCCCTCTTGTGCACTAAGGACCCCTAAAGCGCACTACTTCTCAAAATGACCCGTACACCTTTCAACACATGTAATCCACTTTTAACTAAAAATATACATTATACATTGTTTCCTTATAATTCTTGACCCGTTTGACCCAAAATGGGTTAAAATGGACCTTGTCCAAAACACCCATTTTTCTGCATGACCCTTTTGTGCACTTTTGACCCATTTTTCGGGAAACGACTTCTATAACATGACATAACACCAAAACTTCCATAAATCATTAGGAAATTAAGAACATCAAATATATGCATAAACTTGGTCATAACGACCCACAGAAAAGTGTTTTACAAAGTGACGGGTGTTATGCCAAACACGCGTTTTGACCAATTTGCATACTCTATAACACAAAACTATAAAAATTGACTTGACATGATTAACATTGGCAACCACAATACTCAAATAAGCTTTAACGTAGACATTGACACTCGATAACACATTTACAAACCATTAAAGACCATCGGGGGTCCAACTTTAAATTTGAGCTCGGTATTCTACCTAAACTCGTATTTACAATCAACCTAATGATTCTAATCCTTGCTTGCAGTTCTTAATATCCTTACTAAAGGCTTCATATTTCTTTTCATGAACCTACAAAACATGGTAAACATCTATAACGTAAGCTTTCGCTTAGTAAGTAACTAGATAATAACACATATTATACATCAATCAATCATATTTGAATCATGAAACATCCACATATATTCTAAAGACTATAACCATTTCAATACTTGCATCTTCATGCTCTATAACCACAATTATCAAGCCATAACAACATAATCATATCATATTATAATAACACAATCACATACCTTGGATTTTCTATAACCATAGATTAACACCCACTTTAGCCACACAATCTAACTATCCAAATATCTATCACTTTCATACTTATTAGGCCAAGGTTCTTATGTCCTAACACCTTCATTCACAATTACATAACATGATAATATCAATATAATATATGTTTTAATCATAGTTACTTACCTTGGCTCTATAGCTATAACCAAGAACATCTCCATCATCATCCTTACTTGGTTCCTAGTCAAATATCATCACAACATTTAATACTTCTTAAACCATAGCAAATAAAGGGTTTATTATGTTACCCATATCACCTTTGACATACATATGACCATATATTGATCATATATGCAAAACCCCAATTTGATACATAAACCCTAACTTCTTAATTCATCAATTCAACTCAATTAAGGATTACTTACTTGGAAGGAAGATTGATATGGACACACCACTTGAGTTGGAACCCTAATTTCTTCATAAAATGATCTTCAATAATTGGTGTTTCCCTCCCTTTTCTCTTTGGCTCGTCACACCCACACACCCTTTTTAGATAATAATGAGATTATCCCAAAACCTGGAGATTTCTAGATACAGCTTTCTACATTTCAAAGTTATGTACCAAATTGACACTTTAAGCCCTTCAAGTCCATGTGCTTCTATTTTAGCCGCATTAAACTTTATAACACATTTACCATTCGACAACCTTAGTCCTTTAAGTCTATATCTCTTATCTTTAAGACACATCAATCTATCTATAACCATACTGCCTCTTCTTTGACTATTAGATTGACTATCGAGTTTGACTAGCCAATCACATAACACCTTCAACTTAACATCCGTTGACTAACCAATCATATCGAGTCTCCCGACTCATAGAAGTCTTAGTCAATTTCATCTAAGGTCATACCCGTTTCAAAACGGGTTTCAGGTGTAACACCTGCATTGATCATCTCAAGAGGATGATCATCAAGCATAGGGAGCTGATTATGGAGAACGAAGCTTTGGGACCACGTGGTGTGGCGCTTGACAGTTTGGATGCGCTGAGGGAAACCCAGGCCAGGCACACCAACCTACTTGCTCGTTTGATAAAGATTTATGGTGAAACTGATGATGATATTTGTAAGCAGGAAGGTTATGTTGCGAAAATGGCTGAAAATAATTAGTGACTTTTGGGTATTTGATGGGGGTAGGTAAATGGGGTCTTTTGGTTCCTTGTTTTCGATTTTTAAGTTGTTAACAGGGTTATGTAAATGGATCTTTTGTTTGGTTGTTGATGATGGTTTGATCTAGTTCCTACTGTTCTTGTAATCTACTCTAACTATGATGAAATATAAATCTAAGTTTTAGCATATAATCTTCTTGTATTGTGCTATTTGGTGTACTGTTTCTATCAGCAAAAACAAACACCCCTTTATATCAGGAAACCAAACACAGTGGTTATAATGTTATGTGTGTTCAAAATGCAAAGGGTTTAGCATTAAATCTTATTGTATTGACAATGGTGTATTGTTTATCAAAAAAATGGTATGATGTTAGTGTTGACAGTGGGACTGAACAACCCAATAGCACAAATTGTAACTTCTTAATTTTTTACTTCTCTTAGTAAAACCTATTTAGCAAATGCCACAAATTGTTACTTCTTGATTTTTGACTTCCTTAAGTCAAAAATATTTAGCAATGCACAACCAAACACTATCATTTACAATAACAACCCAATTTTATATTCAGAGTATGCCATTATTTAAATTAAGAGCTTTTTATTGATCGATTTCACTTAACATATGTTTGACTTCCCTAAGTCAAACAATTTCACTTACAATATGTTTGACTTCCCTAAGTCAAACATATTTAGCAATACCTAACGAAACACTAGCAGTTACAATAACTAAACATACACTTAGCAAGAACCACTACTTTCTGCATCATTCCTTTCCTTCCTTTCCTTTAGATATTTAAACACAACTTCAAGTTTTGAAATCTTCCTTTCCAAATCATCAACCTTTGGTAACCCGGTATCCACAACTTATTGCTTCTCCTCAGTAACACCCAAAATCTCTTCATAGTAGTATTTTTGTTGCCTCAGCCAATTCAAAATCTTTTGTCTCAACTCCTTAGGTATCTTCCTCTGCGAACCATATTCAGCAATTGGTTCATCACCAAATCCCTCAATAACTGAATCGGAGAGAAAATAGTTGTCTAAAACTTTTGCCTACTCCTCTTCATCAGACCCAATGTACAAAGCCTTCCCCTTAGCGTTTTGTGCCATTGTTAGTGATTAGGGTTGTATCAAAATATTGAGTAGAATTTTATCACAGAGGAAAACAATAAAAGGGAAACGGGTTGGGTTGGATTAACTAAGGTGTAGTCATAAAAGTACTTGGTCTATTATGCCCTTGAATATATAACTAAAAACGGACGTTGACCGAGACCAAACGGGTCAAGGGATGCAATCGGCCTCAAAAACCCAAGTTTTGGACTTACGGAGACGATTTTCTCAAGTTTTGGGCACAGGCTATGCTTTTTGGAAAGTTTATGGACCAACGGTGTATTTTTTTCTAATAATAATAATAATAATAATAATAATAATAATAATAATAATAATAATAATAATAATAATAATAATAATAATAATAATAATAATAATAATAATGATTGGCAGTGGCGGCTTGCCACTCTTCCAATCAAGTTGGGTGGTCTTGGAGTACTTTCAGCGGGTGACATTATCCAGTATGCCTTTCTCGCCTCTCGTTTGCAAACGAGTGATCTACAGGACAAGATACTGAATAAATCTGGTAATGTCTCCCATGGTACTTCTTTTCAGTATGCTCTTGATACTTTCAACGTTACTTGTAACATAGACGCTCTCGCTGTCACCAATGACGCTTTTGCCCCCCAAATGATGAAAACCTTAGCAAAGTGTTACTTTGGTGTCATTGAGAAAAACCTTGTTTCTAAATACTCGCTAAGTCCAAGACAGGTCGCTGTTCTCAGTAGCATACGTGCCCCACATGCACAGGATTTTCTTTTCACCATCCCTATTGACGGCTTGGGTCAGAGGATGAACCATCGCCAATTCCGATCTGTGTTGTGTTATAGGCTTTCCGTACCTATGTTCTCTGAAGGTAGCCTCTGCCCGAGTTGTAATGTGCATCGTATGGACATATGGGGGATCATGCGGTCCACTGTTCCAGCGAAGTGGGTGTGAAGTTCAGGCATAATCTGGTGCGTGATATTCTTGTGAATATTTGCTCTAAGGTTGGGATCATGGTGCGTAAGGAGGCTCCGATGGGATTCCTTTCGGAGGACGGGAAGGAGCTACGGCCTGCAGACTTGTTATTATTTAATTGGCTTCAAGGTAAAGATGCATGCTTGGATGTGACTGGCATCTCTCCATTTGCTGGTAGTGGGGCGACTTCATGGGCTCCTGGGGTAGCCTTGCGAAATGCTGTGGAGAAGAAAAATAGAAAGTATGCATCCAAATGTGAGGACAATGGATACAAGTTCATACCTTTTGTCTTTTCCACGTTCGGGGAATTCGATACAGAGGCTTTGAACACACTTTCACGCATTAAGTCTATTGCTAATAGTCACTCAAATAATGCTAAAAGTGGTGTTTTTATCTTTCATAGAGCTAGCTTTTGTATTCAAAAAGAAGTGGGAGCACAACTTGTATCTAGACTCTCATCCAACTTTATGTAATATTTGCTATGTTTAATGAAAATTTAATATTATTATTAAATAATAATAATAATAATAATAATAATAATAATAATAATAATAATAATAATAATAATAATAATAATAATAATAATAATAATAGAAAAAAAAATGAAAGGAGGGCATTTTTGTCATTTTCATCATTAAGATGAAGGCATTTTAGTCACTTTATTTTATTTAACCGGTCAACCTAACGGTCAACAACAAAATCGATCAAAAAGTGAAAACAGGTGTTTCACTTTTTGGACTAAACCTGAAACTTTTTAAAAAATTGGACTGCTGGCAAACCCAATGACCAAAAATGTAGTTAACTCAATATTAAAATAGGACACTTGTCAAAAATATATAAAAGTTGCCCAATAGTCCAAGTAGTCCAAGTCGCCATGTTCTATTTTGAACTTTTGAAAGTTGAGGAGGTAAAAAGTGATGTGCACTTGCGCGACCAGACCCTTTTAAAAATTTTCCTTTTTATTTATTTATAGGAACTGATTTGTATACATAGGTTTTTACTTCACACACATAAATTTAACGTGTATGGCATATAATACCCATATATTGCTCAATTCATTTTTGACCCTAGACAACAAAAAATTTCAACATTCTAGTCTCTTTTCTCTCCTCTAAACTTGACAACAACATCAAAGCTTGATTCCCTTCCATTCACGGTAGAAAAGTAGAAAACGTTGGTTGAAAATGAAGGCAACCCATGAGATATTCCTTGTTGTCAAGGTAGAAAAGTAGAAAACGTTTTGTTCAAAAAAGAAATGTAGAAAACGTTGTTTTGAACTTTTGGTTCCAAACTTCCAATAATAAAAACAAAATGGAAAATTCCAAAACAAAGTCCGGATATTAACGAATCATGCCACCAACAGAGCAATTGTCTTTGACGATGAACTATTCTTTTTCTAACTCCATATTCCAAACTACTCCCTTCGTCTCATATTAAGTGTTCATTTTTAAAATGCACAAAATTTTAAGAAATTCCACTAACTACATTCTCCACCAATCAAATATCATTTTTACCCACTAAAGTCTCATCTCATTGGTTAGAATACAATATGAACACTTAATTTGAGACATCCCAAAATTTCATTGTGGACACTTAATATGAAACGGAAGGAGTATTTGTTTAGAAAATTAAAATAATCCACTTTAGATAATTGTTTTCTTGGAGGATAAATATTAAACCATCATCTATGCGGAAGAGAATATGCATATGTTATAAGGATTGAGACTCTTATATTCAATTTGGATCATTGTTTTCTTGCTTGGTAATTTAATATGTTGTGTTGCATATTATTTATTATCTTTTTTTACTCTAGTTATTGTTATACTTATTTCAAAGCTCCTTACGGTTGATGAGTTTGAGAAATTTAGGACACCAACACACGATGGATCATTATTTATATATTTTGGTATCCAATCGACGCCAGTGAAAGTTCATGGCGGATGTGGAAGGTCGGAACTCGGAAGATACAGTAAGGGTAGTGCCGATGGGTCATGGGAGTGATGTTTATTAAAATTTCACATAATCTCTCGACGATGAAACATCATATCTGGTGAAATATGGTTGTTAATGATCTCAGAGTTTTGGTGTATTTAAGAGGACGACGTGGTGTGAGGAAAAAAAAAATGGATAGTGAAATCAAATGAGAGCTTGTTCAAAAAAGAAATCAGATGAGAGGGTAGTATTGTCTAGCTAGACGTATTAATTTTAGCAAGTTGGTCATAAATGGTCCCTGTGGTCTGTCAGGCTTAACGGGTTTAGTCCTTAAACTTTTTTTAACAGATCCAGTCCCTGTGGTTGCGACCCATAACGGGTTTGGTCCTTGAGACTAACTGTTGTTAGTTTTTCCGTTAGCTAACGACCGTTTTTAACAAACATTTGCATCGTTAGTCCTTTATACTAACGACCGTTTATACTTAACTCAAAATTTTGGTTTTTTTTTTTTTTTTTTCCTAAAAAATATTAAAATAATAAAAAAAAATGGTTTTCTTATAATTTTTTTTCTAAATAGAGTAAACTCCAAAATACATCTCTGTGGTTTGGTCACTTTCACACGATACATCCCTCCCGAAAAAATTGCAATATACACTTCTAGGGGTGAGCAAACGGACCGGATGGACCGGACCGACCGACAAAACCGACCGGACCGGACTGGACCGAGACCGGACCGACCACATTCGGTCCAGTCTCGGTTTAGGGTTTTTCATAATTTCGGTCTCGGTCCGGTCCGGTCCGGCTTAAAAACCGGACATTTAGCCTGTTTGGACCGAAACCGGACCGGACCGAACCGGACCGACCACATTCGGTCCGGTCTCGGTCTAGGTTTTTTGCTGGATTCGGTCTCGGTCCGTGTGGAAACCGTAGAGGGGGTGAATACGTTTCCATTTAAAACTTAAAACTTTTGTATCAAACTCCCGATCAAGTGTGATGTGATATGAAAAGTGTCAACTATGATCATATTGCATCAAGAGATGAATATAGTAAACTACAACATATGCACAATCAAACCACGACACATAGATAATCAACATAACATAAGCAACTAGCCACACACGCAAAAAGGCAATGCAAATATAAAGCGATAAAGAATGAAATGAAAGTAAAGAGATAAGTAAGAAGGCGCAAACCGGACACGGTGATTTATAGTGGTTCGGTCACGAAGCTCCTCTTCGCCCTACTCCACTCCCCGAGTACCCAACTCGAGAGTTACTTCACTAATCAACAAACTCCCTTCAGGCGGAGAAAACCGTACACGTCGCTTAACTTGTTTTCCGACACTAAGCTAGATGTCGAGTGCTAATCTTAGCTAGCACCAATCTACCACGATCTACCCGATCTACACCGTACATATCGCTTATCCTATTTTCGACACTAAGCTAGATGTCGAGTGCTAATCTTAGCTAGCACCAATCTACCACGATCTACCCGATCTACCCTTGATCCACATGATCAATCACACAAGCCCAATGGCTTCAAGAGATCTCCAAGATCTCGACACGATCACAATGATCTACTCCCACTTGACTCGATCTACCCTTGATCCACATGATCAATCACACAAGCCCAATGGCTTCAAGAGATCTTCACTATCTCTTAAGATCACAATGATCTTGACTCACTCTCTCACAAAAGAAAGATAATCTTGATGTATGCTATGATACAATCAAGAGTGTAACAAATGTTACAAGACCTAACAACTATAACTCTTGTATCTTCTTGGATACCTTGAGTTCTTCTCTTGCAAATGAAGAGGAATGATAACACTTTGTATCATCTTGGATACTTTGTGTTCTTCTCTTGCTAATCAAGAGGGATGACAACACTTTGTATCTACTTGGATACTTTGTGTTCTTCTCTTGCTAATCAAGAGGGATGACAACACTTTGTATCTACTTGGATACTTTGTGTTCTTCTCTTGCTAATCAAGAGGAATGAAGAGGATCACTTGAATGGAGGATTGGATCACTCTTAAACAAACTAAGACTCTCTAAATGATCAAAGAAAGTCATTTAAGTGAGGAGGGATTAGACCAGAGAAAAAGGACTGGAAAAATCAAGTTGTAAGTGTGAAATGGTCCACTATTTATAGGCAAAGAAAAATCTAGCCGTTACGTACGGACGGCTCCGTTAAATACCCTACAGCTTCGTTAACTTTAACGGAACCGTGGAGCCGTCGGTGTCGAAAACGCTCCAGACGATCCAAATTTTGTCTTTTAGTGGTGAAGGTTTATTTGGGGAAGTTTGGAGCCATTTTGGGTGGGAAAATAGCTGTTACTAATTCAAAATAATTTGAAATGATTTTTCCAAATAAAACATTTCTTTTTAATTCAAAAATAATTTGTAAAATGTATTTTTGAAAAATGTTTTGTCACATTTATAAAAATGTGAAGTTTAGAAAAATATAATCCTTTGATCATTTGTCAAGTAGTAGATTTGTTTGTCCATACCTTGAGTGATTTACGTCGTGATGGAAATCTACGACTTTGTTGAAGCATACTTGAGGCGTCGAGAGATGCTGATGTAAGTATGCATTGATGATTTGTGTTTTAAAGTAACTTGCACATTTTACGTTATACATTACAAGTTACATTTTTGTCATTATTAAAACCGAAGAGATCGTTTAGTTTAAATATCGTAATATTTGCACTAACAATCTCCCCCTTTTTGATGATGACAAATATGTAAACCGTAACACATAGTAAAATGTAAAAGTTACCTGTTTACACTCCCCTTCTCCCCCTTTTGTCGAATCAAAAAGGTAGTTGCCTTGAGCGCTCCCTACTCCCCCTTATTGAACTACATTCCTTTCTCCCCATAAAGGCGAGTTTGCATCATCCTAGTGAAGCCTTCTATCACCACTTGTGAAGACGACTCCATGCTATATATTCAAATACTCCCGAGCTCCCCCTAGCTCAATGCTCCCCTATGGTGACTTAATCCCCTTGTTTATTTACCTTAGTATCTAGCGGATCCATGGATCAAATTCATACAAAGGCTTTTCCTACATCAAGGGTTAGCTTCGTGCAACATAATATATAACAGTATAAGAGCATATAGGGATAGAATACATATAGCAAGACATGCAAGGGTTAAACTAGGTGAGTGACACAACCTAAAAGGGTGCCAAAACAGTAAAGACCAACAACCTAAGGTGTAATTGTTCAATCAATCATACTAACAAGAACGGGATTCGTTCGTTGACTGACACACTAAATGACTTCTTCCAAGTTTTCATTGGGAAGGAATGTTCTATCAAACCTTTTGAACAACATAATCATCTACCTAAGATGATTAATGTTAAGGATAGTTTGTTGATAGGACATACTCTAAATGATTACTATTATGACAAGTCGTGCCATAAAGTAGACTCGATAGAGGTTATACCTAAATAATTCCATAAGAGAGTGTTGGTTGTGGTGACAACAAGGACAACTTGGGTTATGTGGTTGTAGAGGATAAATAATGGGATGACCCATTAGTGGTTGTGGTGATGGTGATTGATCCGTGCTAAAGTATATATATAAATATTATGCAATGACGGATACGCGTGAATAAATACAAATCACCCTTTTGTGAAAAAGGATACTTGTACAAACTCACGTTTGTGTGTAGTGTGAAACCAGGTAAGTGATTACCCGGATCGTTTCCCAACGAGATGTGAATGGGCAACTGTGAAAAGCTTTGGATTAGAGTGATTGATGATTTAGATTGCTTTTGATTTTGCTTTTTGATATTTAACACATGATAAACAATTATGCACAAGAAATCTAAACGCGACTACAATAAATTACAAACGCGCAACAGGAAATCTAAAATGGGACAAAAACTGAAATTTATGAAATTTAAAACCTAAAAATGTAAAATTACTAAAAAATTATTTTAAAACTTAAATTATATTTTTTTACACTTTTTATTTAATTATTACTAATTATTTATTATTTAATAACTAATTAAACTAATTTAAATTATAAAAAATACTAAATGAGCAAAGAAAAATCTAAAACTTTTTCTAAAAATATTATTAAGTAAAAAGAAGCTAAGAAAATTATAAAATTGAAATTTACTTAATTAAAATTTAAAAAGATAAATTCTATTAAATAGAAGCTATCACTATTTTTCCATTTTTGATTTTCTTAAGGTCTAAAAATGAAATTCTATTTTTCCTAGATTAAAAATGACAAAAGAAAATTATGAAAATTAAAATTATATTTTTCTGATTAATTTTCTATTTATTATGATTTAAATACTATTAGAAACTAATTAAAAAGATTAAAAATATCAAAACTATTCAAAAAATTATGAAAATTTACAGATAAATCTAAAATATTATTAAAAAGCTAGGAAAATTAAAATCAAAAGTCTACTGATTCTAAATAAGCAGATGGACAGATAAGCAGTTGATGCAATAAGCTAAAAATAAGCTAAAAAGCACAAAACTTAACCAAATGCTCAGGACAAGCTTAACCAACTCTAATAAGCACAAAACAACTTAAATCCAACAGATAATCCAACAAATAAGCAAATTCAACACCAAATCTGATTCAAACTTTCAACAGAAACTTCAGAAAAGTGCTAAATTGCAAGGCAGATTAAGCAGTGTAATAAGCTACTGAGATGCAATCTTATGGGGGCAAAATCAAGCTAGCAGTATGAAATTTCCAAAAAAAACAAAAATCTAGACCTGAGCTTATGTGGATGAGCCACAAATTGGCTTAGATCAGCAGCCAACAGCAGTCAGTATATACTGACTCTGCTGATGCAGGGTTGTGCAGAGTTGCACAAGCCAAAGGCTTTCAAACCATCTTTTGTAACTTCTTAAAATTGATCACAATGGACTCAGAGAACCCAAGAAAAAGGCCAGAAAAAGCTTATGGCTATAAATGGCTTATGTGAGCTTTTGAAAGTCTGATTTTAACACAGGCCAAAGAAAACATGAATTTCTATCAATACTGCAATTTTGAACTTAAAAACACCTTATTTGGACTAAATTAAGCAGGTTCAAAGTTGACCAATTGGTCAATCTACAGTACACAAGGTTTTGGCTTGTTGACTGCACAAAACCAAACAACCCTTATTGGGGTGTCTGATGTGGATTTTCAAAGAAAACAACTAATTTGACTAATGAAGCTTGATTATTACTGATTAAGTAACTTATAAAAACTATAATAAGCAACTTTTAGAACAGAGTTAAGCTAACAAATAAGCTATGCTAGATTATGTTATTTTTGGACTTTTATGAGTTTTTAAGCAAAATGAAAACAAAGCTATCTAACTTCTGATACAACTACTCAAATAAGATTAAAAACTAACAATAAGCATATAACAACACTAATTAGCTATTAATAAGCACTTATACAGTGAAATGGTAAAATAAGCTAATTTGGATTAAAAGCTTACAACTGAGAGAGTGGCTATAGGAATAGCATGCACAGAACAGAACAATCTAGCTTGTTAAAAACAAGCTAGAAAACCCAACGAAACCTTCCTGATAGCTTTTTAAACCCAGAATAGCTTTTAAAAGCTTATGTTGACTTTTGTTGACTTTCTTCAAATTTGAAACTTAGAACTAGTATCCACTATATAAGCTTACATAAAGCTATGATGAGCTTATGTGAGCTTATAGCCAGGGTGTTAGGAGCTTTTGAGAGCTTTTTAGTGGTGGTTCGAACTTAAATTCTTAACAGAAACATACAAACTTGAACAACATTGAATTCAAACACAAGATAACTTGAAACAAGATTTTTATAACTTAAATTAACTTGAATTACAACTGGAAATGATAAATTACAAGATTACAACTAACAAAAGTAAAATGCGATTATACTAAAAATTAACTACTACTCTAATTGCTTACACTACTCTGCTATTTATACTATGCTATGGTGGGATAAGCTAACACTTCATCTCTGAACAAATCCCAACCTTTGAATTGTCTTCATTCGATCTGAGCCATCAAAATGGATTTTGGCGCCAAAAGTGGATAAGGGTGGATATGTTATCACATGGGTCTGAGGGAGTGGGGAAGAAGCATTTAATGCTTTTGGAGTGGTTAGGTAACGTGTAGGAGGAGGGGGAGTGGGTGTGTCAGGAGGTGGTGGACAATGGTGGTATTGGATGGTGGTATTGGTGTTTTGGCGGTTTGAAGGGAAAGGTTTGACCGAAGTCAAACCTTTGGTTTAACTAATAAAGGGGTGGATCGGGTTATACATTGGGCTATGATTGGGCTGGGTAAGTGATGGGTTAGGTTATTTTTAGGATGGGTTTGGTATGTTTATTTTGGATCTGGTTTGGTTTATAGTTAAATCACAAGGACCAATCTTGTAACTACTGAAATTTGGAGGACCAAACTTGCACATCTTCCAAAATGCACCAAGGGTAATTCCTGCCATGTTTCAATAATCCAGGGACCATACATGATGTTTCCAAAAAATAATATTTCCCAGGGATCATTTTTGCAAATTCTGAAAGTGCAGGGACCAAACTTGTAATTTATTTAAACTTTTCACCAAAGGACTAAATATTATAATTTATGATTTAAAAAGGACCTTTGGTGACTTTTCTTACAAAACAAATGCTTAGGGACTAATTTTGACAAGTTTTGAAACTTGAGGGACTGAAACTGCCAATTTTGCAAACTTTGTTCGTTTTTTCAATTGTTTTTAAACATTTTGCATTTGAAACATATAAAACACAATCCCTGGGATATTTTCAGTATTTTGATGCATTTCTGAGTGTTTTTGAATGTTTTGGCAATTCAGATACGATAAAAATGATGAGTATTTAGACACTCATCAATCCCCCACACTAAACTATTGCTAGTCCCTAGCAATCTTTTATGAAGTTTTAATGGATTTTTCTCTTTACCAAAAGTCATCACTTCTAGAGTAGCCAATTGTTTTAGTATGTGATACTTTGGTACAATGATAACCAAATGATTTTGAGCAAACCATCAGCTGTCAACGGTTTTGATTTGTCTTTACCAAAAGCCGTTTGCTTCTGGACTAGCCAACTCTTAGATAAATTATCAATATTATCTTTGGTGAGCTGATTACCAATCATGGATTTTCACTGCCTTAACCACAAGCCATAACCTTGCGGGCTAGCCAACTCTTCACTTTTAAAGATATGGCGAGTCGAAAACCATACAATTTTCGGCAAATTGTAAGCCATCAACGGATTTGAGACATCTTTACCAAGAGCCGTTTTCTCTCGGATTAGCCAATCCTTATGTGGGTTAGACATGGCGGACTGATAACCATTTATTGCGTTCTAAGTGAGAAAAAATTTTAAAATTTTGGCTAAAATGGGGGTACTAGATGGTACATTTGATTAAATTCGCTAGAATTCCCCCCCCCCCCACACTTAGAACTGAATATTGCCCTCAATATTCAAAGTACCGGTTGTTAAACCAACACTTAAAACGTGAAAGGGAAATACTAATAGCCATTATTTTATATATACACGCACCATTTTTTTTTTTTATTATTTTTTTTTTTTTTGAAATTTGCATATATACAACATGTGGGGCATCTCCCCCACACTAGGTGGTTAGAAAAGAGAAAGAAGTCAGAAATATGGGTGAAAACCCATATGGTGCGCTAATATTTTTGTTCACCGAGTCACTTAGCTCGACTCGACCCCGCATTCATTGGTGTATGGGGAAGCAAGTGGAAGAAACCATCTTCATCGGACTTTCGTTCAAATTGTTTGGATAACCAATTGCACATAAGAAAGTTCCACACCGATGAGATAAATCCGGCATTTAAACCAATGTTAGATGGAAAATGCCAGGATCAAAGGTAATATCCTCACTCCCGAATGAGTGAAAGATAGGGGAAATCACCGGGTAGGTGAAAGGAAGAAGAGAGATCTGAATAGCACTTAAGATAAGAACTTCCTCCTCAAGAATTGCATAGTCAAGCGGAAGAGGCAAGTTCTTAAACTTGATCTCTGGAAATTTATCAGTTTTCTCAACTGACTTAATTTCCTCATTATGAAGTTGTTTTGGTGGAAGAGGGGAAGATGAATCTTCGTTTAACAAATTCTCTAGAAAAAGAATGTCCCCCTCAGGATCAAGATAGTTATCATCAACCTCATGCGAAAGTGAACTATCTAGAGCAAGAAAATCATCGACTTCATCCCAAAAGGGATCACTTCCCTCAACTGGAGTGAGAGAAGGGAGAGAGTCGGCTATGATAGGTTGAGAAGATGTGGTGGGATTCCCACTCACAGAATTATGAAAATAACCAATATTTTCTTGAGAGTACTCCTTTGATGTAATATCAATGACCTCGATTCGGTTAACCGATGCAGAATTATAATTTGAGGAGTACTTTGAAGTTTGATCATGGTTAAAGGTAACAGCTTCAGTACCCACACGTAATGTGATTTCATGCTCAAATACATCTATGAGAGCACGGCCCGTTCTTAGGAATCCTCTTCCAAGAATGAGAGGAACCTTTTGATCAGCATCGAAATCAACAACCACAAAGTCAGCTGGAAAATGGAACTTTCCTACTTTCACAAACACATCCTCAGCAATGCCGCATGGATGAGATATGGATCGATCTGCAAGCTCAAGAGTCATGCAGGTAGGAGTAAGAGCCGGAAGAGACAGTTTCTTCCATACTGAATGAGGCATCAGGTTGATGCTTGCGCCAAGATCGGCCAAGGCATAACATTCGACCATTCCTGGAAATACACAGGGTAGAAGAAACTTTCCAGGATCTCCAAGCTTCTCGGGAAGCTTTTTCAAGATAACTGCTGAGCAGTTCTCATTTAATGGAGTTTTAGCCATTTCAATCAGTTTTTCCTTGTTGCTTAACAAGTGTTTGATTGCAGATGCAAACTTGGGCATCAGAATGGTAGCATCTGCGAAGCTTATGTCAAAATGTAATTCTTTAAAGATTTGATAGAATTTATCATTTTGTTGACTAGCCTTATCACGGAGCTTTTGCTCATTTAAGCGCGATGGGTAAGGAATATGAGGTTTGGATTTAGGAGCAGCAACTTCAGGAGTCTCAACAGATTCAAAGACAACTCCTGGTTTGGCTTTCTTTTTCGGGACACCTGGAGGATGGACTTGTGCTGTACTTTGTGGGATTGGATTTTGCACTTTGTCCGTTGTATCCTCCGTCTCTTTTTCCATTTCAAACAACGGAGGAGGAATAGGACCAGAGGGTCCCTCATAAGCAGCACCACTCCGAGTGGTGATAGCTTTGACGAAAGTGGTATCTTCATCATCATCACTGTCATCAAGCACACTGACGGGAGTAGCATTGAGCATATTGGAATAAGCTCTGGCTGTTCTTTGCTCACTAAGTTTGCTTGACAAACTTTTAATCGTAAATCGTGAAAGATTAGGATCCATTCTTGACGGTTTAGGAGCAATTGTGGGTGTATGATTTTGGACGACCTTAGGTTGGACGTATTTAGCACTTCCATTGTTAGAGGGAAGCACCGGGTCCTTTGTCACCTTGATTTCTTGTTCCAATTCCCTCACCGGAGAGAAAATAGGAATTGATGGTCCAACATGAGCTTTACCACTATGTGTAGTGACAGCTTTTAGTTCCCCCTTTGGGTTTGGAATGGTATTACCAGGGAGACCTCCCGAGGTAGAAGGTGGATTGAGATGGCACATGAGACTGGCAAACATATTCTTAACTTCGCTTTGAGTTTGATCAATTTTGTTTGAAATCTCATTCTTTAACTCAACTCCTTGCTTGTGTATTGAAGATTGGAATTCATTCTTCAAATTAGAGATTTGATTTTGCATTACCATCATGTTGGTCTCATTAACCTTGATGTAGTTATCAAGTTCATTTGGTTGAGGTCTTTGGTGATTAGGAGCTGAATACCCTTGATTACCCCTTTGGGGTGGGTATTGATTGTTCGGGGCAAGAAATTGATTTTGCATGTTTTGCCCTCTTTGCTGATTAGGATTAATCCTATTTGGATTGTTGGGAGGAGGAAATCCGGGTGGTCCATGTTGATTGCTAGCACGATAGTTTGTTTCCACTTGAGGACGGTATTGGTTACCTCCTTGATTGGAAGTTCCGGCTATAGCATTGACTTCAAATGCATTGCCATCAGTGGCAGTACAATTGTAGTAAGCGTGAGGACCACCACAAGTAACACAAACTTCTACCTTTTTGATTTCAGCAGTGCGAGAAGTTTGCGGAGCGGACTCTTTCTTTTGTGTGGAGAAAACCAAAGCTTGAACAATGTCCGTGAGTTTGTCAATCTTAGCATCGGTGCTAGAAGTACTCACAGGAGATGAAGTAGAAGGACCAGCACTAGCCTGAGAATTATATAGTCTGGCTCGTGCAGTGCGGACCTTTGACTTATTTTCAATGAGTGCAATGGCTTCCTTAGTGGATTTGCTCAAAAAATTACCTCCAGCCGAGGCATTGAGAGAATCTTGGTTAGATGGGTTTAACCCATTGTAGAACGTGTCCATTTGCATCAAATCGGTGAAACCGTGATGAGGACATTTGCGGAGCAATTCTTTGAAACGATCCCATGCTTCTTCAAATGGTTCATCAAACCTTTGAGAGAATTTCATGATTTCATTCTTGAGATACGTGGTTTTGGAAGGAGGAAAGAATTCATTCACGAACTTTTGAACCAAATCTGCCCATGTTGTTATCGATCGAGGGGGTTGTTTGTCAAGCCAAATCCGGGCTGCCCCATCGATGGAAAATGGGAAAAGAAGAAGTTTGATTGATTCCTCAGGGACATTTTTGCATTTGATGGTGCAAGTGATCTTGTTAAACCATCGAATGTGATCTTGAGGATCGTCCCTTTCAAAACCATAGAATTGACGCTGGGTTACCAGGTTTATCAACCCAGTCTTAAGCTCAAAATTCTCAGCCACGATGGCTAGAACAACAATGGCATCTCCGTACCCATCAGTGGGAGCTTGGAGAAGCTCATTCATAGGAC
The DNA here is from genome assembly GCA_021014915.2 of Artemisia tridentata subsp. tridentata. Classification (NCBI taxonomy): domain Eukaryota; kingdom Viridiplantae; phylum Streptophyta; class Magnoliopsida; order Asterales; family Asteraceae; genus Artemisia; species Artemisia tridentata. Next base: position 167,870,714 of record CP139505.1, on the reverse strand, counting down.
GGTCTTCTGCCATGATGACAGGGGTTTGGGGATCAGTTCGTATCTCGGGTACGACTGATGAGACAGAACGTCTACGATGTCTTCGAGGAATGTTGCCAAGCTCACGTAACGGGCTCGTAGACCTAGAAGAACGCGTGCGCATGCACTAGAACACAACTCTAAGAAGCCTCAGAGTCGAGAGAATTATGAAAAAGGATGGAAGATTCTTTTTGTTTTTGAAAAGTGAAGATGAAAACAAATCCAATTAAAACAAGATCGAGAAAAAACACAAGTTAACTTAAACCAATAATCAACAAGCGTATGGTAGCTCTCTAAAAGATAAACGTACAGAGTGGCGGAGAAGCAAAGGTGGGCAATTAATGCTCCTTAAAAACCAGCTTCTTTCAGTTCGACAATTTAATGTCAGACTATCCTTAAACCTCCGTTATAGTTTGTTTATCAATTAAAGGTGAGCCGATATTCGCAAGTGATACAAAGGCAAGTTTTAAATATTTGGTTTGGGAACTTATTATGGTCGTACCCCCAGTTAGGTAGTACTCTGTCTTGGTTCTCGATGGTAATTTTTTATTGTTATTTATTATTAACAAAGAAAACGGAAAATGTTATTGGGTTTTTATTTTTATATGATAATATATATAGAAAAGAAAAGAAAAATATTTTTATTTTTTATATTGTTTTTGGGAAATAGGAACTTCTTGAAAGAAGGATCTCGAATCACTAATCGCTTGAACTTAACACAATAGTCGCAGCACACCTCCCTGGCAGCGGCGCCAAAATTTGATCCGTGCTAAAGTATATATATAAATATTATGCAACGACGGATACGCGTGAATAAATACAAATCACCCTTTTGTGAAAAAGGATACTTGTACAAACTCACGTTTGTGTGTAGTGTGAAACCAGGTAAGTGATTACCCGGATCGTTTCCCAACGAGATGTGAATGGGCAACTGTGAAAAGCTTTGGATTAGAGTGATTGATGATTTATATTGCTTTTGATTTTGCTTTTTGATATTTAACACATGATAAACAATTATGCACAAGAAATCTAAACGCGACTACAATAAATTACAAACGCGCAACAGGAAATCTAAAATGGGACAAAAACTGAAATTTATGAAATTTAAAACCTAAAAATGTAAAATTACTAAAAACTTATTTTAAAACTTAAATTATATTTTTTTACACTTTTTATTTAATTATTACTAATTATTTATTATTTAATAACTAATTAAACTAATTTAAATTATAAAAAATACTAAATGAGCAAAGAAAAATCTAAAACTTTTTCTAAAAATATTATTAAGTAAAAAGAAGCTAAGAAAATTATAAAATTGAAATTTACTTAATTAAAATTTAAAAAGATAAATTCTATTAAATAGAAGCTATCACTATTTTTCTATTTTTGATTTTCTTAGGGTCTAAAAATGAAATTCTATTTTTCCTAGACTAAAAATGACAAAATAAAATTATGAAAATTAAAATTATATTTTTCTGATTAATTTTCTATTTATTATGATTTAAATACTATTAGAAACTAATTAAAAAGATTAAAAATATCAAAACTATTCAGAAAATTATGAAAATTTACAGATAAATCTAAAATATTATTAAAAAGCTAGGAAAATTAAAATCAAAAGTCTACTGATTCTAAATAAGCAGATGGACAGATAAGCAGTTGATGCAATAAGCTAAAAATAAGCTAAAAAGCACAAAACTTAACCAAATGCTCAGGACAAGCTTAACCAACTCTAATAAGCACAAAACAACTTAAATCCAACAGATAATCCAACAAATAAGCAAATTCAACACCAAATCTGATTCAAACTTTCAACAGAAACTTCAGAAAAGTGCTAAATTGCAAGGTAGATTAAGCAGTGTAATAAGCTACTGAGATGCAATCTTATGGGGGCAAAATCAAGCTAGCAGTATGAACTTTCCAAAAAAAAACAAAAATCTAGACCTGAGCTTATGTGGATGAGCCACAAATTGGCTTAGATCAGCAGCCAACAGCAGTCAGTATATACTGACTCTGCTGATGCAGGGTTGTGCAGAGTTGCACAAGCCAAAGGCTTTCAAACCATCTTTTGTAACTTCTTAAAATTGATCACAATGGACTCAGAGAACCCAAGAAAAAGGCCAGAAAAAGCTTATGGCTATAAATGGCTTATGTGAGCTTTTGAAAGTCTGATTTTAACACAGGCCAAAGAAAACATGAATTTCTATCAATACTGCAATTTTGAACTTAAAAACACCTTATTTGGACTAAATTAAGCAGGTTCAAAGTTGACTAATTGGTCAATCTACAGTACACAAGGTTTTGGCTTGTTGACTGCACAAAACCAAACAACCCTTATTGGGGTGTCTGATGTGGATTTTCAAAGAAAACAACTAATTTGACTAATGAAGCTTGATTATTACTGATTAAGTAACTTATAAAAACTATAATAAGTAACTTTTAGAACAGAGTTAAGCTAACAAATAAGCTATGCTAGATTATGTTATTTTTGGACTTTTATGAGTTTTTAAGCAAAATGAAAACAAAGCTATCTAACTTCTGATACAACTACTCAAATAAGATTAAAAACTAACAATAAGCATATAACAACACTAATTAGCTATTAATAAGCACTTATACAGTGAAATGGTAAAATAAGCTAATTTAGATTAAAAGCTTACAACTGAGAGAGTGGCTATAGGAATAGCATGCACAGAACAGAACAATCTAGCTTGTTAAAAACAAGCTAGAAAACCCAAAGAAACCTTCCTGAGAGCTTTTTAAACCCAGAATAGCTTTCAAGAGCTTATGTTGACTTTTGTTGACTTTCTTCAAATTTGAAACTTAGAACTAGTATCCACTATATAAAGCTTACATAAAGATATGATGAGCTTATGTGAGCTTATAGCCAGGGTGTTAGGAGCTTTTGAGAGCTTTTTAGTGGTGGTTCGAACTTAAATTCTTAACAGAAACATACAAACTTGAACAACATTGAATTCAAACACAAGATAACTTGAAACAAGATTTTTATAACTTAAATTAACTTGAATTACAACTGGAAATGATAAATTACAAGATTACAACTAACAAAAGTAAAATGCGATTATACTAAAAATTAACTACTACTCTAATTGCTTACACTACTCTACTATTTATACTATGCTATGGTGGGATAAGCTAACACTTCATCTCTGAACAAATCCCAACCTTTGAATTGTCTTCATTCGATCTGAGCCATCAAAATGGATTTTGGCGCCAAAAGTGGATAAGGGTGGATATGTTATCACATGGGTCTGAGGGAGTGGGGAAGAAGCATTTAATGCTTTTGGAGTGGTTAGGTAACGTGTAGGAGGAGGGGGAGTGGGTGTGTCAGGAGGTGGTGGACAATGGTGGTATTGGTGTTTTGGCAGTTTGAAGGTAAAGGTTTGACCGAAGTCAAACCTTTGGTTTAACTAATAAAGGGGTGGATCGGGTTATACATTGGGCTATGATTGGGCTGGGTAAGTGATGGGTTAGGTTATTTTTAGGATGGGTTTGGTATGTTTATTTTGGATCCGGTTTGGTTTATAGTTAAATCACAAGGACCAATCTTGTAACTACTGAAATTTGGAGGACCAAACTTGCACATCTTCCAAAATGCACCAAGGGTAATTCCTGCCATGTTTCAATAATCCAAGGACCATACATGATGTTTCCAAAAAATAATATTTCCCAGGGATCATTTTTGCAAATTCTGAAAGTGCAGGGACCAAACTTGTAATTTATTTAAACTTTTCACCAAAGGACTAAATATGATAATTTATGATTTAAAAAGGACCTTTGGTGACTTTTCTTACAAAACAAATGCTTAGGGACTAATTTTGACAAGTTTTGAAACTTGAGGGACTGAAACTGCCAATTTTGCAAACTTTGTTCGTTTTTTCAATTGTTTTTAAACATTTTGCATTTGAAACATATAAAACACAATCCCTGGGATATTTTCAGTATTTTGATGCATTTCTGAGTGTTTTTGAATGTTTTGGCAGTTCAGATACGATAAAAATGATGAGTATTTAGACACTCATCAGTGATAGTGATGAGGTTGATGTGTTAGTACCAAGTTTAAAAGGTGATGTAGGTGATAGGGTTAGTGTGAGAGCTAAAGGTTGTGGTGGACTTGGTGAAGGTAAGGGTGTAGGAATCCTAAAGGTGGAGGATGATGATGATGTGGTTGGAGATGTTGGTTTTGCCCTTTGAGGAAAGGTGGGAAAGGATGGTTTAGGTTAATATATCGTTTGCACTGACAATGAGATGCATGATATATTTCAAAAGGGAAAAAGAAAAGGTGTATGTGATCCTAACAGGATTGTTGGTGGATATCTCTAACGGGGTTAAGGTAACGAAGTTCTAGGTTTCTAGGTTGGATGATCCTAGTTGTGTGTTAGGGATAATTTGGTGCATGAAGGGTTTCATGTGTTTGTGAGGATTGAAGGTTGTTGAACTAACTATCACTGTCAAGAGTGAAGTGTAGCTAAAAGGGTTGAGTGTGATGATGATGTTAATGTGAGGTTTGAAGGTGAGATGCAAGATAAGCTTGCATTGGTGAGGCCTTATATAGGCAAGAGTTGTGGTATTCGAACTAAAGTTGGTGTTAGAGTCCTATGGTGTAGTGAGGGAATCCTAGGGTGTATGTGAGTTTGCAAAATTTTGCAGGTTTGAGGTTAGGAATGCAGGGATCTAAAAGAAACAGTGAAAATTCGTCAAACATAGGCACGGTACCACTAAATACCACATGGTACCGTTAAATTTAACGGTACCGTGGCCTATTCAACGGTACCGTGACCTGGAAGTCACGAACTTTCCTGTGCAGCCTAGTTCTGGGCAGCTAAAGAGAAGTTTCCTAGGGAATAAGAACCACATTAATGTGTTCTTGAGAGTGTTTGGTGAAAGGCTATATGAGTGTGTTTTCGCTCCCCCTTAATCTATGACCATCCGGACAAGATGCAAAAGATAAAGAGGAAAACAAACGTTGACGGAAGCGATGAGCTTAGTAACGTCATGACAAGTGGTGGATAGCATACGATAAACTTCACCTTTGAAGTCACGTAGCTCTTCTCAATCATTTTGAATATTCATAGAATATTTATATGATGAGGCATGTGATTACTTGGAGATATCCTAAGGGTTAAGAAGATAAAATCTTCAGGGTTGTAAGGTAGGTGATAAGGTTATAGGGTTATCTATGTTGATGAAGGAGGGTAATCTCAACGTATCCTAATGGTTCTTCGTTTGAAGTGTGTGGAAGATGAGTGGGATGCGGAAGCATTGGTAGTGTTTAGTACCATGCGGAAGTGAAAGGGAAGAAGGCTTAGGAATCAGAAGATAGATACAATCTGTTCTGATAGGATACAGTTCTGGTTCAAGACTACATCGAGTGGGTTTCGATAGTGTTTTTGAAACAGTGAGAATAAACTGTCTCAGTAGACAACGGTCCGACGGTACCGTTAAATTTAGCGGTACTGTCCCCTATTTAAGGGTACCGTAACCTGCTGAGGTCAGTTTTGACCCAAAATTAGATTTCTGACAAAGAAATTTCACATATGTTGTGATTTTTCTGGACCTTAGATTAAAAGAATTTATACCGAATAAATTCTTTTATGAATGAATCCAACGGGATTAGGTGAACGTTGATCGAGAGCGAGAAATGACATTTAATTGCATTTCGCAAATTAAATATACTTTAAATATTTCGGATGAAATATTTAAGTTGTCATTGGAATTTAAGAGGATTTCACGAATAAATCTCGCTGATTTAGTGAGACTCTTCGACACGAGGAAAGAATTTATACCTAATAAATTTTTTGAACGGTACTGGACGAGAAGAGATGACTTTTATATTTCCGAGGAAATACATAGGTAGTCATTAGAGCAATGTGAATGATGACTTAATATTTCCAGTGAAATATTTAAAAAATCATCAGACGAGACACAGGATATGACTTGACATTTCCAATGAAATATCTAACAGTCATGGGACGAGATAGAAGAGATGATCTCAATATTTCCAGTGAAATATTCAAGAGATCATGCAAGGAGCGTGAGGGATGACTTAATATTTCCAGTGAAATATTTAGATAGTCATGAGAGGAATTTAAAGAATGACTCAATATTTCCAGTGAAATATTTAAAGAGTCATGAGACGAGACACACGAGATGACTAAAATATTTCCAGTGAAATATTTAAATAGTCATAAGATTTATGGAAAATGTTCCATCATTCCTAGACCTAGACGGAGATGGTTAAGGGATTCTCGGTTGAGAGGTTTGGTTGATTTACGGATTTCGATGTGCTTTGCACGTGAGTGTTTCGCGGGGTTTTGAAAGATGTAAAGCTAGGCCTATGATGCTGGTTCGCAGCAGGGTTTGGGATCTTAAGACGTGTATATTCACACGAGGATGAAAGGAACTACTAATAACTTAAATAGCAACTCGTGAGTCCTTTGTCACCCGAGGGTTGATGTTAGCTTTTAGCTTTGGGATGAGCGTTTTAACATATGTTGTTAAAAGGCTTGAGTATGATGTTTCGGATATGACATTTAACAATTGCGATCGCAAGTTAAACTTACTTGAATATTTCGGATGAAATATTTAAGTCGTCAATCCTATTCTGAGTTCTACTAGGTTTGTATCAAACCTTCCCATGACAAAAGGGTGTATACTTGGAAGAAGGCGAAGTGATGACTAGGGAATTTAGACAACTTCTCGACTACTCTAACTTATAGGTTTTGACACTAGTGTATGACTCTATGACTTCTAAGGGTTCATAGTGATAGGCATATCTAATTCCTAATGTGTCAAAAGAGCATAGTGTGGGTGCAAACTTTACAAGCAAATCATGTAAAATGCATATAAGGAATAAATGCAACCATCATGCAAAACATGATAATTATTTAGCATTTAAGGTCATTAAGACATTTAATCATGTCTTATGAGAACATGTTATCATTTTGAAATACGTATGTGGGATGCAAGCACTCTAGGTTTGATAAGGCAGATCATAATTACTACCTGTTTAAGATGACATCCTAATGGGAGATAAAGTTCACCGATGTAAACTATCTCTAGTCAAATGTAGGAATGAAAATTTTTCAGGTTAGAGAATGATTATGAGACTATCACTAGTGGTGCTCAATTAAGGCTAAACACGACCATTTTTACGGGTTATACACGAACCCAACTTCTCTCCTGGAAGCAATCCAACCGTTAGGTCAAATTGAATTTCTAGTGCGATAGGTTCTCCAGTAGTCATTCTCATGTTAGAAAAATTCAAATTCCCATATTTGCCTATCGAAGTATAGCAAAGATGATATTAGCTTGTTTCGCTAATATATGGCCTAATATGACTCAACTAACCACACATTCAAATTTGGTTAAGAGAATGACATGTCTTACACAACTCCTAACAAAGGCAAGCGAAATGTTTTTAATTTCGTATTTGAGATTTAGAGGTTATTTGATGAAGATGGTGTATTTTATGATCTCTTGGACATCATCTTTGTTTGTTGAGTTGTTACATGTTATTTTAAAATGATTTGGTTTTCTAGAACCAAGAGACACTCTAATGTGATACAATGTAGAACCTACTACATCGTGTGTGTTTCAAGAATGCTCCATTGCATATCTTGAGAAAGAATCTAGTGAAGGTTACATACCTCAATAGATCTTGTGAGCATTATATTAAAAATGAGACATATTGTATATTTCAACAAATATGCTTTTCTAAGAGGAAACTTAACACTCTTACGAATTCTTTGTGAAACAAGTATTTTAGTGTATGACCAATTTTACTTGTTTATGCAATGACACATGTCTTATTAGGTTATTATTCAACTCTAATGTCCTATATTTGTTAACAGGATGCAATGTATTCTCTTGTAGCATAACCATTCATGTTACAAAGAAAATAAGATGCATAAGATATAAGTTATCTTTTGTCAATCTTTTGATAAGAGAAATACATGTGATATTCTCAAAGATTGATGACTTACATAATAGTTAATAACATATTATGTGTGACACTTTTACTAGACATATGACTTTGAGTGTTGAGTCTTTCATGAGCAAAGTTTACATATGTTGTTTGTTTGCTCGTGTTTGATTTTTCGGAAATGACACATTTACTTATTGCAATGCAATGTAAATTACTTGTATATTTCGGATGAAACATCCAAGTTGTCAATCCTACTTGGTTGTGTATTTTATGCATCTTTTAAACATATTAGTTTAATATTTGGAACACAACCATTGGACAAGAAGACTCAATATGGCATCTTCAACACAAGTGTGAGTTATGATCCGATGCATATTATTTTCGTCTTGAGAGGACATCATTATTTACATAACAATCGAGTGTGATTGAGTATGTAGATTCAAGATAATACTTTTCATCATATTTTGATGTTATCTTGAAGCTGGACAAATAATGACTCCAATTTCATGTCCACACTCAAAAACTTGTCAATTAGATTCGATAATGATATCAATCATAATTTGAATAATGAATTGATATGTACTCGAGATCTTTCTTGACCCTTACAATCACTCTTTTTTTTTTTTTTAAAGAAATAAAAATTTTAGGAGTGTGTTCCATTTATTCTAACACTAGTTGTATGTGTGAGGTTAATGACATATTAAGTTACTACTTTGATATTGTCATTTATTTTTATTTGAGAAAAACTATTTTATATTATTGAGTATAATATTCTTAGTTTTTCGACACCTCATTTGTATAAAAATAATTATCTTAACTATTTTTATACAACATACGTAAAATACTAAATGTTTAAAACATTTTGTATGTGTGTTAGATCAATGCAAGTTTAATACATTTTCCTTTACTTAAGTACTAATGTATTAAAATGACCTTTTATCTTGTTTAGACAACCCATGGTCAAACAAGACAAAATGATGTAATGTTTTAAAGATCATGTTACGGATTTTATGAAAGTGTTAAGTATTTTGGGGTGATATACTTTTTACACTTAAACCTTTGAAAAAATAATTGCGTAAGACAATATCTTTCGACACACATGATCTACCAACTTAGTTTCTATTCCTAAGAAAGTTACTAAACCATTTTAAAAGCTTGCAACAAATGCAAGAAAAATGGTCTATGCCTATATGGAATGGAAACTAATTACTTAATATAGTGCAAGTAATTTAGCATGAGCCTTATAAATGCATAAATCGGAAAGCTATAATAAACAAATAGCAACATGGCATGAAAGACACTTATGCTTATGGATAAAGTTAGCTCAACTAAAGATAGCGATAAGCATATAAAAGTATTGACTAACAATACTAAGACACAAAGAAAAGCAAATAGTCATTTAGCATAACACACAAAGATACTTATCGTCATTTTGTGTATTAATTATAACAATGTACACTTAGCTTGACTTTATTTGAAAATGAATTATTTTCCACCCCATTTAAAAATTTGATCAACACCTTGAAATCATGAATGCATCAACGTGTGATGTTCACTTTGTGTTTTGACAAAAAAAATTTGTGCAATCGGCATGACCAAAAAAGACTCTTTGTTACGAAATAGAGACTCTCGTAAATTTTACTTTACAATCACTTTCTAAAATAATTTTTAAGTGAAAGTAGACTCAATTACGTTTAAAATGATAGGTGACACGACTCCTACGGACTTACGGTTGATTTTATACGAATTTTTGAAAATTACCGAATTCTGAAAAACAGACGAATGTACCGTTAAATTTAGCGGTACCGTCCATATTTAATGGAGCCATCCGTTATATTTAACGGTGTCGTACGTCTGACATCAGTTTTTGAATAGAACCAACTTTTATCAATTTAAGAAAACCTTCAAGCTAGTATGACAACATATACTTAACAGCAAAACTTGTAAGTATTAAGTAACTAAATACTTTTCATATTTTTATCACCTTCATGGGTAATTTGATACATGGATCGTACTCAATTTTGAAAACCATTTGTTTTAAAAATTTGAGCGACGTGGCTCTGGTACCAATTGTGAAAACCGTAGAGGGGAGGGGGGTTGAATACGTTTCCATTTAAAACTTAAAACTTTTGTATCAAACTCCCGATCAAGTGTGATGTGATATGAAAAGTGTCAACTATGATCATATTGCATCAAGAGATGAATATAGTAAACTACAACATATGCACAATCAAACCACGACACATAGATAATCAACATAACATAAGCAACTAGCCACACAAGCAAAAAGGCAATGCAAATATAAAGCGATAAAGAATGAAATGAAAGTAAAGAGATAAGTAAGAAGGCGGAAACCGAACACGGTGATTTATAGTGGTTCGGTCACGAAGCTCCTCTTCGCCCTACTCCACTCCCCGAGTACCCAACTCGAGAGTTATTTCACTAATCAACAAACTCCCTTCAGGCGGAGAAAACCGTACACGTCGCTTAACTTGTTTTCCGACACTAAGCTAGATGTCGAGTGCTAATCTTAGCTAGCACCAATCTACCACGATCTACCCGATCTACACCGTACATATCGCTTATCCTATTTCCAACACTAAGCTAGATGTCGAGTGCTAATCTTAGCTAGCACCAATCTACCACGATCTACCCGATCTACCCTTGATCCACATGATCAATCACACAAGCCCAATGGCTTCAAGAGATCTCCAAGATCTCGACACGATCACAATGATCTACTCCCACTTGACTCGATCTACCCTTGATCCACATGATCAATCACACAAGCCCAATGGCTTCAAGAGATCTTCACTATCTCTTAAGATCACAATGATCTTGACTCACTCTCTCACAAAAGAAAGATAATCTTGATGTATGCTATGATACAATCAAGAGTGTAACAAATGTTACAAGACCTAACAACTATAACTCTTGTATCTTCTTGGATACCTTGAGTTCTTCTCTTGCAAATGAAGAAGAATGATAACACTTTGTATCATCTTGGATACTTTGTGTTCTTCTCTTGCTAATCAAGAGGGATGACAACACTTTGTATCTACTTGGATACTTTGTGTTTTTCTCTTGCTAATCAAGAGGGATGACAACACTTTGTATCTACTTGGATACTTTGTGTTCTTCTCTTACTAATCAAGAGGAATGAAGAGGATCACTTGAATGGAGGATTGGATCACTCTTAAACAAACTAAGACTCTCTAAATGATCAAAGAAAGTCATTTAAGTGAGGAGAGATTAGACCAGAGAAAAAGGACTGGAAAAATCAAGTTGTAAGTGTGAAATGGTCCACTATTTATAGGCAAAGAAAAATCTAGCCGTTACGTACGGACGGCTCCGTTAACTACCCTACGGCTCCGTTAACTTTAACGGAACCGTGGAGCCGTCGGTGTCGAAAATGCTCCAGACGCTCCAAATTTTGTCTTTTAGTGGTGAAGGTTTATTTGGGGAAGTTTGGAGCCATTTTAGGGGGGGGGGGAAATAGCTGTTACTAATTCAAAATAATTTGAAATGATTTTTCCAAATAAAACATTTCTTTTTAATTCAAAAATAATTTGTAAAATGTATTTTTGAAAAATGTTTTGTCACATTTATAAAAATGTGAAGTTTAGAAAAATATAATCCTTTGATCATTTGTCAAGTAGTAGATTTGTTTGTCCATACCTTGAGTGATTTACGTCGGGATGGAAATCTACGACTTTGTTGAAGCATACTTGAGGCGTCGAGAGATGTTGATGTAAGTATGCATTGATGATTTGTGTTTACAAGTAACTTGCACATTTTATGTTATGTATTACAAGTTACATGTTTGTCATTATTAAAACCGAAGAGATCGTTTAGTTTAAATATCGTAATATTTGCACTAACAGTCCGGTCTGGTTTTTCTCGGTCCGGTCCGGTTTTCACCCGATGAGCACCCCTATACACATCCCTCCGTTAGTAAAAGTTAGACAGAATACATCCAAAAGGACGAACGGTGCAAAGATTGTGTCGTTAAATTGGACACGTGGCAGTTATCTCTTTTTAAGAGAGGGTAATTAAGTCTTTTTATCTTTCCCACACCTACTCACACCCATTTATCATTTTTCCAGTCTTTCATTTATCATTTTTCCAGTTTGTCGTTAAGGGATTTAAGCAAATATTTATCATTTTTCAATCCACACAAATTTCATTTATAATTTGTCCAGTTTATTTCATTTCCTTCAAGAACACATCTTAAAATTTCAATCCAATTCATATTATCAAATCTAATCTAAACACACTCACAAATTTCAATCCAGTTCATATTATCAAATCTAATCTAAACACACTCACAAACACCACTCTTTTTCCAAAACACAAACACAAATCAGTTAAACCCAAATCAAAAACTCAAACACAAATCAAAAACTCAAATCCAGTTATCCAGACACAAATCCATCCACATAAACACAAATAACACAAATCAAATAACCTTCACCTTCACCTCATTTCATACGCAACACATACTTCTCACACACAAAGAAATAAGATCTAATACTACTTATCTCCATCATACAAAGCAGTCCGAACTCATTTTCTTTTAATTATAACACGAAAATACTTCCATGGGTTCTTTCTGCTCCGGTTCGAATCCCACAAATTCGACCTTACCTTTTTTCGGTTTAGCTCTAATAGAAAACCCACGAAGAACACAAGATGTTTGCGCTTCAAGATCTTGTATAAACAAGGTCTCGTGTAGGTTCTGTTTGTGTTGGCTTTTGTTTCATATTAAGATCGACGATGGTGTTTCAAAACTTGCAATCTTTAAAGATTTGTGGACAAGTTAATCTGAGATCTCTTTATTTTCTTTTTCGAGTAAGTAGATCTGGATTTGTGGTTTGGTTTGGATTTGTGTTTGTGTTTTTTATAAGGAGCAGATTTGAATTATTTAATGTCTATGAAAAAATTAGTATAGTGTCTATGAAAAATGAGGAGTGATTGTATCTGGGTTTTTTATAAGGAGTAGATTTGAATATTCAACTTCGGATTATAATATATACCTGAAGTTGAATATTAAATAATGAGGAGTGATTGTATCTGGGTTTTTGAATATTGTTTTTGAATCTGGTTATGAAATTGGTATGAATATTGTTTTTGAATCTGGGTTTATGAATATGGGTTTTTGAATCTGGTGTTTGTTGTTTGTTTTTTATTCGGATCTGAGTTTTTGATTTGTGTTTGTTGTTTTTTGTATGAAATTGGTATGAATCTTGTTTTTGAATTTGGGTTTGTTAAATCTGGGTTTTGATTTGTGGTGGTGAGTTCGTGTTTGTTGTTTGTGTTTAAGAAGAAAAAGAGTGAGTAGGTGTGGGTGTTAAAATGACTAAAATACCCTTGCTTAAAAAGAGATAATTGTCACGTGTCCAAGTTAACGACACAATCTTTGCACCGTTCGTCCTCTTGGATGTATTGTGTCTGACTTTTACTAACGGAGGGATGTGTATGTTGCAATTTTTCGGGAGGGATGTATCGTGTGAAAGTGACCAAACCACAGGGATGTATTTTGGAGTTTACTCTTCTAAATATCTTTAAAATTTATACACTATTTTTATACACGTTTTCATACATACATTTTTATACACACATTTTTTATACACACGTTTTTATATACATGTTTTTATACACGCTTTTATACACACATTTATACACATATTTTTATACACGTTTTTATACACATGTTTTTTATACACATGTTTTTATACACGTTTTTATACACACGTTTTTTATACACATTTTTATACACATACTTTTATACACGTTTTTATACACATGTTTTTTATACATATTTTTTTATACACATGCTTTTATACACATGCTTTTATACACACGTTTTTATACACAGATTTATACGCACATTTATACACACATTTTTATACACACATTTTGTGACAAACGGTAATTTTCCAACAAATATGTTAATAATAAATGTTAATTTATTATTACATAACTTTTTAACTAGGCATTCATGAGCTTGCATAACTATTTCGGGAAGCAAACCCGCACACTATAGCTTACAGTAACTCATTACATGGGTTATTTTATCAGAAAATATGAGCTTTTCGTTTTCTGATTGTTACTGATTATTTATGTATTAAAACGGGAAATATCTCGCACACAACATCACACGCATACCGACACAAACCTAGTAACGGCATAAGTCCAGCAAATTGTTATCCGAAATCCATAATTTTGTTTTTATATGACTTTTATAAAAACGTCCTCGAAAATAATATTTTTTGTGCTCACGACAACCGGGAAAACTCCAATTACACTGGAGCGCAACGGGACACGGGGTACACAAAATGCCCACAAAAGTAATAAAATTAACTAAAACCCTTTTTCCCTTTTTATAAAATCGAATAAAACAAAATAAATAAAAAGATAAAACGTTTTTTCTTGTCATGTTCTCATCCCCACAAATCGCTGCCTCTCTTCTCTCTCACCCTGACGTCACCCACCATCTGGATAGCTCAGATCTGGTTCGACAGTGATGACAACAAGACTCCAAGGGAGGTCCCTAGTACCCACAGGTCCGCTCCATTTGTCTAACCCTCTAAGTCAACGAATCCCACCAAAAGGATGACGGAGATGAGGGCGATGGTATCCCTTTTCGGCTATACGTCGACTGGTAACAAGAAGAGAAAGAGTCAAACCCTCCTAGTCTATTTTATTTTATAATCCAATCGGTTCACAAGTAAGTCCACACACCCAAGAATTTATCGAAGCAAATTATCATAGTATAGTTTTAAAGGGGAACGTTTTTGTGGAAGAAGAATGTGGATTTGCTTGTGACGGATTCAGGTTTCTTTTGATTTTCTTGGTCTCCTCGTTAAATCGACTCGATTCTTTTGTAAGGTTCTAAAATTCTCTTGTTTGTTTTGCTTCATTCTGATCTGTGATGACTCTTATGTTTCATTTAGGTTTTGTTTGATATTTAATTTAGAGTTGATTGTTGAAATATTTTGATGTATGCGTAAAGATGAAATTTATGTGTTCAGTTTGTGATAGATCCAAATTAGTCAAAATCCTTTGTGGTGAAATCAACTAAACTTTGTTCTTGTTGAATCGGCTAAGTGTTATTTTTGGTTGGAACCGATTATGTGATGAACTTCTTTGTGATTATTGTTCTTGTGTGGTAAAGCCTATAAAAGAAAATCGCGAAAACTAAAACAAATAATCAAAACCCAATTGGCTGTAGAACTTGTAAGTGTTTGGATGTTTAGTTTATTTTAGAGTGAGACTGTTTGGTTAAAGCGTTTTGGCTCAGCTTGTTTTGTTTCGTTATAGTATCATTCTTTGGCTTGCCTTCTTGATTTATGTGTTCTTGTATTAATCTCGTGTTGTTTCGGATTCACAATATAAATGATTGGGTTGCTTGTTTATTGGTTTTGGTAAAACAAAGTTACACAGAGGATGTTGGGTTCATTCTCCGTTAGCTAAAAACCCGTAAGTGTTGTGTTGTTTACTTCGAATCAGCCACCACGACCCACCTTGGGCGTATCAATCTGTCTTGCTAAGTAAATTCCCAGTTTGGGTATGACCCAGCTACACACAGGGTGCGTTTGTCTGAGTTATTCGTGTGCCTATTCGGTCATTCCATATAAGCAACTTGTGCTTATCCGTGTGGTCTTGGCACGACCTAAGAAGGAACCACAAGGGTGGTCTTATGTCGTGTAGCATCTCGGCTCAACAACTCACTTAGAGTGTTGTGTTCGATTGTGTCTACGTGTGCGTTAAGCTTAAACATGACACTCCTTTTGGTTAGTACGGGTGAAACCGCAACCCGCATATGTTGCGTGTCAATTAACGTAATTCAGCCTCAAAACACCAAGGGGTGTTGGGTTGTGTAAAATGTTGTATTTACCTGGGTTGTATATTGCATACCGTATAACCACACTATTTCACAAACTGGGCCAAAAATCTATAGGTGTACATTTGGTTTATAAGAGTCTGGGTAAAAGCCCATTGAGATTAAGAGTGTGTTTGTTTAGGTCCACTTTTGGCCGCAGCCCAACAAGCCTTAAGGGTGTGTCTGTCAATTCGTTTTGGGCCCAATAGCCCACTCCCTTTTCTTTAGAAGCTGTATAAGTTAAAAAGGGCACATCTATATAAAACGGGAGTCTCACGTACATCTTTCTTTGTGTCTAACTCTAACCTAAATCGGCCTCGTAAATCCTTACATGTATCTCATGCTCGGCTTAATCCAAAATATTTCCGACATGTTCTATTTTACTCGACAACAAAAATCTCACACCGTGTTTGATAAGTTTATAAAACATATGCTACAACTTTATATATACATGACACATTCGATTATAAACCATTATACGTTTGCAAGAAACTAGTCAAAAACTAA
This sequence comes from Artemisia tridentata subsp. tridentata, assembly GCA_021014915.2. Classification (NCBI taxonomy): domain Eukaryota; kingdom Viridiplantae; phylum Streptophyta; class Magnoliopsida; order Asterales; family Asteraceae; genus Artemisia; species Artemisia tridentata. The sequence goes on along the minus strand of CP139505.1, from coordinate 167,854,356 downwards.
ACTAAAACTTATAAGTTCAAACGCGTCTATTTATTTCAACCAACTAGTATCTTACACATAAATTTGTTATGTTTTATAAGAACTTATACAATTTTATAAATTATAAACGTCCATATACTTTAACCACAATAAACCAAAACGTTTACATGGGTCATGCCTAATTTTCATCAAGGATATACTTTCGATAAATAATTTAACTAAAGATAATAACTTTCTCTTATAAATTATCTTTACACTAAAATACTATATACACTATATACGTATACACTTCTCCACATTTTTCCGACAACACTTAATAATCACTTATGATTATTCTCTATACTCTACCTTTCGGATTTTTGTTAACGAATACTTTTCATCATAATTACATTATACTACTATACGTGTTCGCGTATGCACTTCCAAGAGCCAATTCTTGCCAACTTTTATAAACCATTTTCAAATTTAAATGCTGACACACAAACAACAATAACACAACATTTTAAAACTTTTGAGTTAATTAAACTTCGTTGAATCTTAAACTTAATCTGTGAACTAAAACATGTCTTACTAATCTAGGTCGCGTGTTGGTGCCACATTATCTCTGATTTACTTCACTTACTGCTTACTTTGCTGAGGTGATTTTATAGCCCCACTCTATTTATAATTGTTTTACAATTGGGGTGAGAAACATGCAAAACTCGTTTATGGACCCAAACTGTTATTTATGTTATTACGTAGTTTAGCCTAAGCCCTATTATTTATGCCCAACTTATGAACCGTCAATTCCTGCCGGGAAGCGCGAATGTTATAAATAGATCTATTGGGGGTAACGCCCCCGTTCGGATTGGCTGGATAGGCAATCGAACGTATACCATGTCAAAACACAAGTGTCTGGGATAAACACTTGCCGGGCCCCATATATATTTTACATGCTCTTTGAGCATGCACATTGTTATAGCTTCAGTTGCATGAACTTAGTGCTAGCGTAATGGACTATTTTTGTATGGCATTTTGTTCGATGAAATGTTCATACACTAAACTCATGGTCCAAACTATTGATTTTACTGCTTAACTGTAAACCTATGAACTCACCAGCTCTTTGATGACTTTTAGCATATTTTTCTCAGGTGTTTAAGCAACTTATTATTAGCAAGGTGTGGCAAGGCGATGGTCATAAACTATTTACCGAAGTGTTTTCACACATTATTATGACTTGTTTTTATGGGACCATTAGACTTTTGGGCTTATTTATCGAATTTAAAACTCTGATGTAAACTTGGTTTAATTCAACTGAATGTATTTTAACGGAGTATGTATTCCGTTCTTTATTACATTGTGTTATGATTTCCAATTCAATAGCACCCCATGACCCAAATGCTTCCGCTATACCACATTTGGGGTGTTACACATTTATACACACACGTGCGTATAAAAACGTGTATAAAAATATGTGTATAAATGTGAGTATAAAATGTGTGTATAAATGTGCGTATAAATGTGTGTATAAAAACATGTGTATAAAAGTATGTGTGTATAAAAACGTGTGTATAAAAACGTGTGTATAAAAGCGTGTATAAAAACTTATATATAAAAACGTGTTTATAAAAAATGTGTGCATAAAAATGTGTGTAAGAAAACGTGTATAAAAATATGTATAAAAACGTGTATAAATTTTAAAGATATTTAGAAAAAAAAAATTAAGAAAACATTTTTTTTATTTATTTTTTTTAAATTAAAAAAATAATAATAATAATAATTTTGAGTTAAGTATAAACGGTCGTTAGTATAAAGGACTAACGGTGCAAATTTTTGTTGCAAATGGTCTTTAGCTAACAGAAAAAACTAACGACAGTTAGTCTCAAGGACCAAACCCGTATGGGTCGCAACCACAAAGACTGGATCTGTTAGAAAAAAAGTTTATGAAATAAACCCATTAAACCCGACAGATCATAGAGACATTTTATGAAATTAACTCTTAATTTTATGTGTATGAATAAAAATTCACCGTGTACATCATCACTTCCCTTATTTAAAGTCCTCTGTTAAGTTTTAAAGTTATAAATAATTGTTCAGCTTACACGTGCAAGAAGATTTGACATCACATATTGTAAATACTTATGCCGAAATGTAGAAGTTACAGCAAGAAAATATTTTGATATCGTAGCCTTGATCGTCAAAACGACAAGTTTTCTTATTCTAGTCACATAAAATTTCATAAATAGTATGATTTAAGATCATTTGAGGACCAAACTTTTTTTACATACCAAGGGACTAATCTCCACCCTCCATCTTTATTTGATCTAATGGATGAGATTAATCCCAACAATTTAAAAAACCCACTTTCATCCTTTTTTTTCAAATATTAATATCTTTCAAACCGTTAATCGTTAAGCGAAAAAAAATATGCCGTTACGACGAGCATTTAATTATCTTTCTATAGATAGGCAATTTGATATATTTTCGACAAATTTTTTTTTTTTCATTTTTTTACGTTTTTTTTCGTGGCCGAAAAAATCATATATGATATATCATATATGATATTACATATCATATATGATATATATGATATATCATATATGATATTACATATAATATCATATATGATATGTAATATCATATATGATATATCATATATATCATATATGATATGTAATATCATATATGATATATCATATATGATTTTTTCGGCTACGAAAAAAAAGTGAAAAAAATGAATTTTTTTTTTTTGTCGAAAGTATATCAAAATGCCCGTCTATAGAAAGATAATTAAATGCTTGTCGCGATGGTGTAATTATTTTCGCTTAACGATTAACGGTTTAAGAGATATTTAAATTATAAAAAATGGGTGAAATATTAAATGCTTTTAATCTCAACCATTGATTTTTTTTTAGATGGATGGTGGGGATGAGTCCCTTGGTATGTGAGGAATGTTTGGTTTCTAAAATAACTCGACTCAAATAGTATTCCTTCCGTCTCAAAATTATAATACATATTTTTTTTCGAGATATCTCAAAATAATTATCCTCTTTCTTTTTTAAGTAAAAACTAAAGAACATAATAAGAGAATATTCTTTTTGAGTGGTTAAAAATTAAAATGACCCTACTTTTATTAAACTATGTGTTTCTTGTCTCCTGACAATAATTTTGAGACGGAAGGAATATTTCAAATATGTGACTGAAGATGAGACTACTTTTTATTAAAAAAATTCAAAATTATTATATAAAGTAGTTATTACATGGAGGTGGCAGTCGTCATTTTCCATTAGTGCTCTAAATTTAGAAGTCAAGTGAGACGGCCAAAACTGGCTTCTAGAAATTTTATATGGCTCATCTATTGTTAGAATAATAGTTGTTAAGATCTTGATATTGATTTTAAGATTTTACGATTTTACGATTTTACAGAGCAAAAATGATTCAGATTCTACTTTGGATCTTAACAAATATAAGATCTTATATGATATCGATCCTGACCATAAGATCTTAAGATCTACATCGATCCGATCTTAATTTTTTTAAACCACAAACTAAAAAACCACAAATTTATGGTTTATGTTTTTATATAATTTAAAAAAAATAATGTGTGATTCTTTTTAAACATTTCATATTTATAATTTAGAACAACATTTCCATGAAACATTCATATAATTTCGTGTTTATGATATATAATAATTTGTAGATTTGAATAATATTACAAAGATCATTAGAAAATGACATTATAGTAGGATCTTAGGATCCCGATCCGATCTTACGATCATGATCTTGCAAAGACGAAAACGATCCTATGTAAAATCCCGATCTTAAAAACCTTAATATTAGGTACTGCGATGGCCGTGTGTATGCATGGCCCAAAAAGACTAATGTATAATTTAGAGAATGTATTCACGATGTTTATATATATATATTCCCCTGTTAGAATTTTTTTTCTTCTAAATATATATATATATATATATATATATATATATATATATATATATATATATATATATAAAACAAAAATGGTCAAAGTGAAAAGTGAAAAGTCAAGAAAGTGAAATGTTGAAAAAATTAAAAATGAAATGTTTAAACAATTAGTTATGAGCAATTTCAACTATTAATACACATATGTTTCAAAAGAAACTATTAATACACATCGAAAACCGGGTTGACCCGGGACGCTTCAAACCCGGCCGGTTGACCCGGTTTTTCAACCCAACCCGTCGGGTTGACCCGATTTAAATTGACCTATTTTTCAACCGGAACGGTTCAACCGGTTGAACCACCCGGGTTGTTTCAAAACATTATGTTTAATCCCCAAATCCTCAAACTTTTATTATTTTTCGTTTATAACCCATAAACTTTTTTTAATCACTAAAACTATATGCCGCTATAAAATCCCGTTGCTATGCACGGGTACTCGTCTAGTATATATATATATATATATATATATGATATATATATATATACTCGTATATATATATATATATATATATATATATGATGCATTGAGGGGAAAGAAATATGAAATAATTAATAGTGTTTCTTGATGTCAACATGACGACATGGATATAAGGATAAGGGAAGAAAATCAGAAAATATTAATCGAGAAAATAAAGTATCTAGACTGCCCACAGTAAGGAAAAGTCGATCGATCGATCAATCGATCGGTGTCGATCGTCCTTGCTGTGGAATCAATTGAGTGATCGATCGATTGCATGTTTTTGGAGAATGAAGGTCGTTCAAGCGATCGATAATCGTTTGTTACTTTTTTTTTTTTTTTTTTTGACCTTTTCGATTTGAACGTTGGGACTAAAAAACAACTTTAAACTTATACTTTCACTCTATAAATAACACACTCATTTCACTATTTTTTTCATACATTCTCTATATACACATTCTCTCAAATAACACCCTCATTTCACTATTTTTTTCACACTATGAATTCTTACGAGCTATTTATTGCCGATTCATCTTCGGATGATGAAAATGAAGTTAGTAGCGAGTTTATGATGTTTACGGAAGAGTGTTGGGAGGCTTATGAAGCGTCACAACCTAAAATCTCACAAAACCAAGTTAGTAGGGATCGTTTGGGTGAAAAAATAACTTTAAACTTATACTTTCACACTATAAATAACACACTCATTTCACTATTTTTTTCACACATTCTCTATATACACATTCTCTCAAATAACACCCTCATTTCACTATTTTTTCACACTTTCACACTATGAATTCTTACGAGCTATTTATTGCCGATTCATCTTCGGATGATGAAAATGAAGTTAGTAGCGAGTTTATGATGTTTGCGGAAGAGTGTTGGGAGGCTTATGAAGCGTCACAACCTAAAATCTCACAAAACCAAGTTAGTAGGGATCGTTTGGGTGCTCATAACCGTTTAGTGGCGGCTTACTTCTGCGAAAACCCAATTTACGGTGATAGAGCATTCAGTGATCATTTCCGAATGAGCCGAAAACTATTCACACGAATTGTTCGAGAGATAACCGATCATTCACCTTATTTCCAACAAACTCCTATTTGTGCGGGCTTACTTGGTATTTCTCCATTGATGAAGTGTACTTCGTCAATTCGTCAATTGGCATACGGAGTCAATCCTGATGCTCTAGACGAATATGTGCAAATGGGTGCGTCAACAATTCGTGAGTGTCTCCAAAAATTTTGTAAGGCCATCATGGAGTTATATGGTGCATAGTATTTGCGAAAGCTAACGGTTACTGACATTGACAAACTCTATGCTCATCACTACGAAAAGCATGGGTTTCCTGGGATGATAGGAAGCATTGATTGTACAGATTGGCCGTGGGCGAATTGCCCACATGCTTTAAACGCTCAATTTTGTAGGGGTGATCACGGGTCAGATCCTTTCATTATATTGGAAGCGATCGCATCCCAAGATTTATGGATTTGGCATGCATTTTTTGGTGTCTCCGGGATGAATAACGACGTAAATTTTTTACGTAAATCGCCTCTTGTCAATGATATCAAAACGGGGAGAGCACCGGATGTGAAATTCGTTGCTAACGGCGTGCCTTATAAACGGGGATATTAGCTTTTTGATGGGATATATCCGGAATGGTCCGTTATTATGAAGTCCATTAAAAATCTAGGGACGGATTATCACAAACGAATATTGTTTAAGACGATGCACGAAGCAGCAAGGAAAGATGTGGAACGTGCTTTTGGTGTACTAACGAAGAAGTGGCTAATGATTAAACATCCGGCTAAAGGGTTTAACAAAAACCGTCTATCAGATATAATGTACACATGCATCATATTACATAATATGGTAATTCAGGACGAATGGCGGGCGATATCTCCCATATTCTTTCGAGCGGAGCAGCACCGTTCTTATGATCCCGTAAGAACGTATGTGGAATCGTTGGAAATTACCAAGGAGATAATTGAAAATGTTGGGCTATGAAAGTCAAAGTACTGCTACTCAAGTCAAAGTACTGCTGTTCGACTTAAAGTACTGCTGCTCGTTGAAGGACTGCTATGCAAATAGTTTAAGGACTAATATGTAATTCTAGAATGTTCGTATTAGATTAGAGTTATAATTAGAATTACTTGTTATTCAAGTTTGTAAACCGACTAGGGATTTCCTTATGCCTATAAAAGGATCCCTAGGTTGGCATTAGAGATACGATTTTAGAGAGATACGAATATAAGATATTAGAGAGAAGTATTAGTTGATTATTAGAAGTATTAGAGTTTAGAGTTTGTTAGTGAATCTATGTAAGAAAACAGGTTTAAGGTTTTAATAATATTCAAAGTCGTTTATTAATTCTTCTTAGCTTTGTTGAAGTAGATTCCGCATACTTAGCAAAGTATATCAGTGTTTCATTATTAATAGTTTTGAATTCATTCAAAGTTGTTAAACCGTAGACAAGCTACAAGTTAGTTTGGTCAGAGTATATCGATCCAACAAGTGGTATCAGAGCTTGTGTGGAGACTCTGATTAAGAAGAAACCCTTAAAACCGATTTACCAACAAACCCTCAACAATGTCGACTGAAGTTGCACCTATTCCATCCATCACCTCACTCAGAATTCCTATCATCAAGAAGGGAGAGTTTGATCTCTGGAGCATGAAGATGAGACAGTACCTTGCTATTACTGACCATGCTCTATGGGATGTAATTGTCAATGGTAATGTTGTTCTTGATGAACCTCTACAAGTTGAAGGACAACCCAAACCACCTCAACCAACCTTACCAGCAGCTACAAAGAGAAATCAAGATAAGGCTCTCAACATACTGCTGTCTGCTATTCCTGATGGTCACCTACTGAAGTTCCATGATGCTAAGGATGCAAAACAATTATGGGCTGCGATCAAGACAAGATTTGGAGGTAATGATGCTTCAAAGAAGATGCATAGAAACTTATTGAAGCAGCAGTTTGAAACCTTCACTGTTGGTGAAAGAGAAAGTCTTGATGCTGCCTATGACAGATTCCAAAATCTACTTAGTATGCTAGAACTGTATGGAGCAGAGGTATCTGTTGAAGATGCAAATTTGAAGTTCTTAAGGAGTTTGCCATCTGTCTGGCATGTGGTTGCTACTATGATTAGAGGACAACCTAGATTGGAGTCTATGGACTTTGATGATCTCTATAACAATTTGAAAGTGTACGAGCAAGAGATGAATGGTCACAGTTCTCAGAAAACTCACAACATAGCTTTTGTGTCTTCTGAAAACAGAAGCAGTACTTCCACTAAAAGTACTGCTTATCCTTCTCAAAGTACTGTTGGTGATTCACAGCATGTACAGCATGTTTGCACAACCACAACTACGCCCAACCCATCACCAACAAACAACACCAATTCTGATGAAGTTGTATGTTCCTTCTTTGCACAACAAGCCACTTTACCTGTCACCTATCAAGAAGACTTGTTACAGATTGAAGAAGATGCTTTAGAAGAGATTGATATAAGATGGCAAGTAGCTATGATCACTGCTAGGATCAAGAAGTTCATGAACAAGACAGGAAGGGGAATTGATTTCAAAGCCAAACAAGGTATAACTTTTGACAAATCCAAGATTGAATGTTTCAATTGTCAAAAGCTTGGACACTTTGCAAGGGAATGCAAGTTTGCAAAATATCAGGCAAACAGGATGATTGAACAACCCAAGGTTGAAAGAAAGGAGGTTCCTATTACTGAATCACAACCAAAAGCTTAGGTGGCTCAAGAAAATTTAGCAGAGATTGACTGGAGTGCTGAATTTGATGATGAACCTGTAACCTATTCTATGGTTGCAATGGAAGAGTTTGATTGGGGCACAGCTTTTGATGAGGAACCTGGATATGCTGCTTTGGAATCAAGAGATGGTCTTGGAAGCTTTGACTGGAGCATGGAGGATGAAGATGAACCTGTTCAGATTGCTATGGTAGCCACTTCACCAAGTTCATCCAATGTCTCTGAGGTATGCTCTAAGTGTAATGATGTTTATCAAAAGTTGCTTAAAGAATATGTGACTGAAAGAGATAATTGTAGAACAGCTAGGTCTGAGGTAGCTGGTTATCAATTAACTTTAGAGTCAATGGAAGCCAAAATATTAACACATGAAAATAATGAAATGGCTTGGGCAGAAAAATATGAGCAACAAGATTACCAATTGAAATTAAGTGAATGGAAATTAGGATGTAAGGTGTCTGAATTAGAAAAGATTACTAAGGAAAGAGATGCTTTGTTAGAAAAACTTGGTAGTATTAAACAGGCTGGTCTATCACATGTTCAATTTGTTGAAAAACAAAGAGTCATAAACAGTAGAGCTGGACTAGGTTATGGTGAAGATAGTAGTTCAGATGAGACCTCACCTAGTGATAAGGAAGAGACCCCACCTAGTGCTAAGGAAGAGATTCCACCTAGTGATGATGACCTTACAAGCTCAGAAGAAAACACATCTAGGAATGTGGAACCACTTAGTGATTCACCTCCTGAGTTTAAGAAAGATAAGGAGTACCACTCAGTTCCTCCACCCACTGGTCAGTTTCAACCTCTTAGAACAGATGTTTCTCGTTATGGTGTAGACAACCTAGAGTTTAGGAAGAAACTTAATGGTCAATTTAGTTCTGAGAAACCTAAGAATGATTTTCAAAGGGGTAATGATCAAAAGTTTCCTACAGCTTTTCAAAAACAAGCAGTACCTCCAAAAACTTTTCAAAGTACTGCTGGACATTCATCAGTACCTCCAAGAGAAACTTTTCAAAATACTGCTCACTATAGGAAATCTTTTAATCATAGAAGAGGATTTGGGAATATGGAGAGAAAGTTATGTTATGTATGCTATAGTCCTGATCACTTGATTAAGCACTGTGACTTACACTCAGAATACTTAAGTCAGTTTCCAAAGAATAGATCTACCACCCATACGCCAAGAGAGACTAGATCAGTTTGGAATCACTCAAATAGGGTCAACCATAGTAACTTCTCAAAAGCCTATAGGTACCCTCACCAGAAAAGAATGTTTTCCAAATCACCAGTACCTTCACACACTGATAAGTCTCAAGAAGTACCTTCTCAAAGGACTGATAAGTTTTCACCCACTCATGGTACTGCTAACACTTTTTCATATAGAAGACCTAAGAGATTCACTTCATATAAAAGGTCTTACAACTCAAGCAGAGTACCTAAATCAGAGAAACCTAAGGTCAAACGAAATTGGGTTAAGAAAGAAAGTACTGATGGGGAACAAGAAGTACTTTCATCAGATAAGGGTGAAACAGGGAGTGTTGTTGATATTACAACACAGGACATGGGACCAACTCAAATAATCATTGACCATGCCTTTAAAACCAGTGGAGATTACATACTGAAGGAATTCAAGTATGTCACTCCACAAGGGGAACACAAGTCAGTAATGGCTTGGGTTCCTAAAAGAAACTAACCCTTTTCTTTAATGTGCAGGGCAACCCAGAGGAGGAGCTTAAAGATCATATTATTGTTGATAGTGGTTGCTCTGGCAGCATGACAGGGGACAAGGAGATCCTGTCAGATTTTAAGGCATATTATGGAGGAAGAGTTGCATTTGGTAATGATCCTGATGGAGGAAGAATCACTGGCAAAGGAACAATCAAGGCTGGATGTATTGATTTTGAGAATGTTAGATATGTGAAGGAGCTCAAGTTCAATCTTTTGTCAGTATCTCAAATTTGTGACAAGAAGTACCCAATTCTGTTCACTGATACAGAATGTCTCATTCCTCCCCTGAGTTCAAATTTGTTGATGATCACTTGGTAACATTGAGAGTACCAAGAACCAATGATGTATACAGTTTAGACTTAAAGAGTCTCAGTTCTGCTGGAAGAGCAACATGTTTAGTAGCAAAGGCATCATTGGAAGAAGCACATCTGTGGCACAGAAGACTAGGTCATGTTAATTTTAAGAACATCAACAAGCTGGTCAAAGGAAATTTAGTTAAAGGTTTACCTTCCAAAACATTCAAGACTGATCATTCATGTTTGGCTTGCAAGAAGGGTAAACAACATAAAGCTTCATGTAAGAAGCTTGGGGAAAGAGATATTAGAGAACCTTTGGATTTGCTACACATGGATCTGTTTGGACCAGTTTCAGTAGAAAGTTTAAACAAGAAGAAGTACTGCTTGGTTGTGACAGATGATTGTAGCAAATTTAGTTGGGTCTTTTTCTTGGGATTCAAAGATGAAACCTTTGATGCTATCCATGACCTGATAGTAGCCCTTGAAAATCAATTAAGACTCAAAGTAAGAGGTATTAGATGTGACAATGGAACAGAATTCAAAAACAAGCATATGGATGAATTCTGTGCCAAGAAAGGGATCAAGAGAGAGTTTAGCATTGCTAGAACACCACAGCAGAATGGTGTTGCAGAAAGAAAGAACAGGACTTTGATAGAAGCAGCTAGAACAATGCTTGCAGATTCCCAATTACCTATTCTCTTTTGGGCTGAAGCCATAAGTACTGCTTGCTATGTGTTAAATAGAGTTTCAGTAACTAAACCTCAGATGAAGACACCTTATGAGTTACTAATGGGAAAGAAACCAAACATTCGTTTTCTAAAACCTTTTGGCTGCTCTCTGACTATTCTAAATACCATTGACTCTCTCGGAAAATTTGATGGTAAGTCAGATGAAGGATATTTATTGGGTTATTGTACAAATAGCAAAGGATTTAGAGTTTATAACAGGAATACCAAAAAGGTACAAGATTGTCTTCATGTTGAATTTTTGGAAGATAAGGAAACTCAAAAAGGTAAAGGTCCTGATTGGATGTTTGATCTTGATCTCAAGTTCACACCATCTATGAATTATGTTCCTGTTAGAGAAGAGAATCAGGCTAATTACAAAGAAGATGATTCACAGTACATTGTTCATGGAGTCAATGTTACACCAGAAGAAGTTCCTGACAAAGAACCTGAAGTTACTGATGAGGAACAAAGTACTGCTCAACCAACTAATACAGTATCTGATGAAGATCAAGCCATACAAGATGAACTTAATAGGATGCTTTTTCAAGAAACTATAGCACAATCCTATGAAGATGAACAAAGGAAGGCTTATGAGGCTGCAAAGAAACAGGGTAAATTTCAAGATACTGCCCACAGTACTTTAGATCAAAATACTGCTGATCCTTTTGATAGTACTTCTGGTGTGTTAGAGCAATCAAATTGGAACAATGCTGATGATTCCAATGTTGATGATGATGATATGGTTAATGCTAACATTCCTGGATTAGAAGAAGTTGATGATGAGCTTAATCCTGAAGGTATTTTCTCCAATGAAGGCATTGATTTTACTAACTTGGAGTCTGATCTTCCAGTACCACCAACTCCTACATTGAGAGTTCATAAAGCTCATCCTCAAAGTAACATTATTGGATCACCCTCTTCAGGAGTGGTTACAAGGAACAAAGTTAAAGGACTTTCTAAGCAACATACTGCTTTACTTAGCTTTGTTTACAAACAAAACAGGATGAATCACAAGGATCAACAAACATGCCTGTTTGCTTGCTTTCTATCTCAAGAAGAACCCAAGAAGGTAGCTCAAGCTTTAGCTGATGAAAGTTGGGTTGAAGCCATGCAAGAGGAGCTTCTACAATTCAAGCTTCAAGAAGTCTGGGTATTGTGTGATTTACCAGATGGCAAAAGAGTCATTGGTACAAGATGGGTTTTCAGAATCAAAAGAGATGAAAGAGGGAATGTTATCAAAAATAAAGCTAGATTGGTTGCACAATGATATCGCCAAGAAGAAGGAGTGGATTATGATGAAGTGTTTGCTCCTGTTGCAAGGATAGAGGCAATAAGGTTATTTCTTGCCTTTGCATCATACATGGGATTTCCTGTCTACCAAATGGATGTGAAAAGTGCTTTCCTTTATGGCACAATTTCTGAGGAGGTTTATGTTAAACAACCTCCTGGTTTTGAAGATCCTGCACATCCAAACAAAGTCTACAAAGTGATCAAGGCACTGTATGGCCTTCATCAAGCTCCCAGAGCTTGGTATGAGAGACTCTCAAATTTTCTATTACAACATGGTTATAGGAGAGGAGCAATTGATAAGACTTTGTTCATCAAGAGGGATAAGAAAGACATTATGTTAGTCCAAGTATATGTGGATGATATTATATTTGGAGCTACAAAGAAGTCTATGGTGAAAGAATTTGAAGATCTTATGCAGAAGGAGTTTCAAATGAGTTCTATGGGAGAATTAACTTTCTTTTTGGGTCTTCAAGTTAGACAAACAAGAGATGGAATCTTCATTAACCAAGAAAAGTATGTTGCAGACATACTTAAAAGATTTGACCTTCCAAATCTCAGGCCTGCCACCACACCCATTGATAAAAATAAACCCTTAGGCAAGGATGAAGATGGACAAGCTGTGGATGTCAAGCTTTACAGATCTATGATTGGTTGTCTTATGTACTTAACTGCATCAAGACCTGACATCATGTTTGCTGTTTGCTTGTGTGCAAGATTTCAGGTTACACCAAAGGTTTCCCATATGTATGCAGTCAAGAGGATTTTTAGATATCTCAAGCATCAACCAAAGTTAGGATTATGGTATCCTAAGGAGTCACCTTTTCACTTGGAAGCCTTTTCAGATAGTGACTATGCAGGGGATAACTATGATCGAAGATCAACCTCAGGAGGATGTCAATATCTTGGTAGAAGATTAGTCTCCTGGCAATGTAAGAAGCAAACCATTGCTGCAACCTCCTCTACTGGAGCAGAATATGTTGCTGCTGCTAGCTGTTGTGGACAAGTTTTGTGGATGCAAAATCAACTCTTGGATTATGGATTCAATTTCAAAAATACTCCTATCAACATTGATAATGAGAGTACCATCTGCATTGTGAAGAATCCAGTTTATCACTCCAAGACCAAGCATATTCAGATTAGGCATCACTTCATTCGGGATTGTTATGAGCACAGGCTTATAAATGTGGTTAAGGTTCACACAGATGATAATGTAGCTGATCTACTCACTAAGGGATTTGATGTTTCAAGATTCAACCACTTAGTTGTGAGCATTGGGATGATTAACTACTAGGCTACATTTGAGGGGAGGCTTTAGTATTAGTTAGTATACTTTCTTTTAGTTCTTAATGAAAGTATTGATCTTTAGTAGTTTAGTTTAGCCTATATGTTGTATTTGAGGGGAGGCAACATCAGCTATTAGTTAGAACTTAAGCATGAACCATTTACAAGTTCTTGGTTTTAGTTTGGAGTATAGATTGTGGATAAAAAGATGGAACGTACTGCTTTGTTGCTTAAAGTACTGCCTCAGCAAAGTACTGCTTCAACATACTGCTTACGTGGACGTACTGTTCCAACGGTCAAAAAAAATTGTGGGGCTACGGTTAATTAATTCCTTACGGCGGAGATAATAAGTTAATCAAAACGGTAACTTTATTATTATGAGTTTGATTTATTTCCATCCTATTTAAGAAACTCACTCCTATTTCCCCGCCTTTTACCGTATTTGAGATCCCTCATTTGCTTTTACACCACAATCTTTTTATCGAAACACAACCTCAAAGCGAATTCTTCTCTACCACTCCTCATGGCTAATCGACTCACTGTTAGCAAACACAATATGATCGCTAACTTGGACAAGACAAGGGATAATGTTGATTTTCATGCGGTCATTGATTTCTTAACTGGGTCTTCCATCAACTATTCTATTTTAGTTGACCCTGATGTTATTGGTCCTTGGATGCAAGAATTTTGGGCTACTGCAACGATTGAAGATGATTCGTTGATTAGGGCTACGGTTGCTAGACGAACTATTCGGATTTCTGAGGCCACTATTAGGGATGTTTTGATGTTTAATGATGAAGGGGGGGCTGTTCGTTTTGACAAACAAGTGCTTTGGGACACTTTAAGTGATATAGGTTATGAAGGCGATCTGACGAAACTTACTTTTCAAAATCCATTGTTTTGTTCTCATTGGAAGTACCTCATTCATGTCTTACTTCATTGTTTAAGTCCCAAAAGTACTTCTTTTGATCAATTTGGTCAAAATATTGCATCTGCATTAGTGGGTTTGGCTACTGATCGAAGATTCAATTTTTCAAGACTAATTCTTGATGGTATGCTTACACATATTGCTAATGGATCACCATTCTTGATGTATCCAAGGTTTGTTCAGTTATTCTTGAACAATCAACTTGAGGATGTCCCTAAACCTCAAAGTTTTTTACCCACTGTCAAACTTCCATCAAAGGTGTTTACTTTTCTATCTAAACAAAGTGTCAAGTTTTCTGGAACCAACACACCTTTGACTGCTCATATATTGGGAGTTGCACAAGTTGTTAGAGATGCAGAGCAAGAGCAAGAGCAAGAAGCAAATTCTGAATCAGCAAGCCAAGAGTCTCCAGTTTCAAGAGAAGTTAGTATTCCTCAACCTACTGCTTCTCAACATACTGCTTCTCCACATTCTGCTACTAGGGAAGATACTGCTCCTATGGACATTCCTACTCATGAGGAGTCAGACCAAGGTATGAATCACCCACCATCTCCTAATGATTATTCTTCCACAAATATGTCTAAGCACTTTGAAGAAGAAGAGGCAGAATTGGATAACTATGCTTTAACAAGGGAGTTAAAGAGGCTGAAAAAGGAGAGTGAGGCTCAAGCTGCTAAGATAGTCAAATTAAAGACTAAGTTTCAAAGATTAAAGAGGTATGTTTGGCCACTAGTTCAACACCATCGATTATGGGTAAAGTCTCAGAAGCAGAGTGGTCGGATACCTACGAGGTATTCTAAGTCAAAGAAGAAAAAGTCAAAGAAGCAATCTTCATTCAATTTGGGGAGGAATTTAGAGAATTTGAATGAAGATGCTGGTTTTGAACCAGATGCTGGATTTATGGATGATACTCAGAGGACACCACCTGAAAATATTCCTCAAGATACTGTTGAGAGGAAAAGTGATGAAACAGAGCAAATAAATTTGGAAGAAGCTGCTGTTGAAGTAAGAAGTGGTGATACTGAGGAAGTAAACTTGGAAGGGGCTGAAGCTGAAAGTACTGCTCAACAAGGTACTGAGAGGCAATTCACTATTACACCTAGAACCTTAGATTTTGAAGAAGATATTGGTCCTTCAATTCAAGTTCAAGAGGAAGTTGGCCCTTCTAAACCAGCTCAGGAAGAAGATGTTATAGCTCATACTAACAGTGATGATGAAGCAATTGCTGACATCATGCTTAATATGTCAAGTCAAAGAGGCATCAGTATTCATGAGGTTGAACAACAACATCATGCTTCTTCTCAACCTGCACAAGAGATATATCCAAAAGATAAAGGCAAAGGGATCTTGGTAGAAAAGAAGAAGAAAAAGATGACATTGGCACAGTTAAGACAAATTCAGATTGCCAAAAATGAGGAAGCAGCTAGAATATTGCAAGAAGAGATAGATGCTGAAGAATCAAGGAAGAGTGTTCAATCAAAAAGGCCAATTAGTAAAGCTAGAGAAAGGAATGATATGATGGCTTATCTGAAAGGTCAAGGATATACAGGTTTAGTTAGATTGACATATACAGAGATGAAGGATCTGTATGATGCAGTTAGAGAAGCTATTCAAAAGGATCTTGCAAGCATTATTTCTTTTGAAGATAAGGAGCTTGAAGATAAAAGAAAGGAAAGAGTTGTTACAAGAAGCTCAAAGAGGAAAAGAACTACTGATGAACAGCCATCAAAGAAGTTCAAGGAAACTGTTGAATTGAGAACAGACACAGTTGATGAGCTAAGGAATTATCTTAGAGTTGTTGACTTTGAAAATCCAAAATTGAAAGAAGATACTGATAAGAAGTCAAAGATATCTACTTTTTCAGTTGTAGAATCTAAAGAAGGAGATTATCTGATCTTTCATAGACAAGATGGAAGTTTTAGAGTGTTCAATTCATTATGGGATATACTACATCTGATTGATAGAGATGATATGCTTCAGTTATATCTCCAAGTGCAAACTTATTTTGAGCATATTCCACCACAAGGAGTAGGTTTGATATTGTTAGGAGATCTCACAACAATCTGGGAGACAGAGGAAACAAAGGACAGTACTTTGTGGGAAAATCAAGACAACTGGGAGATTAACAGATGGAGATTCTTTGAATCAGTTGGAATACATGTTTTGGAGTTAGAAGATGGCACTATGATTCATATGCTAGCAGAACAAAGATATCCACTCACAAGAGATCTGATGATCAGAATGCTAGAGCATGGAATGGAAGTGGAACAAGAAGGTGAAGTAGCATTGATGGTCATAAAATTATTCATCAAGTGGACAACAGAATCTGAAGATTAATGCATAACTACTGGTATGGTTTAATTATTATATAAATCTTTTGAAAAATAAGTACTTTCTTCAAAGTACTGCTGGTCAGACAGTACTTTCTCAAAGTACTGCTTGCAGCATAAAACCAGTAAAGTCTTTTGATAAAATTAGTAATTTTTGATAAGTGCAAAAACATTTTGAAGCACAAAGATTAAACAGCAACAAATGGTTTTGAAAGCAACAGCATGGTGTTAGTACTTGTACTACACAACAAATGGTAATCAACTCACCATGTTTAATAAACAAGAAAGAGTTTGACTCATCATGAGGGTACGGCTCTGATGTGATTATCAAATCCGTTTTTAGTTGGCAATTTACTAAAAATTGTATGGTTTTCAACTCACCATATCTATATTAGTGAAGAGTTGGCTAGCCCACAAGATAATGGCTTTGTGGTAAAGGCTGTGGAAAACCATTATATGGTAATTAGTTCACCATGGTAGTGATTGTACTAAAAGAACTAGCTAGTCCAAAAGCAAACGGCTATTTGGTAAAGACTACTCAAATCCGTTGATAGCTGATGATTTGCTAAAAATCATATGGTTATCAATGTACCATGGTTTTTCCTAAATCTAAACATTGGCTACTCCAGAGTTAATGGCTTTGGTAAAGAGACATCAAAATCCATTAAGTTTTCAATGATTCACCTCTCACAGGAGTTAACACACCTGGAAGTGATGAGAATAGTATGAAACTTTTAAGATCTGATGTACATATTGCCAATATGATGCTGTGTTGCTGAAAAGATATGATGCTGAAAAGAGTTGTTGCTGATGAAGATTGAAGATACTGATTGCATTGATGATGACAAAACAACAACGAGTCAGATTTCAAAGAAACAACCTTTCCTTGAAGATAAAGTGTTGAAGTTAAAGACATACAAAGGAACTTGAAATCAAGCAAGTAGAATTCAAGTTAGGGGAGGATTGTTGGGCTATGAAAGTCAAAGTACTGCTACTCAAGTCAAAGTACTGCTGTTCGACTTAAAGTACTGCTGCTCGTTGAAGGACTGCTATGCAAATAGTTTAAGGACTAATATGTAATTCTAGAATGTTCGTATTAGATTAGAGTTATAATTAGAATTACTTGTTATTCAAGTTTGTAAACCGACTAGGGATTTCCTTATGCCTATAAAAGGATCCCTAGGTTGGCATTAGAGATACGATTTTAGAGAGATACGAATATAAGAGATTAGAGAGAAGTATTAGTCAATTATTAGAAGTATTAGAGTTTAGAGTTTGTTAGTGAATCTGTGTAAGAAAACAGGTTTAAGGTTTTAATAATATTCAAAGTCGTTTATTAATTCTTCTTAGCTTTGTTGAAGTAGATTCCGCATACTTAGCAAAGTATATCAGTGTTTCATTATTAATAGTTTTGAATTCATTCAAAGTTGTTAAACCGTAGACAAGCTACAAGTTAGTTTGGTCAGAGTATATCGATCCAACAGAAAAAACAACTCATCTTAGCCTAAAAGCCGATTTGGTGGAAGACATTTGGCATCGTCTAAATCAAAACTAGTTTAGTCGTTTTAATATCGTAATGTTTGAAAGTTATTTGAATTTTATTGAATGTTTGAATTTAATTTGAATTATTATATAAGGTTTGAATTATTAATTAAATTTAAGTTTGTTGTTAAAAATGTTTTAAAAAAAATGATGAAGGTCGCCCTTACTGGGGCACCCAATCGCCTGAAGGTCGCTGAAGAAAGAAAGCTAACGTGACAGAGAAAACGGGAAGAATTGACCCTCTTTACTATGTGCAGCCTTCAATATAAAAGGTTTATATTTGCTATTGCAACTATTTCACAGAGTGTCACGTCCATCACTCACCGAAAGTCGAGACATATCACATGTATCCTATGGGATAGGTTACCCTCCTTACTAATATAAAGCAAACCCTCCCTACTAGGGAGGGTGTACTTTTGTATTTTTTATTTATTTTTTCCTTTTGTTGTCTTTTCGGTTTTTTTTTTTTAGTGTTTATTTATTATGTTTTTTTCGGGTTTTTTTTTTTAGTGTTTATTTGTTATGTTTTTTATGTTATGTTATTTGTATTCATCTAATGTGTTTCTATTTAATTAAACAACAACAATAACACGTTAAACATTAACACATTAAACAACTACAAAAACAACTGTTATTATTCAATTAAACAACAACATTAACACATTATTTAAAACAACAACACCTACTACACATGAAGATTATTTATCTCATCTAAAAGCTCATGGAGCATTGCACTCGACTGATATACGCGATCCTCAGGATTCCTTGCCAATTCCAGTGATGCCTCCAACGTCTTTATTCTTTTCATCAACATCTTGTTTTGAGACAATAACATCTTGTTTCTTGTTTCAAGCTTGTCAATCTTATTATCTTTAGCTACGCAGTTTGAGCACTGCGTTGAAGAAGAGGCTTGACTAAAGTGCTTGTTTTGAAAAGCATCCTTCCACATAAAGTATCCACACCCATAGTCTTCTATTCCTGGCTGTTACATGTTAAGAAAATTATAAGAAATGTATTCTTAACAAACAAATTATTTACATAACTAAGCAAACGTATGATTATTTACCACTGAAAAAGAACATGCATAATACGGTTGACCATAAGTAGCGTCTTTACGGGATGTCCTTTCTATAATCAATCCTCTCCGACAGCGTCATAAGAAAGGATTTTTCGTTCCACCTGGCCAAAGAATTTGTATAATAATTTACAACATAAATCAGTAACGTTATTATTAATTTAAATAATACAAACAGTTATTTACAACATAGATCCGTAATCGTTCACTAAGTTTTGTCGGTATAATTATTTATAACATAAATCATTAATCATTTACAATGTTTTGTATGTATAATTATTTACAATATAAATCATTAATCATTTACTATGTTTGTCTTCGTCTATTCTCAGTATACATGTGTTGTCGATCGGAATATAAAGTTGCCCATTCGGATGCATTGCCAACTCTGTACGTCCCCCATTGTGGGTGAGTATCCGGAAGTGTTGAATTTTTGTCTAGCGTCACATAAATGAAATGAGCACAGGCGTCATCCCCCACACGGGCAATCACAAGGGGGCCAGTTCCTTGTGATAAGTCTGGACCGGAAAAAAGCGGAAAACACGTATGACTTTGTCGCTGGGATATAAATATAACAGGCCGGTTAATCACTGAAGCAATAACCAACCCCGTGCTTGGCATACTCATCCAGTATTCTCGCGGTGCAAATCCATTTTCGAACCAGTCTACTAATCTCCGAATTTGGTCAAAGTCATTTTGCCACCACATACTTATGTAAAAGCCACCATTAGTGTTTAACTCTTGCAATAACCAAGCTCGAATTTCGCGCCACCTATCTTTGTGTTGACCAATACCGTGGGAAACTCACCGAAACCCACAATTTCCATCTCCTCGCACATTATAAATACTTATGATGTATCGACGGAAAATCTCTGGAATCTGCTCCATCAAATAGTCGCTAACTTCATCTCCAACGTATAACCTGTGTCTTATACTTTGTTCAACTCTAGGACCCATGTAAGAACTATGTCTCGCAGGTTCTTTGTTCAAGTCTGGGACTTTTGTAGATCTTGAATTTGTGCTTCTTCGGTGATCTACAGTTGGTACTTTATTCAAGTCTGGGACTTTTGTAGCCTGGGACTTTTTTTCCTTTGCGCTCGGACGTCCACGAGTACTTTTGTGAACAGCAGGTTCACGTTTATCAACAGATTCGGGATTGTATATCCCTCTCACCTTCTTTAACATATTTTTCTTGACAAACGACGACATTTTGCCAAAAACATTCTTGAATTGTCGTATGTCATTTTCAAAAGAAGGACCATTTTCAAGTTCACAAGAAGGACGATCTTCAGGTTCACAAGAAGGACTATCTTCAGGCGTAGGAGTATTAATACTAGGCCACGGAACAGATAGGGTTCTCCAAAAAATATCAATTGTATCTAGTGGAATGGCCCTTTCTGCATTCATTAAAAGTGACTTATATAAATTACTGATATTAATGAGGAAAATAACTTGATAGTCATAAATTTAATATACTTACTATGAATTCGATAGTAAAGCAGTTCGTGAAAGCATGGTAGCCCATAAATTGACCGCAACTGATGACTATAATCTTCTCCGGCGATCGACAGTTGGAGTTCATCGAACATGAGTTCCAAAGCATATTTGGAAAGTTTATAACACAATTATGCAAATAGTGGTATATTACATTTATTCATTTTCTCGTTTTTTTTCTATTAAAAGTTTCCTTTATCGTAGTTTTTTGCGCAATGAGAATCTTATCGATCGAACTCAACAATTTGTCTAAGTTGGATTGTGTGCTGCCTAAGTATAATTTCAACAACGCATGTTGACTCTCAACTCTGCATGTTGTTGACTGGACGTAGCTGCGATATTGATCGGTAACAAACGTGAGAAACATGTCTGAATAACCTTGTAGCCAGTTATTCAGATATGAAGAAATATCTGAAAAAAACAATGAATTAATAAAAAGTCATTCGGGTACTTATTTATTAAATAATAAAAACAATGAATTAATAATTAAGTACCTGCTTGTTCGACCAATAACTGTTGTAGGTGTTCATAATAATGCACGAATATGCCGCGTGTCGGAGCTTTAACCATCCAATCCCATGTTCCTTTAATGGACTCATACTCCTTTAGCGTATCACATCTATTTCTGCAATACTGAAGCACATTTTGTGAAATATGCCATTGACAGAGTAATTTGTTTACGTTCGGGAATTCTTCTCTGCATGCCCCAACCAATGCTAAATCTCTGTCAGTGATGATAACATGGGGGTAATATTTTTCGTCTATCACCTCCTTCACACATTGCAATACCCATTGAAAATTAGGCCCCTTTTCTTTGTCTAAAAAGCAAAACGCAATTGAAAATGTTTTGCTTGTTGAAGTTAAACCGACAATTTCAAAAAATGGCAATTTAAACAACGTGGTATTTTATGTTGAGTCCATTAGCATGATTTCAGGGAATGTACACCATAGAGCATATGACGTGGGGTGAACAAAAAATAGTTCCTTAAGCTTATTACGCTCATTTATCCTCTCGTAATATGTATACCCTGAAGGCATCAAATGTGAGTAAAGGACTTGGATTGGAGTTCTATAACCTATTATGGCTCTACAGATCTTATTTTGTGCGTTATATATAGTTCTAACGCTAGACACTTTATCCAGATTACGCTCCTTTATTGACGAAAGTATATGACGTGGTGGTACGTGATACTCTGTCAATTGTTTCACCAAACTGAACTCATCATCCTTTAATCGCATTGCATATGGGAAAACATGCAACGACTCTGAAAATCATGATTATGCCTATCACACTTCACCCTCAACCTCCAAAAATCTCGTGTTTTAGAATATTTCGCCACTAATTTGAATGGACAATCGGTTTTAGAGGTATTGGTTTGCCGTTGAATTTGTTAGACCCGTTTCCCGAATACTACTAGACCCCACTCTTTATGAGTTGAATAAGGTTTGTTGTGATTGGTTAGTCAATGAAAGTTACGTTGTGGTCAAACCCGGTGGTCAAAGTATTGTATAATGTGGTTATGGAAAGTATCATGTGTTACATATATAATGAAAATATAATTGAGGGACTTAAGATGTTAAGTGTTAAATAGGGTATAAAGTGTGATGGGGCCAAAGTAGGAAAATAGGGACTTGAGGGGCCAATCTTGCCCAATAGCCAAACTCTCAACTAACATAGATAAATATCTAAGTTATCCATCAGAAGGGTGTTATTTGGTCCGGTCATGGAGGAAGGAAAAAGATAGGGAAAAAGGTGAGCTTGATGAGGAATAGCTAAGAATCAAGGTTGTGATCAAGGGTTGAGCTCTATTGATGATCTTCTCAAGTAAGTAACATTTCTATCATGATTCTAATGAGGTTATAGTTTATAATTAAGGTGGGAATTCATCATATGATCAAGGTATGATCATATGATGATTATCTTGGAAAGATGGGTAAGATTTAATGGGATTATGTAAACCCTTATTCAAGATATTCTAATATTGTGATAATAAGTCTTGATATTAATGATTATGATTTAGGATGTGTGATGGTGATGATGAGGATGATGATGATGATGATGGTGAGGATGATGAAGATGATGTTGTTGTTGTTCTTGTTAGATTTAGCTTGGGTTCAAGGTAAGTAACTATGATTACTATATGTTAATATTAATGTTCTCATGTTATGTGTTAATGAATGAATTATAAGGTTATGCCTTGGATTAGTAAGAGGGATGTTAGTGAGTAAGGATGTAAAAGATAGGAAATGTGTTGAAAGGGCTAAGGTATGTCTATGATTGTTATGTGTTTGATGTTATTATGTATATGTGTTATAGTTATGATATTGTCAAGATAATGGTTATGAGATTGGGAGACCATGAGTTGAATGATTAAAGATGTTCTTGATGCATATATGTGTGAATGGAAGTATTAACCATGTATTAATCTAGTTACTTACTAAGCGAAAGCTTACGTTTTAGTGTTCCAATGTTCTTGTAGGTTTATGCGCGACGGAAAGAAAGTACTTGGATTATAGCTTAAGGATTTAGAAGCGGATTGGAAGATAATAAGCATTAGGAGCTAGGTAGAATACCGAGCTCGAATCAAGGTTGTACCCCCGAGAGTCTTTCTTATGATTTGTATAGCGTGTGTCAAGGTCGTCATAAAGTTTGGGTGGTCAACGGTGTGTCCAAGTGTGTTAAATGGTTTATGGTCAATGTTTGAGGGGGCGTTTGGATCAAGTGTGTTTTTACCCATTTTGGGTTGTAAACGGGTCAAGTGTATATGGAACTTATTTAGTATGTTAAAGTAATGATAATGTTTAAGTTTGGTGGGAAAATAAATTGGTATAAGTGGTTTATGGTGAAAATGGGTTAAATGCATAATCCGTCAAATTTGTAAAGTACTATTTCGGGGAGTCAAACGGTAAATGTTTTTGTATGAAAATGAGCCCAATAGCATACTAAGTAAATCTGAAAAGTTTGGTAAAATATCGAGATCGGGTTTTCAAGTTACAGACCTAAACGTGATTTCGGGAGATCAGCAGTCTCCATCCGATCGGATGGGCGGCTCCGTAAAATTTTTGGTAAACTTTAAAAAATCGTATCTTTTGATCCATAAGTCGTTAGAGATCGTGCCACCCGGTGTTTTGAAGGTAATTGAGTCTAGTTTCATTTAAAAATAGTCTCAATGTTTGAATATTCATGGATTTTTATAAATGGTCAAAAGAGTAACAAGATGTCCGTAAATGTCAAGCGTTTCCGCGTAAAAAGTTTTAATTTTTTGTCTAATCGGGCACGGGGTGTAACAACTTGGTATCAGAGCTTCGGTTTAAGTGCATTAGGTTTCCACTATAGGTTGCCTAGACTTAAACCAAACATAGACGCGTTGTATGTAAGTTGAAGTAATGCTACTAGTAGGTGCCCTTGTGGTATAACGTAGAAGTGCTTATTGTGATGATGAGATTAGATTATAGCTAAGAGGTAATGTGAATATTGTGATGTGGATGTAGTGAAATATAAAAGTAATGAATTAGATGCGAATTAGAGATATCTTTAACTATGTGATGGAATGCAAGACGTAGTATATGTATTTAAGCCGATAAGTGTGGTATGTGTTTTATGGTGTCAATGTATATGTGAAGAAATTCTATGTTGGAATGTATTGTGCTAAGTGTTAAGTAAGTGAATGATAGTTCTCGTGTTGGATAGACTAAAGTTTTAATTATGTGAATCGAGACCTTAAAGGGTATGATTCGTAGGCGAAGTTACTAGAAGTGTTATTGGTAAGGTAATATTGTGATTAATGGTAAAGGCAAGGAATGTGTTATAGTATAATACGTAAAAGATCAAATTTACTTAGATTGCAACAATAGTGGAGTGACGAATGATTTGTATGTATGGTGTTTGAAAGAATGATGACCTAGTAAGGGTTAAGGGATTGAGTAAGACTTGTCTTATGACAACGTTAAGGATAGATAAGTATGTGTGTATGGCGAGGATTTAGATGCTTAGGTAAGCGTATTGTTAAAATGTGTGATTGTAAAATGTTTTGGAAAGGTGTAAGTAATAAATGATATATAAAGCAGCTAATGCATAGATTGTTAAAATGAAGTAGAAATTACCTCAATGATAATAGACAAATGGTATAACTTAGGCATGTGTAATAGTTTTAAATTATAATTAACTATAGACTAATGAAATGTAAGTGATTAGTAATGTTTATCTTTCATGGAAAGAATGTTGAGAGTAGACCTTGTGCGTATATGAGATTAAGTATGTATAATGTGCTTGAAGATTATGTATCAAGTGCTAATTTTGTCATAAGCAAGGTAATTTAAGAATACTTATTATAACGTGATGTATAAAAGAAGTGTGATGCAAAGGAATTCAAAGCAGACAAATCAAAGTGATTAAAGTAAGTAAACATTAAAATAACTTGTAGACGTAAGATAAAATAAGTGGTCAACTTGGGGTTGACAATATAACGATAAATGTAATGCGACAACTCAAGTGAAATGCGATATATGTATATAAAAATATAGAATCGGCAAGTATTACATAGACTTTGTCAAAAGTAATGAAAGATGATAGGTGAGTAACTGATAATGCGTTAGGCAAAGAGAAGGAAAAACGGAAAACAATGTAGTTTGAGAAATACTTGAATAATGAGTAAATAACGAACATGAAATTGGTAAATTAGACGTGATGTATTGGTGGTGACACGTAGTGAATGGTTTGACGAATGAAGGATAATAATGGTAAGATGTAAAAAGGAATAGTAAGCGGTATTAGAGATGGGTTAGTGAGTAATTTAAGATATTAACGCTTAAATGATGGATCATAGTAACGAAAAGTGTGCTAAAATATAATATGTAATGAAAAAATGTGATTAATACGCTAAATGTTAAGGGTTTGTGACAGGAAGAAAATGAATGAGATTAAGTAATGACGCTTTAAGTGTGGATCGTAATGATATTGAGTGTACTAACGTATAGTGTGAAAAGACAAGACGAAACTAACAAATTAATGATTAAGTGTATATTGACTTGAAGATTAAAGAATGAGATTTGGGAATGATGGCATGAAATGTGACCAACATATGGTCTCATCATATTAGTGATTAGAGACTAAAGTTAAAATGGTATAGAGACGGGACGACGATAAGGTAAAGTACTTGAGGTTTAAGTGTGAACGTGAGGTTGAGATAAAACGTGTTGGTATATAAAGGATGGAAATTAAACGAAAAAGTTTGAATGCTAAAGGTTAAATGCGATAAGTTAAGAATGTAAATGGAATGAGATGAGTATGTATGAGGATTGAGTAGGTACATAAATGTATAATAATGACAATGATGTTATGGTAGGTTATGATGGAAGCAAGATCAAATGAGTCCCTTGATTGTCTAATATGATGTAAAATTTATAGGATTAAGGTAAGGTGTATTGATAAGATAATGACGAGATAAATGGGATGGTTTAAACGCTAACGAGTAAATGAGACGAGTTAAGTTTGTAAGCAAGAATATAATGAGACATTGTGCGGTAAACGTAACGAGCTTATGTAAATAGGATGTGTGTGAAGAAAAGGTAACGCTAATGAAGGTGTTATAGTTAATGATCTATGAAAGGTATATATGTAAAAGGCGAGATAGAGTGATATTGCTTAAAGACATGAATGATTAAAGAAATGAGTTAAGGAATGAGAATGTGAGTTGTGGTAAATTAAGTGTGCAAGTAAGAACGCAATGATGCGTTGTGAAAACTAAAACATGATAAGAATGTGAAGGTGACTTAAAATGTGCAAGAAGAATAAATGATACTAATGAATGAATAAAAAATTAACCGACGCAAGGTTTAAAGTGGAAGGAGTCGGATAGGTTAAAGGGTAAAGTAAGGATATGAAAATGGAAAATGCGGATTAAGAATGTAAAATGATAAACACATAGAAATGTGTAATTATAATAAGCAGGTTCATATGGTCTATGAGCTTGCCTTCACTAAATAAAATAGATAAGATAATGTGTGTATGATAAAATGTTAATGGCTTGGATCCGATGTTAAAATGTGAAAGTGATAAAGTGATGAATGTTAATGATCCTTCGGGATAAACGTTAAAGATGGTATCCTTCGGGATGAATGTAAAAGGTGGTATCCTTTGGGATGACCAAGTCAATGAATGTTAAGGAATCCTTCGGGATATGTTAAAGATCCTTCGGGATAAACGTGTTACCTTCATCGGCAATGGGGTTACCTACATCCTTGGCAATAAAAATATCCCCATAATGAATGTGTTAATGATATGGATCCAAGTCTAAAAAAGAAACGTGAAGTATAAAAATGATGAGAGAATAAAAGTTAAATATGGAAATAGGAGTACTTGTGTGGTGTTGGAAATATATATAACCATGAGTTTATGTTTCTTGATTTACATCGATTGGGACGCCTTTCCATGTAAATGAGGAAGCATGAATGAGTGGGCTTATGTGTTGCCGACATGACACGAGTAGGGTTAGAGAAGTAGAAAGTGGAGGTCTAGAATTAGTTATAAATTATAAGGACTAAGATAGGAGGGTTAAAATTAGATTACGTCTTTTAGTGAGACTTAATAGAAGCCTAAGTTTTGAGTGTTAAGTATAAGTTGAAGGAATTAAAGAATTGTAATGATGCTTAAAAATGTCATAATACGTAATTGTGGCGTGGTATAAAATATGAGTAATGGAAATAATTAATGATAAGTGTCATGTGTAATGTGACGGCAAATGTTAAAGTACGATGTTATGAAGTCAATTCATGTAATAATTCTTGAGACTTATAAAGATAAGCGAAAATGTCATGAAGAAAGAAGTAGAAGAAATGAGGTAATTGTGGAGGCGTAAAAAGAAATGGTTAAGTGGTGTTGATAGAATGTGAAAGTGTTAGCTAAGTGTATTTATGTAAAGTCAAATAGTATGATTTTCTCAAGTAACTTGTAGTTAAAAGATGAGAATATAAGACAAAGCAAGTGAGAATGAGATGTAACTGTAATAGAACGGATTAGAATGGTAATAGGGAGGATGTCTTGTATTATGTAATAAGCTAAGTAAGAGTTGTATGGTTATAGAAGTGAGTGGAAAGTAATGTGGAGTAAGGACATGTGATACGTTATAGTATGCATAGAGTTGCCAGATCACTTAGATCATTGCAACTAAATAAACTAAGAATCGAAAGTGTTAGGAATGAGGTGTATTATGTGACTAAATTTCTATTAGTATTAGACGATAGATTACGGGGACGAAATCTAAATAAGGGGGGGTAGAATTGTTAGACCCGTTTCCCGAATACTACTAGACCCCACTCTTTATGAGTTGAATAAGGTTTGTTGTGATTGGTTAGTCAATGAAAGTTACGTTGTGGTCAAACCCGGTGGTCAAAGTATTGTATAATGTGGTTATGGAAAGTATCATATGTTACATATATAATGAAAATATACTTGAGGGACTTAAGATGTTAAGTGTTAAATAGGGTATAAAGTGTGATGTGGCCAAAGTAGGAAAATAGGGACTTGAGGGGCCAATCTTGCCCAATAGCCAAACTCCCAACTAACTTAGATAAATATCTAAGTTATCCATAAGTTTCTAGACTTTTCATCCAATTATTAGAAGGGTGTTATTTGGTCCGGTCATGGAGGAAGGAAAAAGAGAGGGAAAAAGGTGAGCTTGATGAGGAATAGCTAAGAATCAAGGTTGTGATCAAGGGTTGAGCTCTTTTGATGATCTTCTCAAGTAAGTAACATTTCTATCATGATTCTAATGAGGTTATAGTTTATAATTAAGGTGGGAATTCATCATATGATCAAGGTATGATCATATGATGATTATCTTGGAAAGATGGGTAAGATTTAATGGGATTATGTAAACCCTTATTCAAGATATTCTAATATTGTGATAATAAGTCTTGATATTAATGATTATGATTTAGGATATGTGATGGTGATGATGAGGATGATCATGATGATGATGGTGAGGATGATGAAGATGATGTTGTTGTTGTTCTTGTTAGATTTAGCTTGGGTTCAAGGTAAGTAACTATGATTACTATATGTTAATATTAATGTTCTCATGTTATGTGTTAATGAATGAATTATAAGGTTATGCCTTGGATTAGTGAGTTGGATTAGTAAGAGGTATGTTAGTGAGTATGGATTTAAAAGATAGGAAATGTGTTGAAAGGGCTAAGTTATGTCTATGATTGTTATGACTTTGATGTTATTATGTTTATGTGTTATAGTTATGATATTGTCAAGATAATGGTTATGAGATTAGGAGACCATGAGTTGAATGATTACAGATGTTCTTGATGCATATAAGTGTGAATGGAAGTATTAAACTGTAACACCCCCATTTTCGAGATACGCAGCGGAATATATGCTTGGGGTGCTACTTCATGGTTCACAGTCATGGAAATAGAAAACGACTCGAAAAGAGACGTTTTAAATAAAATTGTTATCATTCATTTATAAATATCAGAGTACATAAGATAGGTCCCAGAGGGAGCTTCGGAAAATACATTATAAAAGTTACATTATCCTTTTGAATGATAACAAAGTGGACACCCTTTTATTTTTAAGAAGAAAGTCCACCGCCACTCCGTGCCATTAATCATACTTCTAGATACCTGAGATAAACATGCTTAAAAAGTCAACACAGAGGTTGAGTGAATCCATAGTGTTTACAGTTATAATCAGTTTGAACACAAGCTAAAATCAGAGAAATCAGTTATATCGTAGTTCGGGAATATTGCACTAAACCTCATGACACGCAATGCGTTGACAGTTTCCAGGTTCCACAATCACGATTGAAATGAGAGTGGTCTTGCCCCCGAGTTAAAGATATCAAATATAATGCATCTGTCTAACCGGCTACCACGTAGATATCCATCCGGTTAGAACAAATGGGTCGTCAGGCCAATAGATCTATTCACATATTCGCGCTCACCCAGCAGGTGACTACTGGTGCATGATATGAGGGTCTTTTAAATAAATAATTCAATCTCAATAATAAGGTAAGTTAGCCTAGTGCAATAACAATCAGGAAAATACTTGTGTTCGGTTTAATAGCATGTATCTCCCCACATATTTGGAAAACATGTAAATAAGAAAGGTGGGACTATAAACTCACCTGAATAGTCTGGATGGATAACAAAGTTATACAAAGTTGATAAACGTCTCCGGCTTGCAACCTGGGTTGATATGTCAAGCTTTCAGTAATCGTTTCTGAATATATAAGTTTCCAATGTTCGTTTCGTTGTTTGGTTGTTGTTTAAATATTGAAATGAGACAACATGAAGTCTCTTCAAAATAAGATTCTATCTTATTACTCGACCTTATGTTTTCGTTTGTTCGTTATAATTATCTTTCGTTCGTTCGTTGGTTCGTTATATCTTGCGTTCGTTTGTTATCGAAATAAACGTATCACGTTTATAAATTCTTAAATCGGAAATAAGAATGATAAAAATACTAGTTATGAAAAATTATACTTTTACCCCTAAACTTTGGTCAAATGACAGTTCATACCCTGAACTTTTGGAAAATGACAGTTTCTACCCTTAAGTTTCAAAAATGACATCTCCTACCCTGTTTATTTATTATTGCCAAAAATAACCCTTGATTTAAAATATTTACAAAGTCATCCCAAAATAATTCTAATTAACCTTAAAAAAAATAAAACGCATGAAGTAAGTGTAAGGCTAGAGTTTTGGATTCGATTATCTTATTGAATACTAGATGATTTTACGTGTTCTTTGTTTCTATGAAAAGTTAGTTAGGTCAACTTGAAACACACCAAATTTCGTATTTTATGTAACTCAGTTGATGGTCGAAAAATATTTCAAAAGTCAGGCAATCGAACAAGTTTTTTTTTTTTTTTTTTTTTTTTTTTTTTTTTTTTTTTTTTTTTTAAGAAAAATCTGGAAAATGACTTTTGTCCTAGCGATGGGGTGGTTTTTGGATTCAAATAACTTTTAAATCGTTCGATCATTTTACATGATTCTCTCTTCTAAAATAACTTAGCTAGGAAATCTTTATGTCGACCAAAAATCAGAATTTTTAGAAGTTTCCTAATAGATTAAAAATGAGTTCAAAGTTGACTAGTTGAGACTGATTCCCGATAGTAAAGAAAATAATTATGTTAAGTTTTTAAATCTAGCGATAGTGAGGATTTTTGGGACTCAATAACTTTTTAATGGTTCAATCTTTTTAAGAAATTCTTTTTCCTATGTTTACACAGCCATCTGGTCTAATACTAAACGAAAATTCAGATTTTATTGAGGTAGAAATTCTAATGGAATGAACAAAGGGTTGGTATACTTACTTGAGATGAACTCGTCCTAGGGAATATTTCTGTCGAACCAGCTTCTAAATAGAAAACCAAAATTCTACTCCTTCTAAACCTTCATCAAATCTACTTCATAGGCTTATATTAGGCCGTTGGTTGGTAGGAAATGGAACTGAAATTGAGTTGGGAGTTGGCCGTTTGATGTGGGGGCTGTTGGGAAGTTTTAGGTCGAATTTTGGTGTGATGAAGAGGTGTGATTAGGCTGTTATTTATAGAATAGAAGAACTAGGGTTAGGGTTCTGAAAATGGAGATGTGGCTTGTTCTCATTCATACAAGTAACTATGTTCTAGAGGAAGGGGGATGTGGTTTCTTCTCTTCCATACATGTAACTATCTTAGTGATGTCATTGATGACATGGAGGAGGGGGGAAAATGTGAGGGATATTTGGTGTAGGTTATATGTGAAGGTTAACTTGGTTATGATTGAGTTAGGAATCGACTAGGATATCTCATGAGAACCGAATGGGCTTTGAGGTGTGGTACCATGGATTTATGGAGTAGTATTCTAGGGTTTAGAGATTTGTTAGTTTTAGTTTTAAGTGTTTTTGTTATTTAGAAAAATATCTCTAGTTGCTACATATTTATATAATTCGAATTATTAACGAAATGGAAAAGAAAACGACTTAGGCTTATGAGAGTTGTAAAAACATGCATAGTAGAGTTGTACCATAATTTAAATTATGAGAAAAATATGATTTTAGTAATTTATTAGTTATAAAAATTATTTGTTAACTTTTATTAAGTTTAAAAGTAAATAAATAGATTTTTTTTAGTTCATGTGCATTAGACACTTGTACTTTGGGTTTAAAGACTTGTATAAATATTTAATGAGTTTAGAAAAATTAATCTTTAAGGATTATGTATGTATGGTTTGTAAATCATGCTTTTTAAATAAATATAAATAAGGTTTTATTAAGGATTTTGTAATTAAATGATTTCATGCATAAAAGACTTGTACATTGACTTTAAATGTCTTGTACATTTATATTTTATAAAAATCTTATATAAATAAATTAGGTTTTGTAAGTTATGTACATAAAATCATAATTACCTGAAATTAGGGTTTTACCGGGAATTATTATGGAATTAGGGTTTCTATGCTTTAGATACTTGTACATTAATCATATAATTTATACTTTAGTATTTCTAGGGTTTTGTTGTTCATAAATGTTGTTATGGTAGTTTAGGGTTTCATAAAAACTACCATCAGTTAAGAACCGTTCAGTTTTAAACGTACGTTAGCGAAATAACGTAAAGTGATAAGTGGGACCTCATAACGTTTTAGGTCGAAGATGTTCACATAGTTGAATACTAAATCAGTTAAGGTTGAGTTGCAAGCACGGTTATTCGGGATGTGATCTCCGTCACATAAGATAATAGTTTACAATCAGAAAAAAAAAATTTCACACGTAGAAAAGGATAAATACTCTGAGAGATAGTTTATTTAAATGAGGGATTTTTCACAGTAGTTACAGTCACCCACCGTTAAGGGAATCTCGTCCCGAGATTCAGTCTATGTTGGTTGTGGAAATTGGGAAAAGTGAAGTATAGAAATTGTCAGGCCTAGATTTCTAACCTAAGGAATTTGAGAATAGGTTGCGATAGAAGTTTGATATGCTTAAAATGCCTCAAGTTAAAAATAAAAATAAAATAATATAATATTATTTTATTCTTATGTCCTATGTCTCCAAAAATATTATTTCACTACTAATTCCTCAATTATAGTTTTGGCCTAAAAGACTCGTCTAGGAATTTTCATTCGATACCTAAGGGAACGTAGTTTGGTCAGTCTTTTTCCTACTGGATAAACTAAATTTGAATGTTTTGCCACCTAATAAACCACTGTGCAACGGTCAGATTCCAACGGTCAGTAACAGTTTTTCTAACGGTCGTATAACGGCTATAAACGGTTAATTTTCTCCTATAAATACCTCATTTTTAATCCTCATTCTTTCATCACTAAATTCTCTCCTAAAATCCTCAAAATGCCGCACGTCGTTACATTCCTAGCAATCGTCTATGTGGTCCTTGCGGTTTCCTATTTGGCTCATGTACCGAACGAAGATCATGCGTTCCTAGTTTGTGTCCTTGCGGTCCTTATGCCTATTGTGGTCTTTGCTATTGGGGTCGACAAGATATGGGGGTAAGGGTTGTGTTTCTATGTAATCCTCAAATAAAGCTTATTTATTCTTATGCCTAATTTTGTGGTATCTACTACGCAGGATAGTCAAGATTCTTCATCCCGTTGTGGCTCTAGCTATTGTGTTGTTGGTGGCGATCCTCATTTTCATGGTGGGTCAACCTATTAGTGAATCTATTCCTTATCTTGTAATCATTGTAACCTTAGTACTTCCATTCCTAATTATTTCCTTATGCATGAATTTTCATGAATCCTAAATTGTAATATCTAGGTCTTTTATAAGGTTTTTGTATGTTTCCTAAGTAATCTTTAATGAAATTATGTAATCCTTGTAATTTTAGCATTTCCGTTGTTATTTATGTTTCTATGTACTATCTTCCAAGATTCCTAATAAAATTTTGGGTTTGTCGTAAATATTTGTGAATTCCTAGGGTTTTTCTATCCTCAATTTTTATTAATTTCCTATCCTAGAGGTAATGGGTAGTAGTGGTAGGCTTTTATTGTATCCAATCAAAAGTGATATGTTATGAAAGATTTTTCAATATTTTGCTTTGGAATGAAAATTGTTATTAGAAAATTTTAAAAGATAACTGTGCCAATTATGACATGATTCTTCCTAATTTAGACATAGTTGGCCAGGCTATGCATAACCGAGGACTGAATGATGTGATATTTGGTCCAATTGTGGTGGTATCTTATATTTTTCAAATTGTTTTAGATGGTGTTTAACGTTTTGTTTTTATAAAATGACTTCATAAATATTTTTCAAGAGATTAAGAAGATTTTTGTTCATACTACGGTGGTAGGTCAAGAATTTCTATGGTGATACTAAGGTAATCCTCGAAATAAATCTTAAAGTTTGTCTAGGGATCCTACAAGGTAGTTTCGTCTATTGTTTGGTCAGGAGTAAACCTAATTTCTAATGGTATAATAGTGGATGGCTACGAAATACCTATGGGCAGAATAGATGAAATAGAAGCTGAATTTGTTATGGAGTTTTATTACAAAATGAGGGTTTATATAGCAGGAAAGTAGTTGATTTACTTAGGTCACATCCATCGTAACCCAAGTAAGATTTGAAAGGATTACAACTTAAAGTGTTTTTAAACCTCAATTTATTTATCTCTTACAGAGATTTATTCTCTGCTTAAATTCTAAAGTCATCCTAGGAAATGGTTAGGATTCCTAATGAGTTCTAGTTTCTTTTACACCAGCCTTGGTTTTCCTATTGGTTTTGGGGTTTTCCTATCATCAAGTTTTCTTTTAAAGTCCTATACCTTGTTTAATTTCTAGGTCGGGGATCCTTAAATTAAGATAATGGTCTTTCTATCATTGAGTTTTCGCTTTTGGTTATCCTAGGGTACGGGTAATGGTAGGTTTGGTTATTCTTTATAGGTTTTATTATTACCACAATAAGACATACGTTTATATTTTGTCTATGTTAGATTATCAAGGTACAACTCATGATAAGCATAAGGTCACAACATGTCCAAATATCATATGCGTATGCAAGATGATCATCACTAGTCCACATCAACCGATACCATATACAACAAAATACAACAAAATCAAGACCACATTTAGTCATAAATAACTTGTTAAGTTGTTACATATAACAAAATTACAAGCGTCATATTTATACTACATATCTCGTGGCCAAGATATTGTACAGAAGCTGATAGGTATAAATCTGATTTAGTGGGTACCAGAAACTCTTCTGAGTTAAATTTTCAGTTTGACGATCATGCTGATGGGAGTGTATATTTACTCTGGGTAAGGAACAAACTAATAAAAGATAAGGTTCAGCGACTTTTTCTTCATTCATCAAGTTCTCTTCCGAAATTTATCCTAGAGGGAATTTCTACAGTCATAGCCTAGTCATGGTAGATCTAAGGTATCATAATAATCCTAGGTAAAGTCATGGTAAGTCTGGATTAAATCACTGAGAATTTACATGATATTAATAACTTGGCTAATTGTTTTACCAAAACAATTAATGTAAGATCTCTTATTAACACAGCATGTGGTAGGTTAAGAATTCTGTGTTTCTAATATGGATACTTGGGTTCCTTGTTGTCAATAGTGGTCCTAGTTTCTGTCACTTTATATGTTACCAGTTGGTCGGTTGTCTATGTTTGGAGGTTGAGGGAAGGAACTGTTATCTAGAGTAGGGTTTGGGTGGTTTTGTTAACATTAGGGGTTTTGAGAGACATGGTATTGTGATAATTTGCAAATAATAATTATAAGAAATTATTATAAGAAATTAATAATGTTTGGGAAAGAAACTAAAGGTGAAATGTCAAGAGTACGAAGTTTAGTATAAATGATCCTAAATGGATAAGGCTCTAAGTAGGGTTTTATCTTGATGTCCTAGCCTGGACATAAGAGGGATAGATTGGGTAGGGGAAATCAGGATTCTGTAACCACTTTATAGTTATAATTATTCCATTAATGCAGCTTAAACGAGTAACAATAGATGATATACAAATAACGTTCTAACATCGGCGTGGCACGGAGGACTCTGGTTAAGTTTTTGTGAAAAACGGTTATAGTCCAATGTTTGAAAACATTTCGTTCTCTATAACCACAAGCTCTGATACCAATCTGTAACACCCCCATTTTCGAGATACGCAGCGGAATATATGCTTGGGGTGCTACTTCATGGTTCACAGTCATGGAAATAGAAAACGACTCGAAAAGAGACGTTTTAAATAAAATTGTTAGCATTCATTTATAAATATCAGAGTACATAAGATAGGTCCCAGAGGGAGGTTCGGAAAATACATTATAAAAGTTACATTATCCTTTTGAATGATAACAAAGTGGACACCCTTTTATTTTTAAGAAGAAAGTCCACCGCCACTCCGTGCCATTAATCATACTTCTAGATACCTGAGATAAACATGCTTAAAAAGTCAACACAGAGGTTGAGTGAATCCATAGTGTTTACAGTTATAATCAGTTTGAACACAAGCTAAAATCAGAGAAATCAGTTATATCGTAGTTCGGGAATATTGCACTAAACCTCATGACACGCAATGCGTTGACAGTTTCCAGGTTCCACAATCACGATTGAAATGAGAGTGGTCTTGCCCCCGAGTTAAAGATATCAAATATAATGCATCTGTCTAACCGGCTACCACGTAGATATCCATCCGGTTAGAACAAATGGGTCGTCAGGCCAATAGATCTATTCACATATTCGCGTTCACCCAGCAGGTGACTACTGGTGCATGATATGAGGGTCTTTTAAATAAATAATTCAATCTCAATAATAAGGTAAGTTAGCCTAGTGCAATAACAATCAGGAAAATACTTGTGTTCGGTTTAATAGCATGTATCTCCCCACATATTTGGAAAACATGTAAATAAGAAAGGTGGGACTATAAACTCACCTGAATAGTCTGGATGGATAACAAAGTTATACAAAGTTGATAAACGTCTCCGGCTTGCAACCTGGGTTGATATGTCAAGCTTTCAGTAATCGTTTCTGAATATATAAGTTTCCAATGTTCGTTTCGTTGTTTGGTTGTTGTTTAAATATTGAAATGAGACAACATGAAGTCTCTTCAAAATAAGATTCTATCTTATTACTCGACCTTATGTTTTCGTTTGTTCGTTATAATTATCTTTCGTTCGTTCGTTGGTTCGTTATATCTTGCGTTCGTTTGTTATCGAAATAAACGTATCACGTTTATAAATTCTTAAATCGGAAATAAGAATGATAAAAATACTAGTTATGAAAAATTATACTTTTACCCCTAAACTTTGGTCAAATGACAGTTCATACCCTGAACTTTTGGAAAATGACAGTTTCTACCCTTAAGTTTCAAAAATGACATCTCCTACCCTGTTTATTTATTATTGCCAAAAATAACCCTTGATTTAAAATATTTACAAAGTCATCCCAAAATAATTCTAATTAACCTTAAAAAAATAAAACGCATGAAGTAAGTGTAAGGCTAGAGTTTTGGATTCGATTATCTTATTGAATACTAGATGATTTTACATGTTCTTTGTTTCTATGAAAAGTTAGTTAGGTCAACTTGAAACACACCAAATTTCGTATTTTATGTAACTCAGTTGATGGTCGAAAAATATTTCAAAAGTCGGGCAATCGAACAAGTTTTTTTTTTTTTAGAAAAATCTGGAAAATGACTTTTGTCCTAGCGATGGGGTGGTTTTTGGATTCAAATAACTTTTAAATCGTTCGATCATTTTACATGATTCTCTCTTCTAAAATAACTTAGCTAGGAAATCTTTATGTCGACCAAAAATCAGAATTTTTAGAAGTTTCCTAATAGATTAAAAATGAGTTCAAAGTTGACTAGTTGAGACTGATTCCCGATAGTAAAGAAAAAATTATGTTAAGTTTTTAAATCTAGCGATAGTGAGGATTTTTGGGACTCAATAACTTTTTAATGGTTCAATCTTTTTAAGAAATTCTTTTTCCTATGTTTACACAGCCATCTGGTCTAATACTAAACGAAAATTTAGATTTTATTGAGGTCTTTAGAGGGTCAAAAACTACATCCTAAGTTAGGTCGCTGGAACCGTTTTTATCAAAACTGAAATATTTGTTTCAGTTCTAGCGATAGAGCAAAACTTAAGACTTGATATCTTTTTAACCATTTAATCTTTTTACGAAATTTCTTTTCCTATGCTTAGTTAGCTATGTGATTTTTAGTTAAGCAAAAATTTAGATTTTGAAAAGATTGGTTGATGGTCGAAATAAATCCCAACAGTTTGGTCGCTGGGCATTATTCTGACAAAAACTGAAATGAATACAAAGTTTTAGCGATTTGGGCAGATTTTTGAGACTCGATATCTTTGTGAATACCTTATCATATTACGAAATTCTTTCTTCTAATTTTAGTTAACTAGATGAACTTTAGGTTTGCAAACTTTCAGAATTTTTAGGGATCAAATGAGGGTCGAAACATGGGTGAGAAGTTGGACTGTTGGTCGACATAATTAAAACAATAACTGGTAATATCAAGTTCCTAGTTATAACGATTTTGAACAAAGTTTAAGACTTGATATCTTTTGACTCACTTAACCATATTTCGTAATTCTTTTTCCTAATCAAAGTTAGTTAGGTGATCTTGACGTATACCAAGAAGTAGATTTTATAGAGGTTGTTTGGTGGTCGGTTTATAGATCAAAAGTTGGGTGATGAGACTGTTTTTACGACAGAAGCAGTAAAGAAGAAAACGAAATGGGTCTTTGGTTTTTAAGTGTTCTTAATCCATTTTTGATGCATGAGAACAAGATATTAAGTATATTAAACTTATTTCTAACATGATTTATCATTCCTAGATTTGTTATGCCAAAAATCAATATATAGGACTTATTTGGTTTCTGGTTCGAACAGGTAGAAAGAAAAAGAGAACAAATTCTAATTTTTTATTAGGGCTTTGATTTAAGATTATATATTAATAACTTTTAGAGTGTTTTAGAGTTTATAATGGAATGAACAAAGGGTTGGTATACTTACTTGAGATGAACTCGTCCTAGGGAATATTTCTGTCGAACCAGCTTTTAAATAGAAAACCAAAATTCTACTCCTTCTAAACCTTCATCAAATCTACTTCATAGGCTTATATTAGGTTGTTGGTTGGTAGGAAATGGAACTGAAATTGAGTTAGGAGTTGGTCGTTTGATGTGGGGGCTGTTGGGAAGTTTTAGGTCGAATTTTGGTGTGATGAAGAGGTGAGATTAGGCTGTTATTTATAGAATAGAAGAACTAGGGTTAGGGTTCTGAAAATGGAGATGTGGCTTGTTCTCATTCATACAAGTAACTATGTTCTAGAGGAGGGGGGATGTGGTTTCTTCTCTTCCATACATGTAACTATCTTAGTGATGTCATTGATGACATGGAGGAGGGGGAAAATGTGAGGGATATTTGGTGTAGGTTATATGTGAAGGTTAACTTGGTTATGATTGAGTTAGGAATCGACTAGGATATCTCATGAGAACCGAATGGGCTTTGAGGTGTGGTACCATGGGTTTATGGAGTAGTATTCTAGGGTTTAGAGATTTGTTAGTTTTAGTTTTAAGTGTTTTTGTTATTTAGAAAAATATCTCTAGTTGCTACATATTTATATAATTCGAATTATTAATGAAATGGAAAAGAAAACGATTTAGGCTTATGAGAGTTGTAAAAACATGCATAGTAGAGTTGTACCATAATTTAAATTATGAGAAAAATATGATTTTAGTAATTTATTAGTTATAAAAATTATTTGTTAACTTTTATTAAGTTTAAAAGTAAATAAATAGAATTTTTTTTTAGTTCATGTGCATTAGACACTTGTACTTTGGGTTTAAAGACTTGTATAAATATTACCTGAAATTAGGGTTTTACCAGGAATTATTATGGAATTAGGGTTTCTATGCTTCAGACACTTGTACATTAATCATATAATTTGTACTTTAGTATTTCTAGGGTTTTGTTGTTCATAAATGTTGTTATGGTAGTTTAGGGTTTCATAAAAACTATCATCAGTTAAGAACCGTTCAGTTTTAAACGTACGTTAGCGAAATAACGTAAAGTGATAAGTGGGACCTCATAACGTTTTAGGTCGAAGATGTTCACATAGTTGAATACTAAATCAGTTAAGGTTGAGTTGCAAGCACGGTTATTCGGGATGTGATCTCCGTCACATAAGATAATAGTTTACAATCAGAAAAAAAAAAAAAAAAAAATCACACGTAGAAAAGGATAAATACTCTGAGAGATAGTTTATTTAAATGAGGGATTTTTCACAATGGTTACATAAACATGTATTAATCTTGTTAATAACTAAGCGAAAGCTTACGTTTTAGTGTTCCAATGTTCTTGTAGGTTTATGCGCGATGGAAAGAAAGTACTTGGATTATAGCTTAAGGATTTAGAAGCGGATTAGAAGATAATAAGCATTAGGAGCTAGGTAGAATACCGAGCTCGAATCAAGGTTGTACCCCCGAGAGTCTTTCTTATGATTTGTATAGCGTGTGTCAAGGTCGTCATAAAGTTTGGGTGGTCAACGGTGTGTCCAAGTGTGTTAAATGGTTTATGGTCAATGTTTGAGGGGGCGTTTGGATTAAGTGTGTTTTTACCCATTTTGGGTTGTAAACGGGTCAAGTGTATATGGAACATATTTAGTATGTTAAAGTAATGATAATGTTTAAGTTTGGTGGGAAAATAAATTGGTATAAGTGGTTTATAATCCGTCAAATTTGTAAAGTACTATTTCGGGGAGTCAAACGGTAAATGTTTTTGTATGAAAATGAGCCCAATAGCATACTAAGTAAATCTGAAAAGTTTGGTAAAATATCGAGATCGGGTTTTCAAGTTACGGACCTAAACGTGATTTCGGGAGATCAGCAGTCTCCATCCGATCGGATGGGCGGCTCGGTAAAAATTTTGGTAAACTTTGAAAAATCGTATCTTTTGATCCGTAAGTCGTTAGAGGTCGTGCCACCCGACGTTTTGAAGGTAATTGAGTCTAGTTTCATTTAAAAATAGTCTCAAAGTCTGAATGTTCATGGATTTTTATAAATGGTCAAAAGAGTAATATGATATCCGTAAATGTCAAGCGTTTCCGCGTAAAAAGTTTTAATTTTTGGTCTAATCGGGCACGGGGTGTAACAAAATTTCATCTTCTAAACCTTCACGTTCATACTTCCCACCCTTTGAACACCCATAATTGATTTCGTATAAATACCCCTTCTCTGATTTGGTTCTTTTTTTAACAATAACGTAACCGATTCCTCGAGCTATATTTTGCACCCAATCAGTTAGTTGCTCGGGAGAAATGAACACCTGAAAATATATTACAACTTTTATTTTTTTAACAAAATACTTTACTTTTTTAACTTTTACAACTTTTATTTTTTTAACAAAATACTTTTTTACAACTTTTATTTATTTAACTTTTACAACTTAAAAAAAAAAAAAAAAAAAAAAAAAAAAAAAAAAAAAAAAAAAAAAAAATTTTTTATTACAATTTTTTTTCCCATTGTCTTTGGAAAAAAAAAAGTAAAACCGCGTAAACCACTCACAGTTTTTCCCTTATCCCACCCCACCCCCATCCCATCTATACTGTCTCACTCTCTCTCTCTCTCACTCATTTCACCACACCTCCGTCTCTCTCTCATTTCACACCACCCACAGTTTTATCCCTTATCTCTCTCACTCTTGGAACCTGCTGGTGTTATATCTTTTTTGATCTTTTTAGATCTAAAAGAAAGTTGTACGTATGTGAAATGAGAGAGAGAGAGAGTGAGACAGACAAGATGGGATGGGGTGGGGTGGGGTGGGATAAGGGAAAAACTGTGGGTGGTTTACACGGTTTTACTTTTGTTGGAACCTGCTGATGTTATATATTTTTATATCTTTTTAGATCTAAAAAAATTGATGGTTGTTTCTTGGTTAGAAATCGTTGGTTTTTCATCTGTGGTGGTTTAGATCCGTGGTAAAAACCATGGTTGGTTCTGTGGTGGTTTAGATCCGTGGTAAAAACCATGGTGGTTTCTTTGGTGGTTTAGATCCATGGTAAAACCGTGGTTGTTTCTGTGGTGGTTTAGATCTGTGTTAAAAACCATGGTTGTTGGTGTTCTACTGTTCTTGGTGAAAAACTGCTTATGTGCTTATGTACTTATGTGGTGGTTTAGATCCATGGTAAAAACCATGGTTGTTGATGTTCTTGGTGTTTTACTGTTGGTGAAAAACTGCTTATGTGCTTATGTGGTTTCTTAGATCTTGGTGTTTCTTGGGTTGTTAGATCTTTTTAGATCTTAAAAAAACAGTTATGAAACTACTTATGTGCTTATGTGGTTTGTTAGATCATGGTGTTTCTTGGTTTGTTAGATCTTTTTAGATCTTGGTGAATGTAAGTTTGATCACTGCTAGTGGTTTATAATCTCAAAAGTGAATATTCAATAGATCTTGATGGTGATGCTTTTTCATAACTGCTTTTTTAGATCTTTTTAGTTCTTAAAAAAGCAGTTATAAAACTGCTTATATTCTTATGTGGCTTGCTTATGTGATGGTGTTCTGATGTTCTTGGATGGTGATGGTGTTCTGGTGTTCTTGGATATGTGATGGTGTTCTGGTGTTCTTGGATGGTGATGGTGTTCTGGTGTTCTTGGATATGTGATGGTGTTCTGGTGTTCTTGGATGTTGATGGTGTTCTGGTGTTCTTTATGTAAAACTGTTGGTGATGATGGTGTTCTTGGATGGTTTGTGATGGTTTGTTCAAACTGCTTATTATCAAATAAGCAGTTGTGATGGTTTGTTGAACTGCTTATTATTAAAATAAGCAGTTGTTTTCTAAACTTGGTTTTTTAAAATGACTTCTTAAAAAAAACCGAGATACGGCGATGATGATTAAAAAAAAAAAAAAAAAAAAAAAAAAAAAAAAAAAAAAAAAAAAAAAAAACTTGTTTTGTTTGGCATGGCATAACCGAATGGACGGTAAAGTGAGTTTTTTCCACTTTGCAACTTTTAAATTTGCAGCAAAAATGATAAAACGATAATAATCTGAGCCTATTAAAAATCTCAATTTATCATTTTTTACCTCAGTCATGCAAAACGGTGATGTATTCATCGTTCCTTTCTGTAAGCAAGTATTGATATGCTAGTTTTTTTTTTGTGAATGCTAGTTTGATCACTGCTATTTTTGTTTTGTGAATATATGTTTGATCATTAATAGTGGTTTATAATCTCAAAAGGGGAATAAAAATGACTAAGTTAAAAACTCCCGTGACTATATTGAAGTCTGATATAGAAAGGGAATAAAAAGGACTAAGTTATAAAGACCCCCCCCCCCCCCCCCCCCCCCCCCCCACTAGTGGTATGTTGAAGTCTGATAAAAAAATTAATAATAAAGAATAATAATAAAAATAATAAATAAAATAAATAATAAAAACACTATATATATAAAAAAGACAGTAAAGACAAAAACAAAAAACATAAGTACACTAGGGTAAGGAGGGTTTGTATAGTATGACCCGTATCCTATATTCATCGGTTCCTTTATTGTTTCAATCATTCCTATCGATCTCAATCATTTGCATGAAATTGTAGTTTTTAAGGCAAAAAGATGCGCAAAGAAAAAATAAGAGTTCTGGTATTTTTAAATTTAAAGCATAAAATTTAAAAATGCATTTCTAATGTACTTATTTGAGAGTGAGTTATATAACATCTTTTATCAAATATCCCGAATCGAGTAACTCATAGTCACTTTACGTTTTCTTTGGACATACGAGCAGCCTTTGGTTCGTCAATCGTCATAATTACTGTATGTGGACTTTAGCATTACGGGCCATCTAGATTTATGAATTTCCTTTGTGGCACCCACTAACTTTGACTAGACTTCGAGTGACTTGAATTTGATGCTCAAGTTGATAGCCACCCTATAAAACAACATCATCAGTCCATCACTAAATCATAAGCCAAAATACAATGAAACTACTATTAATTTTCTTGACTTGAATTTGATGGTCAAGTTGATAGCCACCCTATATAACAACACCATCACTAAATCATAAACCAAAATAGTGAAAAAACAATGAAACTACTAGATTAATTTTCTTTCTTTTGCACTTTCAAAATTCTTTGTCACAACTACCTCCAAACACCACTGGCTATGCTTGCAACCCTAACCAAACAACACCCTCATGCCAAACATATGCCTTCTTCACTGCCATGGGTCCGAACCAACTCGACTTGGCCAATATAAGCGATCTTTTCTCCGTGAGCCGTCCCATGATTGCGAAACCGAGCAACTTAACATCTCTGACTTCACCTCTTGTTCCTAATCAACCACTCTTTATTCCACTCACTTGTACATGCAACAAAGTCAACACCACTACAAAC
The DNA here is from genome assembly GCA_021014915.2 of Artemisia tridentata subsp. tridentata. Classification (NCBI taxonomy): domain Eukaryota; kingdom Viridiplantae; phylum Streptophyta; class Magnoliopsida; order Asterales; family Asteraceae; genus Artemisia; species Artemisia tridentata. Next base: position 167,810,139 of record CP139505.1, on the reverse strand, counting down.
CTCTCTTATGCTAAGCTTAACTACACCATTAAGAAAGATGATACTTTTTATCTTGGATCCACGGCCCTGTATCATAACCTCACAACCTACCAATCTGTGGAAATAGTTAATCCTACCCTTGTCGCTACAAACCTTCAAATAGGTCAAGAAGTAATCTTTCCAATCTTTTGCAAGTGCCCAACACAAACACAACTCCAGAATCAAGTAAATTATCTCATTTCATATGTTTTTCAACCACTTGACAACATATCTTCTATTGCATCAAGGTTTGGTTCAACCACAAAGGCAATAGTAGACGTAAATGGTGATAATATTCACCCTTCGGACACTATTTTCGTGCCTGTTTCGCGGCTTCCTGAGCTCACACAGCCTACTCCCACTAGCGTACCGCGTGGCCAAAGGAGTACTGAAAGAAAAGGAAAGGTTATTGGATTGGGAATTGGACTTGGAGTTTGTGGTATTTTCTTGATTTTGATGGGTGGTTTGTGGGCATATAGAGAGTCATTGTGGAAGAGAAGGGTTGGGAAGGAAAAGCATATATATATTGATAGAAGTAGCAAAAGAAATGATCAAGTGGAAGTTAGTCTTATGGCAGATGTTTCAGATTGTTTAGATAAGTATAAAGTTTATAGAATTGAAGAGTTGAATGAAGCAACAGATAGTTTTGATGAAAGATGTCTGATCCAAGGGTCTGTTTATAAAGGTTATATGGATGGGAAACATTATGCAATTAAGAAAATGAAGTGGAATGCTTGTGAAGAACTAAAGATCCTTCAAAAGGTACTTATAATCTTTTCATCTATCTTTCCTTTACTCATACTTAATTTTAGGAAGTTTTTCATAATCTTAAACATAACTAATAAGTTAATGACAGATTCTAGATGCGTGTTCTACATACTAAATACCTTAAATCTCTTTACTTTTGTTCACTTGCAAAATGATGTTGCAACTTTTTGGGATTTTAGAACAAAATGCAATGTTTTTTTTTTATATACTCCAATTCAAGATAATTCTTTTCACATTCATGATAAGTTGTATTTTACTAAATAATGTTTTTGTGGTGTACAAAACATTTAAAATATAAAAACCCAACAAAAACCTTTTGCAAGTAGGACCATTTGACAATAGATTGGAGTATTATAAAAATATAGGTTTGGTAAGTTGGATGTCTTATTCGCTGATTAGTTTAGTTTTTTATAGTACAGGGCTAATTGCCTTTAAATGTATCATAGTTGTCATCATTTTTTTTTATATGTATTGAACAATTTTTTTTGCTATTATATGTACTAAACTTAAATTTTTTGGGCATTTTTGTGTACTTTCTAACAGTGATTTGTGAAGCCAGATTGGCTTCGACTCCTTGGAGATCCTGTCCTATTTTTGGCGACTGCGTCTCTTTTTTCCTTTTATTGACCGGGCCTATTTCCTGTTAGATGATAGATAGTTTGGCAGCACCCGAGATAAGTCATCGCTAGCTATATAGAAGTGAATCCTCAAATCCATAAAATGTCATTTTTCATTGTTGGGTTATGGTAGTTAGATTAGCCGTTATACGACTAGAAATGTGTGAGCTTATTGGGGGCACACACGTTAATACACGAAGAGTACGTTTATTAAATAATTAATATATATACTTGTTATATTTATTAAGTGTTTAATATGTTTCACGAAATAATTTAACGGTTATTAGTTTAAATCGTTAGACGCTTTAACTAATTTAAATATATGTTAAATATAAAAGAGAGGGACTTGGATGTCGGAAAACGAAACTCCCGGACTTCTTTCCAATGTGGCCAGTTATGGGAAGGTTCTAGGAGGGGAGGAGAGTGTCGAGTTTGTGGAATTAAAAGAGGTGAAAGCAATGACTTGTTGGACAAGTTGAAGTGCTATATAAACACACCTTTGGCCTCATTAAAACACACGACACAATTCAATAAGATATACCCTACGTAAAATTGGTTTTCTATTTTCTTTGTCCTACATTCAATCGGCAGAAACTAGTTTTGATTGGTTTGACTTTGTCAAACATATCAAGCTTTATAACAAGAATTCATATTCTTGTTGTTTTAGTTTTTGTCCTCTTTTAGTATACTCCATTTGAACGTATATTTTATTTAGTATTCGGATCGAGTTTAAGTTACAACAAGAACACAAGTTTGTTTGGTTGTATACGTGAAGCAATTGACTAGCATCGTAACGTATTTGTTTGACGTGTTTGTGTGAGCAACCGTAGAGGTGGTAGGGTTAGTTTTCTTGTTCCCTTTTATTATTTGTTTGTTTATTATACGTGTTAACTATAATTGTAAACTAGATTCATTATCCGCTGCGTACTCGTAGTTAATGGTTAACTTGATAATAAAATCCCAACATTCATAACATGTATTTCGTATTGCTTCTATGAAGTTATGAGTTACTATATATGTTTTAGAATATATTGTTCAACCGTTTCAAACAACTTTTCTGTTATGGTACTTTTATATTCTTTCGGTAAGAAAAGAGCTTATGCATTACTTGTCAAAACATTTATGTAATTTTCCTTTCTTATGAAGGTAAACCATGGCAATTTGGTCATGTTGGAAGGTTTTTGCATAGATTCCAATAATGCAAATTGTTATCTAGTTTATGAGTATCTTGAAAATGGATCTCTTTATACACGGTTACATGACAGTAAGACAGTGAGGCTAAGTTGGAGAACAAGATTACAAATTGCCATTGACATTGCAAATGGTCTTCAATATATCCATGAACACACTAGGCCACGAGTCGTACACAAGGATATCAAGAGTAGCAATATTCTCTTGGACGCACAAATGAGAGCTAAGATTGCTAACTTTGGGCTAGCTAAATCAGGATGCAATGCTATAACAATGCATATTGTAGGAACTCAAGGATATATCGCTCCTGAGTATTTATCAGATGGAGTGGTGTCTACGAAAATGGATGTTTTCTCTTTTGGGGTTGTTCTGCTTGAGCTCATTTCTGGGAGGGAGGCTGTGGATGAAAATGGGAAGGCTTTGTGGGTAGAATTTTACGAAAATTTTAATGGGAATGTAGAGAAACACAAACATAAGCTAAAAGGGTTCGTTGATGATTTTATATTGAAGGAGTCAAGCTCAGCCGATAATGTTATGAATATTATGTCAATCGCGATTGCTTGCTTACATAAAGATCCTTCAAAAAGGCCTGGTATGGTGGACATTGTCTATGCGTTGTGTAAGAGTGATGATTTGTTCACCGATATCTCTCAGGATGGCTTTTCACCACGCCACGTTATTGCAAGATAGGTCTAGTTAGGTTTTTAATTTAGTGCTACAAATTTGGTATAGCCATATCGTTAAAAACAAGTAAAATAATTATCATGTATGATATGATAAATCTTCTCACAATACTTCACTTCATCTTATCGACATGTTTATTTGGAAATGAAATTATGAAAACACCCTCATCATCGTGCGCAGTTTCCTTTTCTTTAACAATAATAATAGAAGACGAAAATAGTATTTCTTTTTCTTGATACCTCAATCGTAAGATTAGATATATACAATTTCACTTTACTAAATTTCTAATGATAACATAGTTTATAGGACAAAGGTTTAATTAGAGACTATTATTTTTTTGTATATTTAGTGACTAATCTCTACCATCAATTTATAATTAGATCTAAAGGTGGAGTTTATATCCATACTAAGCTTATAAACTCGTGAAATCACATGTATTTAAAAATGAATTATTCGTCAATGAGTTACGTGTGTGCATAAATTAACAAACAACAAGCGTAAATAGGCACTATTATTTTTTGAAGGAAATAATAAGTAATATGTCAATAATACGATAAACAATTTGGTTTGTAACTATTAAAAAATAAACGTGCATGTATCATCTTCTCTAACTAGTAGTAAAGCTATGCGATCAACATCAAACACTTGAGTAGTCCATGACAAACTTGGTGAAAATTTAAACAGAATCAACAATTTTAATCGCTACAACTTTCTTTGAACGATGTAAATGAGAATCCTAGAAATTCTAACTCAAAAGGTTTGAGATTGCCATGAATAACAACTCATGGTAAATAATTCCAACACATTAGAGATTTAGATGGAAGCTAACGTTTCAAATTAAGTCAATTTAATTAACATGATGTGACTGATGTTATATAATGATAAATTTGAGACCGTGAAAGAAGTTTTATTTTGTACTCATTTTCTCTTAATTTTTAGCAAGCACGAGTTATTTATCAACACAATTTAAACAGTAATTGTCGTGGGATAATATATGCACTTAAGGTATGTTTGGCGAAAATAATTGTTGTTGTTGTTGTAACTGCAAATGTAGATGTTGATGGAGTGGAGATTATAAATGCAGATTATTTTTAGAGTAAATTACACCGTTGGTCCCCAAACCGTGCCTGATTAACAAATTGGGTCCCAAATTCTCAAAAATCGCACTTTAGTCCCAACATATTATGTTAATTGCATGGTTGGTCCTTTTTTCCTGAAGCTCGTTAGTTTTTTCATTAGCTGCAAAGGCATTTTTGTCTTTTTATCCTTTATTGTCCAAACACCCCATTAATATCTTTTTTAACACCCTACAAAAAATATCTAACTTAAGCACCCCCTTCTTCTACTTCACCACTCTTCTTCAACCTTCAGCCATCATCACTATTGTTACCTCCGTCACCCAACACCACCATCTTTGTCACCATTAAGTATTCAATTGTCCTTTTTATACCTCAGGATGATTTCAAACTAACTAATAATTCATCACTACTTATGTGACATATATACCCTTTGGTTGCTTCTTTCTTATCGCCACTTCTCCACATACCTTTTAAATTCAAAGCCACACAACCTTTAAATTCATAATGTCAATCGTTGACACTTCTACCCAGCCGGTCATCAACATCGGCAACCGTCGTCTGAAGGATAATATTGATTCGTGTCTTTTATTAATCACCAAAAACCATATATATATATAAGATACAAACCCTATCAACTAATACTTGTGCTTTAGCCCATACAAACACTAATTGAGCCTATAAAACATACGACTAACACTCCCCCGCAGTTTGAACGGGAGGACATCGGACACTCAAACTGGTACGAAATTCCTCAAATAAAGTGGAAGATAAGCCTTTGGTGAAAATATCTGCGTACTGATAACGTAAGGGAACATGCAGAACTCTAACTTGACCCACAACAACCAAATCCCGAACAAAGTGAATATCAATCTCTATGTGCTTCGTACGTTGATGCTGAACCGGATTAAAAGACAAATAGACAGCACTGACATTGTCACAGTAGACAAGCATAGCGGAAGACAAAGGAGTATGCAGCTCACATAGTAAATTCCGTAACCAACATGTCTCATCAACTGCATTAGGAACACCGTGATACTCGACGTCAGCACTAGAACGAGAAAGCGACGGTTGACGCTTCGAGGACCACGAGAGCAAGTTGTTGACAAGGAAAACACAATAGCCAGAAGTGGATCGTCGAGTAGTTGGGCAACCCGCCCAATCCGCATCCGAGTAAGCAACCAAGGAGGTAGTAGAAGCGGAAAACAACTGTAACCCGTAGTCCAAAGTACCCCAAACATACCTCAGAATTCGCTAAAGGGCAAAAATATGAGGCTCTCAAGGATCATTCATATAGAGACACACTTGCTATAAAGCATAAGAAATATCAGGCGAGTGAATGTAAGGTACTGCAGAGAACCCGCAAGACTCTTATATAATGTCGGATTAGAAACCGGTGCACCGTCATCCCCCAATTTAGACTCAGTATCAACAGGAGTCCGACTGGGGTTACAAGCAACAATATGAGCCCACACAAGTATCTCCTCAACATATTTACGCTGATACAAAAACATCCCTAAAGAGTTACATGTCTCAGAGATGCCCAAAAAATAATTAAGAGACCCCAAATTTGTCATAGAAAACTCCTTATGTAGGGAAGCAATAATTCGCTGTAACAAACTCTTAGAAGAAGTTGTGAGAACAATATCATCAACATAAAGTAATAAATAAGCAGTATCAGTCCCCTGTCGATATATAAATAATGACGAGTCACAACGACTATGAATAAATCCAACCTGAAGCATAAAAGCAGCAAAACGCTGAAACCAAGCCCTAGGTGCCTGCTTGAGACCATAAAGGGATTGTTGTAATAAACAAACATAATCCAGATGTGCAGAATCCCGAAAACCTGGAGGTTGATGCATGTAAACAGTCTCAGCTAAATCACCATGCAAAAAGGCATTCTTGACATCAAGCTGATGAACCGACCAATTTCTAGAAATAACCAAACTAAGAACCGTCCAAATAGTGCCAGGTTTAACAACCGGGCTAATGGTCACATCAACATCAACACCCTCTATCTGTGTACTGCCATTTGTCACAAGACAAGCCTTGTAACAACTAAGAGTACCATCCACCAAATACTTGTGACGAAACAACCACATACATCAAACTATATTGGTATCCGTCGGTCGAGGCACAAGAATCCAAGTTTTATTTTTAGTAAGAGCATCATATTCATCACACATAGCATTATGCCAATTAGAATCATTAAACGCATCGTTATATGATTTGGGTAACGAGGAGACCGAAGACATATGATAAGTAAAACACTGAGTGGGACGATTAGACCCAACACGAAAGCTTGATATAGTGAAAATAGGCTGATGGAACAGTAAAGAGCTAAAATGATGAGATTATAACACTTAAGAGACAAGAATTAAAGTAAATTCAAACTACTTTTCATTAATCAAAGCTGAAAATTACAAAGGAAATTTGAAAACTACAATTTAGAAACTAATTTAAGCAGCATAACTACACTAAAAACTACCTTACCCTACTCCTAATCCTAATTAACTAACACCTCAATTCGTGAATGAAGAGGGCTATTTATAGCCGGCTTGTGAAGGTTCTAGTCTCTGCCAAGTCATCAATCCGCGTGCTAGTGTGCTTCTTTGAGTTAATCTCATCCATCTGATCATCCAAGATCATCATCCCATCAATCACGACCCTTAGATCAAATTTGGTGAGGTGTTCGGTCCAATGGGAGGCTGCCACCTGTCCCATTCGTGCGTTCCTACCCCTCTGACACTCCTGACATATTCTAGATGGCTAATGATTGGACCAAAGTACCCTTAATTGCAGTGAAATTGTACGGGGTAAATCCTAGGGTTCTAGGAATAGTAACTTTTCTGGGTTCGAGTTAATTTGGGGCGCGGGTTATGTGTTTGGGGTTTTTTATATTAATTTGACCTTGGGTTATTATTTGGTTAGGTGATCCGGTGGGTTGTGGGTATGGGTAGGATGGTGGGTTATGATAGTGGGCTTTTGGATTGTATTTAAGGAATCCGGTTTTAGGTTTTAAGTGAAATTAATATGATAAGGACTAATGTGTAAAATCTGAAATCCATAGGGACCATTTCAGCCATTTCGAATTTGATCCAAGGGCTTGTGAGATATTTGAGCATAAACTTTAAGGGTTGACTTTGAATTTTGAGCATAAATATCTTTCCCAGCTTCGGCTTTAAATCTCTTCCAAATCTCGTGCTCGTTTTCCCGATTTTTGCTTGATTTTGTCCCTTTTTCTCGATATCCGTTCCTACACATAAATAAACACAAAAACACAAATATCTTTGGCATTTTGGTTAGTTTTTGGTCGTTTTGGTCTTAATTTGGTAAATAAAAGGTATGTGAATAAGCACATACCAAAATCCCCCAGACTAAGCTATTGCAATGTCCTCATGCAATGTTATAAAAACACGTTTTTGAAACCGAAAATTTCCAATCTCTTTTTACTAACTTTGAGAAGAAGCAAAATTTTCAAAAGAGATTAAGAAATCTTAAGTTCTAAAAACTCCCCGATTTTCCTTTTATTCTATTTTTAAATTTTTCTCATAATCATGTGACGGTTTTGTCGACAATCATTATCTCATGATAACTTTTAGGGTCTTCGAGCAGGAAACACGACTCATAAAGAAGTGACCATACGGATAAAATTCGTCGTTCCTGATTTTTCGCGAGTCCCCAAACTAAGCTTAAAAACGAAATCATTGTTATTTACAAGTTAGATTGCTATCACTACCCATGAAAGTTAATTGTGTTTTACTTCTCGTTCCCAAATTCCTATTTTCCTCTTTTTATTTTATTTTTGGTGAGAAATGAATTTCTTCATACTCTCGTTTTGATAAGTTTTAATCCGATAAAGATACCTAGTTTAGACGCTAAGTAGTTTCCAAACCTTCCCTCGAAAACCGTTGCATACAAAAATGAGGTCCACATCAAGGTCTCTGATTTAACACGATTTTGAGGATGTCCCTTTTATATACGACCGAAACAACTCATCTACAAGTCCAGAGACAGAAGCTTTTATTAGGATACCCCCGGAGTCGAAGTTTGGCATTATAACACTTTATCTACATATTCAAGCACATTAACGTATTTAATCCTTGGCCCTTTATAACAATCACAACATCGGTTGTGAGCCGGCAAAATGTGATAGTCTATTATGACCTTGGAATTTTTCCTCTGCCTTTATTAGAAGTCTACAACATCGGCTGTGAACCGGCAAGATGTAGAAAACTTTTTATGGCTTTGGATTATTATTATACATTATCATATTAATTAATTATTTGTGTTGCCAAACCCCAAGTCCTACAGCTTTTATAACAATCCCAACATCGGTTGCGAGCCGGCAAGATGTAATAGTCTATTACACCGTAACACTGACAGTACCTTGATGTGTACCCAACTTTCATAAGCAAGAATTCTCTAAGGAAGAAATAAAAACTAATTATCGCCAAAACCAAAATAGCTTTAATTATTCCTAGATTACTATTTTTGGGTGAAACAAGCTTATGGGAACAAAAAGCCACAAGTAACTTTGATGAGCTTTAAAGAGATCCAACTACTCCACGTTTAGCAATCTAACTTATAAACAACTCTATCATTTCTCGTTCTTCGCAAATTTAAAATCTTAAATAATAAGATCCGCGAATGCTTAGCCTTATAATCAAGCCATGCATATATAAAGTCAATTATGGGAACTTGCAAACTCTTAAAAAGAATTCGCGTTTTCTAGCTCCTTGTATAAAAGACTAGCACGAGCTTATAGATTATAAATGGTTAAGGGGACAAGCTAGGGCTCAACACGCCCGGTCAAGTCAGAATTTTATTCCTACCCTCACCAGCGGAAAGTCAACAAAATGTCAAAATTTATTATATTTTTGCAAAAAATTTTAAATTTTTGCAAAATTTTTAAAATTTTTCTCATTTTTTGGAGGAAAAACGGGGTTGCATGAGTAAACGGCAAAAATGCAAGGCAAAAATCAAATCGCAAGATTACCCCCCAGACTAAGCTATTGCTGTGTCCTCATGCAATGTTATAAAAACACGTTTTTAAATCCAAAAATTTCCAATCTCTATTTACTAACTTTGAGAAGTAGCAAAATTTTGAAAAGAGATCAAGAAATCCTGAGTTTTAAAAACTCCCCGATTTTCCTTTTTATTCTATTTTTGTATTTTCTCATAATCATGTGACGGCTTTGTTGACAATCATTATTTTTCAATAACTTTTAGGGTCATCGAGTAGGAAACACGACTCAAAGGAAGTGACCATACTGATAAAATTCGTCGTTCCTGATTTTTCACGAGTCCCCGGCAGCGGCGCCATTTTTGATTTAGTCGTTTTAGTACGGTTTATTTTTCCAAGAAAAACACAACGGATGTATTTTCTCCGGGTCGTGTCCCAACGAAGGTTGAATTCGAGTTTTCGTATCGGTGTCGAATTAGTGTCGTGAATGTGAGTGAATAAGTGAATTTTTGGTTTTTCTACACTACGAATAATGAAATATCAAATAAAAACAACAAATAAAGCTACGGGTACAAGTAATCTAAGCACGTGAACTTAAAAACGAAAACCGGAATTTAAAAACGATACGTGACGAATTTAAAAACACGAATAAAAGTGAAATGCTAAATTCTAAGCTTTAAAATTTTGAAAATAATTTTCCTATATTAAAACTGATAAAAGAAAATTTTTGGAAATAGAATTTTTTTTTTTTGACTTTTTAATAATTTTTTATGAATTAAAAACTAATTAAAACTATTTAAATGATTTAAAAATATTAAAATGCTTGGGAAAAATCTGGGAAATTCAGAGTAAATCTAAAATTAAGATGTTTATCTAGGAAAAATAAAATCAGAACTTGAATCAACCTAAATAAGCATAATGGACTAATAAGCAGTTGGGAATAAGCACAAAAATAAGCAAAACAGTTCTAAAAGTAGTCTAATGATCAAATACTGATAATTACACTAAATGAGACTAGAATCAACTGAAAAATCACAAATAAGCACTATGTAATAAGCAGAAAAGCAAAAGAACAGTTGCTTGTGCAGGGCAGATTAGTAGCTAATGGGCAGAGTTGCAGACCTAGATAAGCTGTCCAAATAAGCTAGATACCCTAATCCCAGATATTGAGCTTAAAGCTAGCTATATGAACTACCCCTAATCCACAAATTAAGGTCTCAGCTAATTTCAATAAGCCACTAGAAAGCTTAGATCAGCAGCTTAAAAACCTGGTCTGCACAAACTAAACTGTAACAGCAGACTAGGAAAAGTGGCGCGAAATATGGGCAGAATTTGACCAATGCTTTCCAACATTTAGAAACTACTTTTAACAACTAAGATTAACCTATAAACACTAAAAATAGGGTCTGAATTAGCTCAGCTTATGCTGAGCTTATGGAGGGCAGTTTGTGTCTCAAAACGCACTAGTACACTCAAATCCTTGAACCACCTCAAAGCAGCTAACTATTACTCAAAACTACCAAGATTACTCTTGAATGAACTCTACCAAACTTAATTAACCTGCAAAGGAACAGTACATTAGCTTAAAATCTCTAATAGTGCACTAAACCAAACACCCTATTTCAAACTGATTTTGCAATTTAACACTAAACTAAGCTGATTTACTCTACTCTATTAATACTATGACTACTTTTAAGATATAAAAGTGAAATAAACAGGAAGAATAAGCAGAAATGATAAGCTAAAACAAATAATCACTTAATAAGCTGAAAATGGAATATGGTACTTACAAGCTATCCTGCTGAATCTGATTGATCAAATGTATCCCAGGCTTTAAATAGCCAATAAAATAACCCTTGATCAACTTATAACCTCAGCTTAATCCAAAGCTTATTTTGAACTCCCACAATTGACTATTTATGTTGACTTTTGGTGATTTTTAGACTAAAACAGTTGTGATCTAACCAAAAACTTACAATAAGCTATTGAGCTTATATAAGCTTATACAATTTGAAAAACAGCTTATTGAAGCTGTGAAACTTTTTATTTATTTTTTATTTTTGAATGATTTTCTTTTAGTATTTTT